>CM039511.1:18160756-18396724 GCA_022432975.1 Begonia masoniana
TCCGTAAAAAAAAAAAACAGCTAGACTCGCAATGATATAATTAATTTTACTCAGTTCGATGGGGAGACATTATATGAGGCATGGGCTCGTTTTAAGGAGATGTTGAGAAAGTGTCTCAATCATGGTCTACCGATGTGGATGCATATTCAGACTTTTTATATGGGATTATCAGCTTCTACTAAGACTCTGGTTAATGCAGCAGCAGGTGGAGCTTTAATGAGAAAAACGGAAGACGCCGCTTATGAATTATCAGAGGAATTAGCACTTAACAATGACCAGTGTCCAGTGGAGCGATCGATTATGAGGCGCACATCGGGTACTCCAGAACTCGAAGCTATGAAAGCTCTGACTCTACAAGTGGCCTCATTAACCAAGCAACTACAAGAATCTCATATGGCAGCAAGTGTTGGGAAATCGATGAAGGTTACTTGTCAGTGGTGTCATGGGCCGCATTTGAGTGAAGAATGTCAAGAGGGAAATCCTATGGCCAAAGAACATGCGGAGCAAGCTAATTATATGGGTAATTATAATCGTCAAGGCAATCCCAATTCAAATAATTACAATCCTGGATGGCGGAATCACCCAAATTTTTCATGGAGGAATTCTCAGAATGCTATGCAGCCACTGCAAGCAACTCAACCGGGTCCATCTCAGCAAAGTGAAAAGAAAAGTGATCTTGAAACAGCTCTTATGCAGTTTATGACCGAGACTCGGACTACAATGCAAAATCAATCAGCCCAAATTCGCAGTCTTGAAAATCAACTTGGTCAATTCGCGAGCATTATTAATGGCAGGCCCCAAGGATCACTACCAAGTAACACAGAGGTGAATCCCAAAGATCACTGTAATGCAATCACTACTCGGAAGGGAACAATAATTGAACCAGTGCAGAAAGAGAAAAATGTGCCAAAATCAGTTACTGTGGAGTCCAGTGCCGATGAAGTTCAAAAGTCAGCCCCAATGCATCAATCACCTCCAGTGCCGTTTCCACAAAGATTGAAAAATGTGAAGCTGGATAAACAGTTCTCTCAATTCCTTGATGTCTTCAAGAAGCTTCACATTAATATTCCGTTTGCCGACGCGTTGGAGCAAATGCCGAGTTATGCCAAATTTATGAAAGACATTCTTTCCCACAAGCGCAAAATAGATGAGTGTGGTATTATAGCTCTTACAGAAGAATGCAGTGCCATTATTCAGCGGAAGTTACCTCAGAAATTAAAAGATCCAGGGAGTTTTACTGTACCTTGCGAAATTGGCAATTCTGTATTTACTAGAGCTTTATGCGATTTGGGTGCGAGTATTAATTTGATGCTTTTGTCTATTTTCAGGAAACTCAATCTAGGTGAAGCAAAGCCAACAGGGGTTACATTATTGATGGCCGATCGCTCTCTTAAACACCCGAGAGGCATTATTGAAGATGTGCTCGTAAAAGTTGATAAATTTATATTCCCAGCTGACTTTATTGTGCTTGATATGGAAGAAGATCGAGATGTGCCTATTATTCTGGGTCGACCATTCCTTGCTACGGGTCGTGCCCTTATTGACGTACAAAAAGGTGAATTGAGCTTGAGAGTGCAAGATGAAGAAGTCACATTTAATGTTTTCAAAGCCATGAAGTATCCATGGGATAGCAATGATGTTTTTCGTGTTGAAGTGACCGAGTCCACAATAGATGAAGTTGCACGTCAACCAGATGACCCTTTAGAAGCATGTGTGTTTGGGCAGAATTATAATATGGAAGAGGACAATGAAGCACGTGGGTATGCAATATGGATGGATTCATTTGAGCCAAATAGGAGGAATTATTACGAGAAGTTGGGGGAAGGCCCGTCACGCACTTTACCATCTATTGAGCAACCACCGGTGTTAGAGCTAAAGACACTACCGGCCCACTTAAAATATGCATACTTACAAGCCCCTTCTTCACTACTAGTAATCATTGCCGCTGATTTATCTAAAGAAGAAGAAGGGAAATTACTTCGAGTACTCCGAAAGTTCAAATCAGCAATTGGATGGACCTCAGCAGATTTAAAGGGAATAAGCTCATCTTTTTGTATGCACAGAATTCTTATGGAGGAAGATCACAAACCATCCGTGGAACATCAACGACGTCTTAACCCTACCATGAAAAAAGTAGTGCGCAAAGAAATATTAAAGTGGTTAGATGCTGGTGTGATATACCCTATTTCTGACAGTTCATGGGTTAGCCCCGTTCAAGTTGTACCGAAGAAAGGAGGTATGACAGTTGTGAAAAATGAAAATAATGAGCTCATTCCTACTCGCACTGTTACCGGTTGGCGCATATGTATGGATTACAGGAAATTAAACAAGGCGACTAGGAAAGATCACTTCCCGCTTCCGTTTATTGATCAGATGCTTGACCGGCTTGCAGGACATGATTTTTATTGCTTTCTTGATGGTTATTCCGGGTACAATCAAATTGCCATAGCTCCTGAAGACCAAGAGAAGACTACATTTACTTGCCCTTACGGCACCTTTGCCTTTCGAAGGATGCCATTCGGTCTTTGTAACGCCCCGGCCACTTTTCAACGATGCATGATAGCAATATTTTCTGATATGGTCGAACGCATTATTGAGGTATTCATAGATGATTTCTCTGTTTTTGGATCTTCTTTTGATAGTTGTTTGGAGAATCTGAATATGGTGCTTCAACGATGTACCGAGACAAATTTGGTATTGAATTGGGAAAAATGTCATTTCATGGTACGTGAAGGTATTGTACTAGGCCATCGGGTATCATCCAAGGGGATAGAAGTGGATCGTGCCAAGATTGATACGATTGAGAAGTTACCACCACCTATATCAGTTAAGGGAGTAAGGAGCTTCTTGGGACACGCTGGCTTTTATCGACGCTTCATCCAAGATTTCAGCAAAATTACCAAACCATTATGTAATTTGCTGGAAAAAGGGGTGGAGTTCCACTTTGATGATGCATGTTTAGTCGCCTTTAATTTATTAAAAGAGAAGCTCACCTCTGCACCTATTGTTGTAGCACCGGATTGGGATCTCCCATTTGAAGTTATGAGTGATGCTAGCGATTTTGCAATTGGCGCGGTATTAGGGCAACGCAAGGATAAGACATTTCGCACGATTTACTATGCAAGTCGAGTCCTTAATGACGCCCAGTTGAATTATGCTACCACCGAAAAGGAACTACTTGCAGTTGTATTCGCCTTCGATAAATTTCGTCCTTATCTTACTGGCAACAAGGTAATTGTTTTCACTGATCATTCTGCCATTAAATACCTTATGGTTAAGAAAGATGCAAAGCCTCGCCTCATTCGTTGGGTTCTACTACTCCAAGAGTTCGATTTGGAAATCAGAGATAAAAAAGGTACAGAAAATCTAGTGGCAGATCACTTGTCAAGACTTGAACCTCGAGAACACGTAAAAGAAGATGGAGTCCCTATAGTCGATACTTTTTCGGATGAGCAACTATTTAGTATTGACAATACACCATGGTATGCAGATATTGTTAATTTCCTGGCTAGTGGTGTGCTACCCATAGAGCCGTCCGCTCACAAACGAAAGAAATTTTTTGTTAAGCGATACTATTGGGAGGATCCATTCCTTTACAAGCATTGTGCGGATCAGGTTATACGGCGATGTATTCCGGAAGACGAAGTGCACGATATATTACTGTATTGTCATTTACTAGAGTGTGGGGGTCATTTCGGCGGTAAGAGAACAACAGCGAAAGTATTACAATGTGGTTTCTTTTGGCCTACACTTTTCAGAGATGTGCACTTATTTGCTCTATCATGTGACCGTTGCCAACGTACCGGTAATATTTCACGCCGCGATGAGTTGCCATTGACTAATATTCTAGAGGTCGAATTATTTGATGTTTGGGGAATCGATTTCATGGGTCCGTTCCCTACCTCCTTCAATCATAAGTATATTCTCTTAGTTGTCGATTATGTCTCGAAATGGGTGGAGGCCATAGCTACTCCTACTAATGACGGAAAAGTAGTGCTAAATTTTCTTCGCAAAAACATTTTTACAAGGTTCGGTACTCCTCGGGCTATTATCAGTGATGAAGGTACGCACTTTTGTAATAAGCAATTTGAGGCATTATTGTTGAAATATGGTGTCAAGCATCGCAAGGCCCTCAGTTATCATCCGCAATCTAATGGCCAAACCGAGGTTTCAAATCGAGAAATCAAGCAAATTTTAGAAAAGACGGTCAGCGCTTCTCGCAAAGATTGGTCCCGTAAGTTAGATGATTCTCTTTGGGCTTATCGAACAGCTTTTAAAACACCATTAGGTATTCGCCATACCGGTTGGTTTTTGGTAAAGCCTGTCATCTTCCGGTGGAATTGGAGCATCGAGCTTTATGGGCTATTAAAAAGATTAATATGGAGTTCCCAGCAGCTAGCGAAGCTAGACTATTGCAGTTAAATGAGCTTGATGAATTTCGACGAGAAGCTTATGAGAATTCGCGAATTTATAAAGAAAAGACTAAGGCGTGGCACGATAAACATATTGTATTGAAAGAATTCATTCCAGGCCAGCAAGTGTTATTATTCAATTCTCGACTTCGGTTATTTCCTGGAAAACTCAAATCCCGATGGTCCGGTCCATTCACGGTTATTCAAGTGTTCCCTCATGGAGCTGTTGAAATTAAAGGTGACGATCAATCTACTTTCAAGGTTAATGGTCAAAGATTAAAACCGTATTGGGGGGGTGTATTCGAAAGTGCAAAGTTTGTTCTCCTTCTCAATTAATTAGGATGCCGCATATCGTCAAGCTGATGACGTTAAAACATGCACTCGGTGGGAGGTAACCCATTAATTATTTATTTTTCTTTATTTTATTTTAATTTTTTTTATTTTAATTTTTTTTATTTTTAATGTTTTTTATTTTATTTTATTTTTATTTTATTTTCTTCTTTCTTTTCCTTTACTTTTATTTCTTTATTTTCATTTTTTTTCTTTGCATTTTACGTTTGCAATTTTTTTATTTTATTTTGTATTTTTTTAATTTACTGTTATTAGTACTTTATATTATTAAAAAAAATAAAAAAAATAAAAAAATAAAAAAAAGGGTTTCGCGTTTTAAAAAACAGAGGGGGTGGCGACCATTCGCCACCTCTATTATTTACTAACGAAGCCCCGATTTCTTTGAGCCCTAGAATTTTTGCCCATTTTCTCCCTCGCGATTATTCGCCACCCGCGTATCCCTACTTTCCTCGCCTTCTTCAGCGATTTCTTCACGAGCTCGCCCACACCAACAGGTATACCTCTTCTCGAGCACTTGTTTCTACTCCATCACACTTGGGTATTTTCTGCTTTGTTTCCAATCGTTATCGGCATTGCTCTCGTTCGGGTTATTCTCTGGCATTTTTGAGATTGTTTTCACTTGCTCTATATTGTTGTCAGTTAGAGCATCATAGCTTGTCATTTTTGGGGAAGTAGTTCTGGTTATTATCTAGTTAGGTCATTCTGTGTAATATTTTGAGCATATGATAACTATCGACTTGCTGTGATCATCTAATTGCCAGTGCTTTAGTACTTGTGTTTCATTTTGAGGTGGTTCGGGTTATTGTTATGCTGTGGTTCCACAATTTTGATGCATGCCCACCAACTGTTTGAGGATTTGTCTGAATCAACTGAATCTTTTCCTTATGCATTGTGTGTCTTCCATATTTTGACCAGATTATCTAATATGCCTAATTATTCGATGGGTGTGTATTGTGGGTTGGATGGTGTGTTTCTCTTTTGTGTGCAGTAACAGGACACATATTTTGAGTGCCATTCAACATGCCACCAAAACGTTCAAGAGCCAATACTTCTTCCGTCTCATTCAGCCCTATCCAGCATTCATTTATCAGTCCCGCTGCGGCTAATTATTTCAAGGATTTTATGACAAAAGACAAGGCCATTATCTGCGAAGTTCAATTCCAGCCAGATCGAAACGATGGAGATATTTTGGCTATGCTTCAACAGCGAGGATGGGAATCCATTGCAGTGTTAGGAGGGGATGCGAATGTGAACGCTATTCGCGAATTTTATGCTAATCTCAAGGCAGCCAACATTGATGCGCCTGTCAAAGTACGAAATAAATTCATCAACTTTTCAGCCGAGGCCATCAACACTCATTTAGGCCTCGACAGCGACACAACTAATGATTTTCAGACAATGCTGGATGCCGGGCCAGATTTTGAGTTAATTCTCCGAGAGATGGGCCACCGGGGCTCCGCCTGGATTTATTCAACACAAGATCCAACAAGACCAATCCACATCATCTCGAGCTGCCTCAATAAGTATGCTCAATGATATAGCCCTAACCTGCAAGAAAACGTTTAGAGCTTAGAGGGGATCGTTAGCTCCTCGGATTGGCAAGAAATGGCCGAGAAGAACACAAATTGCAAGATGAACTTGAATGACCAAATGTGCTTAGATGAAAACGAAACTTTATATGATGTTAGTGGAGTGAGTGAGGTGTGTGATAGTGGAAGGCGTGGTCCTGATTCATTGAGATGGAAAAGATATGCAAAACTTCAAGAAATCGGCCAATAGGTAATATTTTGAAGCCTTTGGCAATAGTTGCTTCCAAGGAAGACAACTCGACTCTTGAACACGGTTTGGGGCCACTTCTTGCTGTTTTCCACTCCCAAGGAGATGGAAAAGAAGATGGCTATATAACCCTTGCAAGCTACCAAGCAAGAAGGGAGTGGTGGGGGCGCAACCCCTCGGTTTTGTGCAAACCGAGCAAACCTTGTTGGTTTCTTCAAACTCCTTCAACCATGGAAGGGAAATCCGTGCATGCTCCTTAAAATCAGTCCAAAAAACTTACAATCACCAATTACCATGCTTTTATAGACCTATGGAAGGCTTGGATGTGATTCAAAAAGTGGTCTTCAAAATGGTGTAACCGTTGGATCTTGAAGATAGCTTGGATGGCCGAGATGAGTTTGGTTTTCTTGATCCAATGATTGTGTGATAACCATGTCATCAATCCTTGGCCTTGTGTTGATTGGAGAACCTCTAAGAATCCCTCAAGTGGCAGCCCATGGTTTGGATAAAGGGTAGTGGTCCCCTCCACTCAAGGTTGGGCCAAAATGGATATCTTTTCCTTAAGGCTCATTCCTCCTCTTCCATGCACTTGCTTTGAACCACTTCCATTCCATCATCTAACTTATCATTCATCTAACCCTAAATGCCTAATATGCATGCTTATAATAAAGTTTAACAAGAAGGCCAATGTTTGCCTCAAAATAAGTTTGAAATAAAAGGTTACAATTAAGGCTCGGGAAGACAAATTCCCATGTGAGCAAATTGGTCTCCTTGCTTGAATTTCCAAGTGATTAAGTGTGTTGGTTGGTCTACATCCGTAGCTTTGGATTCCCACTTCAAGTCTCCCAAGGTTTTCTCCAAGCCTCCACACAATCCATTACCTGCAAAAGAGACAAGAGTGTAAGTGCATAAATTAGATAAATTATGACCTTGGGTTTGAGACCGTGTAATGGGCCTATGGGGCACATCATCCTCCCCAAGTTGTTGAGGATTTGACCTCAAATCCTTTAGTTCGGGCCCCTTGGAGTTTTTTGCATCACTTTTATAGGGTGATAGGTCCATGACGTTGAAAGTGGCTGATACTCCATAGTCACCCGGCAACTCAATCTTATAAGCGTTGTTATTTATTCGCTCCAACACCTTGAATGGTCCATCCGCTCGGGAGTAGCTTAGATTTCCTTTTGTCGGGGAATCTCTCTTTGCGTAAGTGCAACCAAACTAAATCTCCTTCTTTAAAGATAACATCTTTTCGACCTTTGTTTACTCGCTTAGTCACGCTCGCATTTCTCTTTTCGATGGCTCGACGCACACTTTCGTGTAATTTCTTGATCTGTTCAGCCTTGCTCACTCCTGATGGATTGACCAGTTCATTAAATGCTAAGGGAACAAGGTCCAACGGTGTACATGGATTAAACCCATAGGCAACCTCAAAGGGCGTTTGCTCAGTAGTGGAATGAAGGGTGCGATTGTAAGCAAATTCTAATCCGGGGAGGACTACGTCCCAACTGGATAGTTTCTTACCTACAATAGATCGTAAGAGGGTGCCTAAGGTCCTATTAACAACTTCCGTTTGTCCATCAGTTTGGGGATGGAAAGATGTGCTAAAACACAACTTAGTCCCCAACTTCTTCCACAACGTCTTCCAGAAGGAGCTCAAAAACTTAGTGTCCCGGTCCGACACTATGGAATGTGGTATCCCGTGTAGGCGAACAATCTCTCCAAAAAATAATTCTGCTATTGCAAAGGCGTCATCAGTTTTTGCACAAGGAATGAAATGTGCCATTTTTGAGAAACGATCTACAACTACCATGATCGAATCCTTATTACGAGCAGTTCGTGGCAATCCCAATACAAAATCCATACTAACGTCAATCCAAGGGTGCGAGGGAATGGGTAAAGGCATATACAAGCCATGTGGTAGAACCTTACTTTGGCTTTTTTGCAAATGATGCATGCTTCCACTAAGCGATGCACATCTCTCTTCATATGTGGCCAATAGAAATGTTCCTTAAGCATTTCAAGGGTCCTTTTTCCCCAAAATGACTTGCTAATCCTCCACAATGGGCTTCTTTAACAATACATCGTCTTAAACTTCCGTGGGGAACGCACAATTTTCCTGCTTTCAATAAATAGTCATCCATAAGCCGATAATCTCCTTTGGCCTTTTCCTTGCACTTGGCGTAAATAAAACCAAAGTCGGGGTCAGATTCATAGTTATGCTTAATCCATTCAAATCCAAAAAATCTAGTCCCCAATTCGGTAAGAAGAATGCGCTTCCTCGAAAGGGCATCGGCGACTACATTGTTCTCGCCCTTAAGATATTTCAATGTGTATGGGAATCTTTCCAAAAATTCTACCCATTTCGCATGCCGCTTGTTCAACTTATGCTGACTCTTAATGTGTCGTAAAGCTTGATGGTCAGTATTTATTACAAATTCTTTCGACAAGAGGTAATGCTGCCAGTGCTCTAATGCTCGTATAACGGCGTAGAATTCCTTATCATAGGTGGAATAATTCAGCACAGCTCTTTTCATCTTTTCGCTAAAGAATGCGATGGGTCGGTGGTCTTGCATGAGTACTGCTCCAATGCCAGCTCCTGATGCATCACTTTTAACTTCAAAAACTTTGTTGAAGTCAGGAAGAGCAAGTACGGGAGAATGACATAAACTTTGCTTGATAAGTTCAAAGCTCTTTTGGCAAGAAGGGGTCCAAGTAAACTCTTTCCCTTTCTTGGTGCAATCCGTAAGTGGGGCAGCTATTGAACTAAAATCTTTGATAAACCTCCGATAAAATGAGGTTAATCCATGGAAGCTACGTACTTCAGTTATGGAGTTTGGTATGGGCCAATCCTTAATGGCCTTGATCTTATCCACGTCAGCTTCCATTCCATCTTTGGAAATCACAAATCCCAGAAAATAGACATTTTCTTGCGCAAAGGAACACTTGCTCAAGTTTCCAAACAACTTGGCTTTCCTTAGGGTTTGGAAGAGGGTACTCAAGTGGTTAAGATGTTGAAGAAGGTCAATACTGTACACCAAAATATTATCGAAGTAAACCACAATGAATTTACCAAGATATTCCTTAAGCACATGGTGCATGAGTCTCATAAATGTGCTCGGGGCATTAGAAAGACCAAAGGGCATCACCATCCATTCAAACAGCCCATACTTCATCTTGAAGGCTGTCTTCCACTCATCACCTTCCTTCATACGTATCTGGTGATAACCACTCTTGAGGTCCACTTTAGAAAAGATCGAAGCTCCACTGAGCTCATCTAACATGTCCTCGAGCCTAGGAATAGGGAATCAGTATTTGACAGTGATTTGGTTCACGGCTCGGCTATCGACACACATCCTCATGGTGCCGTCTTTCTTAGGGACTAAAAGGGAAGGAACTGCACAAGGGCTCATGGATTCTCTTATATATCCCTTGTCCAATAGTTCTTGTACTTGGTCTTGCAGTTTCTTCGTCTCCTCGGGGTTCATTCGGTAAGCTAGTCGATTTGGTAAAACAGCCCCGGGTTGGAGATCGATTTGATGTTCAATGCCACGAAGAGGTGGCAATCCTTTTGGGAGATCTTCAGGGAATACGTCTTGAAACTTATGCAAAAGGTCCATAACTTGAGGGGGAATAACTCCTAACTCCATCACTCGGTCACGGAAAAGTATCATGATCAAAGGGTCTCCCCTAAGTACCGATGCTTCTAATTCAGTTTTAGTCATGAAGAGACTAGCTTTATTCTTCTCTTCTCTCTTGATAGCATCATCCTTAGCTATCTGCTCAGGGGTCATGGGTGCCAACTTAAGATATTTGCCTTCAAACTTTAGTGAATAACAGTTGGAATACCCATCATGGTTCACTCTTCGATCAAATTGCCAGGGGCGGCCTAAGAGTAAATGGCTTGCGCTCATAGGCACTACATCGCAAAGGACCGAATCTTTATATTTACCTAAAGCAAACTCAATCCTCACTTGCTTCGTAACTTTGACGTCGTCTCTATCATCCAACCACTTAAGCTTGTACGGGTGGGGGTGGCTGCTAGTATTGAGTTCTAACTTGGTCACCAAATCCTTGGAGGCTACGTTCGCACAACTTCCTCCATCAATGATTAACGAACAAAGCTTATCCTTGATGAGACATTTACTATGAAAAATGTTCTCACGCTGACAATTCTCTCCAGAATTCTTTGTTATGAGAACTCGTCTTCTCACCATAAGTAAAGGTCCGTCTTGTGCGTGAATAACTTCTTCCTCAGATTCATTCTCGTCCTCATCTCCTTCAACTTCTACCACTTCCTCTTGGAGCTCATCCTCACTTACAAGTTCACTAGTGTCCTCCTCAATAATCATAACACGTCGGTTTGGGCATTGGGCCATAAAATGCCCTAGGCCTTGATACTTGTAGCACTTGAGGTCACATGCTCTTTGTCCAATGGGGTTATCTCTCGTGGTCTTGGCTTCAGGGCCTTTGGGAATTATAGGTTTATTACTTGAATCCTTGGGTGGCCATTGTCTTTGGAAAGGCTTTTTCCAGTCAGCCTTGGGTGAGGGCTTGTTAACTTCAAGGGGTTTGGGAGTGTACTTGGGAAATTGACTAGGCTTGTAGGATTGGGTGGCTTTTCTCTTTCTTTTAAGTTGTTGCTCAATTTTTAAGGCCAATTGGATCACCGAATCCATGCTCTCCAATGGGTGTAACTCTACAGCATCAGCAATATCATAATTTAGTCCATGGATAAACCTAGCTATGGCTTGGTCATCAGGCTCTTCTAGTTCTCCTCGAATTTTTAGAGTTTCGAACTCCGTGAGGTACTCTCAACGGATAGACTTCCTTGCTTGAGGCTATGTATCTTCATGATCAACTCTTGCTTATAATGACTAGGTATGAACCTCTTAGACATAATAGATTTCATCTTCCTCCAAGTATTAATAGGATCAAATCCAGTCCGTACTCTTTGTGATCTAATGTTAGACCACCAAAGTAAGGCATAGCCGGTAAGTTCTACGGAAACTAGTTGGATCTTGACCTTGTCAGAGTAATCATAACAATCAAATATCCTTTCCACCTTTTCTAACCATTCGATAAAGGTTGTTCCATCACAAGTTCCATTAAAGGATGAGATTTGTAATTTTACGTTTCGAAGGTCATCTTGGTCTCGTCGTCGGTCTCTCCTAAACTCATCATGGCGTCTAGGGTTAGGGGGTCGGAAATTTTCCTCCTCGTCTAAGGTCCACTCATCTTCCTCATCATGGTCAAAATTAGGGCGTCTACCACTACGGTAATCTACCTCGTCATCACCACCTAAAGGTTCTTGGTCTCTAAATCGAGTCCTAAGGTTGTCATTTCTTCTCCTAGGTGTGATGTCATGGGAGGATTCTCCATGATAGCTTGGTCTACGACCATTCATCACTTGTTCAAATTTTAAGTTCATTTCATAGAGTTGTTTACTTAAGGCTCCAACAATTCCACTTAGTCCATTAAGTTGTCCTTGCATGCTAGACTCTCCCTCTTGTTGGGTATGAGTCTCTTCTTGGGGAATGTCTTTGCCACTAGTGGGTATGTTTGGATCTTGGGCCATATCTTGGGTTGGGCCTATGTGAATTCCACTTCTAGTCTTCATTACTAAGTATTAGGAAAATTTTAGTTTTGTTGAACCATAGTTCCTAGGAGATTAGGAAAAATTGTCCTCACTAAAGTATTCACCTAAGCTTTCAATTAAGTTCACTTCTCTTTTTTTTTTTTTTGTTTTTTGAATAATAGGGCCAAAAATAAAGTAACTACTAAGGAGTAAAAGGAAAGGGATTTATTCCTTTACACTCTAGGGGACATGCAAATTAAGTTAACTAAGAAAAGTAAAAATCACAACTCAATTTGGTTCTCGGTTTAGGTAATTTTCATGCAAGATTTTGAGACTTAAGCCAAATTTCATGCTTTGGTTTTCATTCAAGTATTAAACAATATTTTAACAACAAACCACTAATTTGAAAGGTAATATTCAGCATAAATTCGTGGTCAACATTCATTTTCAGCAAAGTGCATTGTGGTCCCAACAATCAACATCAACCTTACCAAATTTGTGCACACACAAAACTGTTTTTTCAAAAGTGTGTCTTGTTTTTGCCAAAAACAGCATATAATTTGAATTTTAATGCCAAACACTCCACAATGAGCACCTGCTTTAGCTGAAGGGTAAGTTAATTCAAGTCTAGATGATTTATATGCTCGGACTTATACAGAAAAACAGGTTACGAAACACGAAAATAAAACAATAATCGGTAGTCACTAGAATAAATTTTGATGCATTTTAGGCCTCGGTTTTGTGACAAGTCCATAACCAATTTGCATACATCTTTTACCAAACTTTTTACTCATACTTAGCCAGGAATAACAGCAGCATTTAATAAAAGAAAGTTTGATTTAGCTCAATGCAAAATTGTCATGCTAATCGGCTAACAATACTACAACAAACCACTTTTGTGCTTACTTTTACTCTCGATTTTAGCAAGCTTAATTCCCCAAATTTTCATGCCATCTTAAACAGATCAAATATCAATAAGTTAACATTCATTAGCAAGAGAATAACGTAAATAAAGCATACTCAAAAGCAATACAAATAGAGGCCAAATTTTGGACAAATCGGGTGTTCAACTAGTTTATCAATCGGTCATGTCCATTAGCTACAAAATAAGCACCAATCATGAGCAACCAACTCAAACAGCAAACCAATCACAATATTCAGAGTTTATACTTTAAAACTTATGAAAGGAACATGCTCTTTTGATGGCTGGAAAATGGATAAAACAACAAAACAAGTGGCAATACAAAAAGGGAAATAAAAACAGCAAGTACTAGAAGTAGTTAGCAATTGTTTAACCAAAAGTGGAAGCTATTTGCAGCACAAAAATGGTGAAGAAAATAAGCTAGAAACCCATGCTCAAGTCTGTTAACTTCGATTAAAAGAAGATAGGGGTGGTATTTAGTGAAAACAAAGCAAAAAAAAAACAAGAAAACTAAACACACATACAAAACCGCAAAAGATGAATCAAGTAACCCGGTTTTGTGCAATCGGTTTTGGACAACCAAATGGGTTTGGGGAACCAAACCAACTTGGTTTCCAGCACCCTAAAGGAGCTAGCCAATCTCTGATACCACTTGATATAGCCCTAACCTGCAAGAAAACGTTTAGAGCTTAGAGGGGATCGTTAGCTCCTCGGATTGGCAAGAAATGGCCGAGAAGAACACAAATTGCAAGATGAACTTGAATGACCAAATGTGCTTAGATGAAAACGAAACTTTATATGATGTTAGTGGAGTGAGTGAGGTGTGTGATAGTGGAAGGCGTGGTCCTGATTCATTGAGATGGAAAAGATATGCAAAACTTCAAGAAATCGGCCAATAGGTAATATTTTGAAGCCTTTGGCAATAGTTGCTTCCAAGGAAGACAACTCGACTCTTGAACACGGTTTGGGGCCACTTCTTGCTGTTTTCCACTCCCAAGGAGATGGAGAAGAAGATGGCTATATAACCCTTGCAAGCTACCTGTAACACCTGGTTTCAATATAAATCAAAATAAGTTATTAAACGGAGGTATATAATCTTAAGGTTTAAAAATTGAGTGAAATGTTGATTAGGTTATTAAGTGACTAGGCAGGGGCAAGATAGTAATTGCGAATTTATATTGTGGATAACGTATTTAAGGGAAGTGTTAATGAGGTAGCCGCCACTGTTTCATTTCATTTCCTCTTCCACTCTCAGCTCCTCAGCTTAGCAGAGCGCGATAGGAGACCCTCTTCGATCCCTCCAGCGATTTCCTCAGAACTAGGTGAGTTTTGCTTCTATTTCTTGCTACATTGTAACTGTCGAGGGTTGATAAATGAAGTTTTGAGAATGCGGTATGTGAGTGCTAGTTTCGGTTTATGAGTTGAATCGGGAATGCACTACGATTAGGGCTTCCAAACTAATTTCCTTAGCTTTCTGGGTAGCTAGAAAGAAGTTTGACGAAAGTTTAAATTAATGTTCGATTTATGGAACTAGGTTTGAGCAAACTCCCGAGGGAGAGGTTTCAACAAGCTTCCCAGGAGACCAGGTAAGTGAAGTTTGCTTGTGCCTTCGGGCCTACATCACAAAACGTTAGGGTTATGATTACTTGTGTGAATCTGTATTCTATGCATTATGTTTTTAAAACATACGAAAATGAATTTGAACGCATGATTGGCATGGTAAGGATTGAACATATTGAAACAGTCATGAGAATCAGTTTCACTGTTAAGGGAATTAATCCACCCCTTAATGAGACAGGGATGTATGTACTTTGGGAGAGTTGATCCAACTCCCAATTTCACAGGGGGATCTGAACAGGAGAATCAGTTTCAGTGTTAAGGGAATTAATCCACCCCTTAATGAGACAGGGATGTATGTACTTTGGGAGAGTTGATCCGACTCCCAATTTCACAGGGGGATCTGAACAGGAACGAAGCATGAGCAACTGAGTTGAGAAAGTAGAAATTGCATATTAGGAATTTATATTTCGTTGTTTCATTTCTTGTTGGCTTTACTTACTTAGCATTAGGCTAATAGATGAGTTTTGTGATGTAGGTGTTGAGGACACTGCAGGTGAGTTTCCTGAGTGCACAGAAGATTGATGTGGTTAGAGGAGTACATCCACGTCTCGGCTTGGTAAACTGATGAGGCGGGTTAACTGGTGTCAGCAGTTGTTGAGGTTTAGTAGATAACGATTGGTCTGAGTATGTTGAGTTTTCATAACAGTAGAAATTTTAGCATTTTGAATATGTTTTGAGATCTACTGATACTAGTAATCTGTTGAGTTTTAAACGTTGATTTTTACTGGATTTGACTAATGCTATGGTTGAGTTGTTTCTGAATGGTTTTCGAGAAGCAAGCAAATTCCTTTCTGTAGATAGTGTTGTGTTTTATGTCATCCGGTGATGTCGAGTGACCTGGCTCGTAGGATGATATAGGTGTTATGTTTTGTCGTTTAGTGACCGGAAGACAAATATTATGTTTTGTCGTTTAGTGACCGGAAGACAAATCTTACGTTTTGTCGTTTAGTGACCGGATGAAAAATTTTACATTTTGTCGTTTAGTGACCGGAAGACAAATCTTACGTTTTATCGTTTAGTGACCGGAAGACAAACCTTATGTTTTGTCGTTTAGTGACCGGATGACAAATCTTATGTTTTGTCGTTTAGTGACCGGATGACAAATATTATGTTTTGTCGTTTAGTGACCGGTGGGGGTCTTCAAATAGCTTTCCCCTTTTTGTTGACTTTGTTCAGTGGACGATGAATTTGACTTTTGCAACCTTTAAAGTGTTTTCACGAGTTAAACCTTTGCTTCTTAACCGATTGTTTCTTAACGTTTTCCCACGCTTATTTCGACATGGCTTTGTTTAATTTTATTTTTGTTTAAACGATTTCCGCTGCAAGTTTTCATGTTTTATCAAATGTCCAAATTTTGAATTTTGAACGAAGTTTTAATTTGGTCCAAGTTTTCATAGAAAGTTTCGGACTTATGAGTAACAAACCGGGTTCAGTAAACTCGGGGTGTTACACTACCAAGCAAGAAGGGAGTGGTGGGGGCGCAACCCCTCGGTTTTGTGCAAACCGAGCAAACCTTGTTGGTTTCTTCAAACTCCTTCAACCATGGAAGGGAAATCCGTGCATGCTCCTTAAAATCCCAAAAAACTTACAATCACCAATTACCATGCTTTTATAGACCTATGGATGGCTTGGATGTGATTCAAAAAGTGGTCTTCAAAATGGTGTAACCGTTGGATCTTGAAGATAGTTTGGATGACCGAGATGAGTTTGGTTTTCTTGATCCAATGGTTGTGTGATAACCATGTCATCAATCCTTGGCCTTGTGTTGATTGGAGAACCTCTAAGAATCCCTCAAGTGGCAGTCCATGGTTTGGATAAAGGGTAGTGGTCCCCTCCACTCAAGGTTGGGCCAAAATGGATATCTTTTCCTTAAGGCCCATTCCTCCTCTTCCATGCACTCCATGCACTTGCTTTGAACCACTTCCATTCCATCATCTAACTTATCATTCATCTAACCCTAAATGCCTAATATGCATGCTTATAATAAAGTTTAACAAGAAGGCCAATGTTTGCCTCAAAATAAGTTTGAAATAAAAGGTTACAATTAAGGCTCGGGAAGACAAATTCCCATGTGAGCAAATTGGTCTCCTTGCTTGAATTTCCAAGTGATTAAGTGTGTTGGTTGGTCCACATCCGTAGCTTTGGATTCCCACTTCAAGTCTCCCAAGGTATTCTCCAAGCCTCCACACAATCCATTACCTGCAAAAGAGACAAGAGTGTAAGTGCATAAATTAGATAAATTATGACCTTGGGTTTGAGACCGTGTAATGGGCCTATGGGGCACATCACTCAAGCTTGGTGTAAGTTTCTCCGGGGCAACTTGATGCCCACATCTCAAAATTCGCAATTGACAAAGGAGTGAGTGGTCTTGCTCTATTGCATTCTCACGGGGCGCTCCATTAACGTCGGGCAGATTATACATCAAAATATTCTAGCTTGCGCCAAAGGCTCGACCACTAGCAGACACATTCATCCAGTGCTGATTACACAGTTATGCGCTGCCGCCAATGTCCCCATGAGCTCCAATGACGAACCCTGGCTGCAGCAAGCTCTGTATGGCTCTTCCAATATCTCCAACATAACCAATTGGCCGTACAGGGAAGCTCGAGCCAGTGGATTAGGATTCGATGAACATGACGAAAATGCGGTGATTCCTCCTCAGCCATTGCCGATGCCTCGCGTACGGCGGTATCCTCAGCCTTCATTTTTTACATTTGTACATCCTGAAGTGGCACGCGAACGTGACGCTCGTCGTGAGGCTCGCACGAAACATCGCTATGAAAATTAGCCTGTTGCACCACCCACCATCGGCGCCCCCTCTTCATCCATGCCTCCTACCACTTATACACTTGATGATGTGGGACGAATGGTGGCCAATCTGACTACTCAACATGAGAGACTCCACGCTCGGCAAACCCATTTGGAGCAGTGCTTTTTGGATCACTCCCTATTTATAGCGCAGTATATTGAGGCACGCAATGCTCCTCCTGGATCGTCATCTCAATCAGCACCTCCTTTCCCTACTTATCCAGCGCATTTATTGCAACCATTTCCCGATCCACACGACAGTGATGAGGATGACGTGCCGGGCTCTCCATGAGGTATGTATTTCTTTTTCATATTTTTCTTGTATGCTGTGACAACATTGAGGACACTGTTGATTTTAAGTTTGGGGGTGTTTATGTTTTGTTAGCCTCAATTCTTTTTCTGCTTTGTTGATATGACATGGTTATGCATTCTGAAATGGTTAAGGTGTCGATGATGATTGAAATAGAAATAGATTCATGCTTAAATTCCTTGAGAAATGCTGAGTAAAAGAGTAATTTGTCTTAGTTGCATTGATCAAAGCTTACATAGTTATTTTCACAAATCTGAACACGTCTCATTCTTGTTTGATTTTATTTGTTGGTGATATTTTTGTAGTCTACTAAGAGTGAAACCCAGATACTGTAAGGGAGTGAACGAGAGTAAACACGGTAAGGGAGAGTAACTCCAGTCAAATGCATTGATAGTGAGGACCCTGAGAGAAAAATCATTCGTAGTTTTGTCTACCATCCTCGAATGTGAATTGATATTTTTCAGAAACAAGAGAATGATTTAGGCCATCTTTGAACCGTTTGAGCCTTCTGAGCCTACCTTGCTGTGTCATTTAATGACACTCATAGTCACCCTTTTGAGCCTATTATTTACAATTCATTTGTCACCTGAAATTAGCCTAGCCTTATATATTTTTCTTACCTTATTTATTGAGCACGGAGATATTGATCTAAATTAACGGAAAGTTGGAGGAAATGGTGAAAAATAAAGAGTTACTCCTTTGCTATTGGTTTCGTGTTAGAACATTAAGTTGTCGTTATTTTGTTAAAAAAAAAAAAAGCAAGTTTGAACAGTTTAGCTTTCGTTCTGGTTTTATCTTATGCAATTATTATGTTTGTAGTGATATTGTGTTGTAACAATGACAAAAGAGTTAAGATGGGTGATATTGAATAGAGTAAGTTTGGGGGTGAACAATTAGAAGAAAGTTTGAGTGAGTTCTGCAAGCTAGTAAGTGAAAATAAGAAAGTTTTGAATGGGTGAAATAAGGAGGAATGAGTGGTGCTCTAAATATTCGCTTGAATCCATCAAATTCCTACCCCTTAACCCGGCCTTTCATTACAAGCTTGTAAAGACCTAATGACTTTTGTCTTGATTTATGGATATTTGCTATTAGTTGGATAGTGGACAAAGCTGATGAATGATAGAGTGAATGGAGTGAAACCGAGTGAAATAAGAATGATATCCTTACCTATAGTTACATTAGTTGAACCGACAATTAGAAGAGAATGAGAATGAACGCACACACACACGAAGATTTCTAAGTGAGTTATTTTCAATGCGCTAATATGAATTATGTCTTTTGCAAGGTGTTTAACTTGGTGTTTTAGTATGGATCTATTTCAAGCTGAGACGAATTACCGAAAACCCTGATTAAGATTGTTTTACCAATGTTATATTTTATCGAGCAGATTTCAAATTAAGATTATATATTTGTGTTGACTGAATTATATTTTGTTTGCTTGAGGACAAGCTTCCATTCAAGTTTGGGGGTGTGATAAGTGTGGATTTTACACACTTATTTATACTCTTTAGACTTGATTTGGTAAGTTTATCTCAAGTGTTTGGAAGAATTTGATGTATTTTGTGTAAGTGTGCAGAAAATCAATTTAAAACAGGGAGATTGAATATAAAAAGTTGAAGAACAAGAAGGGAAGCAAAGGAGAGAAAAGAAGGAGGTATAAAATAGAAGAAGAAACAAGAGAAGAAAAGAATTGAATTGAGAGCCAGGAAAGGAGGCGAATGATCACCTTTATTCTAGCGATCATGCACTTTAGGAGATATTTTTACAGAGAAGGTGGCGATTGCTCGTCACCTTCAAGCGATCATTCGCCATAAATACGAAATCTTTGGAAGATGGCTACAAGAAACCAGAGAAGGTGGCGATTGCTCGCCACCTTCAAGCGATCACTCGCCACTAGAGAAGAAAATCTGACGCGATTGATGTTGGCGATTGAGCTATGGCGATCGAGACATAAAACAGGTGGCGACTAATCGCCACATTTCAGGCGATTAATCGCTACATATGAATTCAATTTTAGAAAGGTTTCTGATTTTTATCTGAGCCGTCAACGCAAAAAGCTTTAAAATCTGAACCATTGATCAGTTGAAAAGGAAATAAAAACCTAAAGATTATTGAGAGAATTCATTCGGAGACTGAGCGCAACAAGCAGAGGCGATCTCTGGAGGCACCTTTCAGAGGCGATTTTTACGATTCAACCATAGTTTTTCCCACTTTTTAAATTTCAATTATGAATTTTATTAATATTATTTTTGTTTTTAATTTATCTAGCATGAACTAACTTTTCTACTAGGGGCTACGATGTAGCCAAACGATATTTATTTTCATGTTCTTCGTTTAATTATATTTATTGAGTATTTCTTCCAATATTGTTGGCACATTTAATTTCTGTTCTTAAAGCTTGTAAATTTCTGGCCAATCTTTACTTGATGTTTAAGATGTTTTGAGACCGAGAGGTGATAAATATCCGTGCACTGAAATTAATGTCATTAATATACGTAGGCTAGAGATAGTTACGGTATTGGTGTGATCACTGTGATTTCTTGATTTATTTGTATTTGATTAATGTAGGATTTGAGACTGAGAAGTGATAACTCATTAATCAAATAAACTACGCAATGCTCGAGAGAGATTGTGATAGAATTTAGTGAAATCGATCATCAACATAGGAAGAATATTTATGAATATAATTGCGAAGGACTGAAATAAATATTGTCTTGGTGAAATCGTAGTACCTAGGTTTTTATCAATTTGATTTAATCTCAGTTTATTTGTTTTGCTATTTTAATTTAGTTTATTTTTATTGTTTTAATTATTTTAGTTGTTTATTTTAATTTCAATCCTGAAAACCATAAAAATGTGTGTTCAATTTAGAATTAAGATTAATTATTTCGATTATTAATTAACAAGTCCTCGTGGGTTCGACACTCTGTTTATCACTATATTACTTGTTGCGACTCGTACACTTGCGAACTATTTTTCACAACAAGTTTTCCCTGAATTAGATGTGAAAAGAAATACTGATGTTGTAGTGGAGATTTCAGAAATTAAAGAGAACAAAAATGCCATTCAAGGCCGAGATGACACTAAGGGTGAAAATGCAATCATTTATATAGAACCTTTGTCAGCTGAACAAACCGTCACACCAGATGGACATGAAGATGTGGAGATTAATATAACTGAGTGTACTAACAGTTGTGATCATGGGCTTGTTGAAAGTGAGTTCCAAGATGAAACTGAAAATTCAAGCTCCTTTGCTGATGCAGTATCTAGGACAGAAAATGGTTTATTGTTTGATGACGAAGAAGTTGAGTCACAACAATGCGATGGCAATTTGTTGGAGCTCAATTATGAGGGATATTGTGAAAATTTTCAAATGAGGTATTTCTTATTTGTATTGCTTTTATTTATAATAAACTGACACCCTTTCTTAAGATCCTAAGACTAACAGAATCACTTAAATGTAAGAGGACAGAGTCTTTTTATCTTAGCTATTTGGCTGATTTCTTCACATGGAGTCTTTATGTGCTTGCGATGATTTCTTTGATGGGAAAACTATTATTTAGTATTTGACCTATTATTCATTTACAACTCAAAAATCTGGACGGTGTAATATGTCTTCATTTTTTATTGAAATGCTTGCTTTCTATGAAACTACTCAAATCAATTGAATTAATGAATTGAAATGCTTTCTTTGGAAGTTGGTGTCTTCCACGTTGTATTGTCGTAAACTCTGTCAATGAGATCTCACACCTAACTTGTTTTACCGTGACACCAAATACTTAATTTACTCACAGAAGATATAGCTTTGCAATTTAGAAGCACAGTTTGTTTCAAAGTAACTCATTACTTCCCATTTCAGAGTCTTAGGTATCATGCAAATTCTTGGCTGCCAGCAAGGTCAATTGTGATGGAGTGTCTCATGGCAAGAAAGAACATTGATCCCAGTGGAGAAATTATGGTTTTAACGACATTTTGTCCTGTAAGTAAACATTGCTATTTATGGTTCAAGTTTGTGTTATTTTAGACATTGCTACTTCAGCTAGTGGCTTTAACTGGGTATTTCTTTGGCAATTTATTTATATTGACATGGACGTCTTCGGTGAAATCAAAGAGATAAAAGGATTGAATGATTTTTTTTATGAATTACAAAATAATTTTTTGTGTCATTGTTGGCGCCCCCTGAGTGATACTAAATTTCCTACTTCCATCCTGCTAAATATCATTGTTACGTTTGAAAGTAAGATCACTTTTCTGGGCATATGAGCTACCAGTTCTGCCCACAATTGCTGATTTGTCTTTTGAAGGCTATTAATATTATTATTTTATTTTTATTATTGTCTGATCTCCTCGACTCTCTTGTAACCCCAAAGTTCCGATGTGCAAGAATTAATGCATTTGTTGAGTTCTAATTTTCATGATTGACACAGCTCATAAATTTCTACGAAAAGCCTAAAATATTCGATAAATTATTTGTTTATTTGCGAGATTCTAGGACTATTTACCATTCCCGACCAAGTTCCATTGCACGTCCAGTGACCAAAAGAAAAATTAAACCATCTGTCTGTAATGCGGGAACATTAAGGTTCCGCATTTCATCACCTGCCATAGTGCCATAAGGCAACTCCATATGAATATCCCAAGGTGGGTCCGCCATTATCACCCCAAAATGTCCATTCTAAATGAACGGATGTCGCAATTAATCCACTGTGGTTCACCGAGTTCAACCTCGGAACAATACTCAGCTCGCTGAGGCTTTAGAGGTTTTGGAGGAAGAGCAGAAGTCCCTATCAAAACGGGGGGCACATCTTGGACTGGATCAAGCTCGTAATATACGTACTTGCATGTCTACCAACAAAGACAGCAAAATTGATAATAATTTCACAAACTCAGCATCAGTAAGGTGAAGGAGAAGAAAGAGTCGCCTCCATAGAAGAACGAGTTACCTTCATATGACGACAAGTATCAAGAAATGAACAGTCCCCTAAGTTGATGTCAGTATGTGGAGCGCAATAATTCGGCGAAAATGGACCTGCAACCAATTTTAGTGCTCCATAATTTTAAATTTTTTTTGAAAAAAAAAAAAAGGAAAAGAGATAATTACATGTCACGAGTATAACCCCTCAGTAAACAAGATAATTAGGAAAAGTGATATCTCAAAAAAAAATTCAAATGCTAGGAAGCAAGAACGCACTCAAGAGACAAATAGGACACAAACATGTCTGTTCAATAATTTTTTTTAGTTACAGACAGCAATATAGCCCATAATTCTTATTTCCATGAATATTAACCAAAGTTATGTCCATTAACAGTATCCACACTGGTCTGTAAAATATTATCTGAGGGAATGCACCAAAGGCTTAATATCATCATCAAGTATTACAAGAGATTTGAAAAGCCCTTGTTATTTTCATCAAAATACATACTTGAACATCAATAAAACAGAAATTATATTAATGCAGACGTTCATTATTTAACACAGTGAATCTCCAAGGAGGAATTATTGAAGAATAAGAAGCCATCCATGTAGAGTTTTTCTTTTTTTCTTTTTTTTGGTTAGGCATATTTATAGAAGTCACTAGACTAACCTTCTCGCAAGCTATAAAAGAACCGGACTGACGCCGGCAGTCCTCTTTTGTAAGGCATGAGCAGTACTCGTTCAACTGCGAACCACCTTTGGTTTTGAACTAAAACATAAATTATATACTTAATCCCGATCTCTTTAATACTTCATCAAGCCAACAAGTTGCCACCAACGAAAAAACAAAAGGTTTAACTTCCCACATACAACTCGCAGAAATTGTTTCTTTCTCTATTCTATGCTCGACAACTGACTAGTTAAACTAACCAAGTTTGTAGCTTCGACAACTATCAAATTAAATCATCCAACAGAGTATTTAAAGGCTGTGGATTTTCACAAATCTTTGCAGCTACAGCAGTTTCCTTTGCAGTCGGGTCGGTGAATGAGGTCCAAAAGCTCCTCTCCTGTCTTTGATTTCTGCATTTCTCTGAATGATTTCTTATTCAACAACACTTCAAGGTACTGCATTTCATCTTCTTCGGTTCTAGCCTTCTGAGGCATGACATTAGGACCAGTCATTGGCAAATGTGGCCCCAATGGGGGTCTATGCATAGAAGGAACACCCATTCCTCGAGGCATCCCCCTAATCCCCACTGCTCTAGGCCCTCCCCTAGGTCCCATCATCGCTCCTGGAGGTCCCATCCACATATCCGGAATTGGCCTAGGTAAAGGCCCTCCCATTCCAAAAACTCCACCACTCATATCAATTCCACCACAAATAGCTTGCTGATTATCCCCAAAACTCGACTCTTGCTGCTGATAATTAGCACTTTTCGGCAATTCTTTCGTAAGCCGAGTTCTATCTATTACTAAAACTATAACCTGAGACTTCCCAGTTCCCACTCACTACAAACTCCTCTAATTCAACTCCGCCGTTTTCTTCTGACAAAAAGAAAATTTAAAGACTTGGGTAAATAAGAGTACCAGTTTAAAAATTTATTAAACCGTCAAAACCAAGGCACATACGAATATTTTTTGATACAATTGTTTTTGATAATTTTATGAATATTTTAACTTTTGCTCTTGGATCTTTGTTGGGCGCCTTTGTGGGCTTGCTCTATGCTCGGCTGTCTGGGTTGTGCCAAGGGTTGTGTGGGCTGGGTCTCTGGGCTTGGCTTAGGGCTATGGCTAGGCTGGGTCGGAATCTGGGGCATTCAGTGCTGGGCTGAGGCCGAGGTGGTCTGGGTTGTTATCAGGTTTTGGGGTTGTTCGGGATCTTGGCATATTATGGGCTGGACCGTCCAGGTAGGCTGGGCTGGTCTCTTTTACGGGTGGGGTTTCTAGTGGGTCGGGCTAGCTCGGGTGCGCCTAGATTGGGTCTGGCTGGGTTGTGTCGGGGCTGGGCTGGGTCTCTGGGCTTTTCTTAGGGCTATATTTGGGCTGAGTCTTGATTTGGACATATTCTGCGCTTGGCTGTAGCTAAGTGCTGGCTAGACTCTTGCTAGGTAGGCTGGTCTGGGCTCTCGCTATTATTGGTCTGGGGTTTGTTGATATCTGGGCTGGGCGCCAATCTGGGCTTTGTCGAGGCTGTGGAAAAGGTGGAGTGGGCTGGGCCTCTGTGCTGGCTTTTGTCTATGCTGGGCTGGAGCGGAATCAGGGCTGGTTAAGAGCTGGGCTGGGGCCAGGGTGGTCTTGGTTGGATCAGGTTCTGGCCTTTGATTGTGGCCAGGCGGGCTTTGCTGGTCTCTCGGTAAGATTGGGTTGGGTTTTTGGTCGGGTTGGGTCGGGTGAGCTTGTTTTTTGTGGGCTTTCTCTTGGTTTGGCTTTGCCCAGGCTCTGGGCTTGCGAAGTCTGTAGGCTGGGTTCTCGTTAAGGTTGGGTGGGTTGTGGTGGCCTAGAATGGGTCTGAGCAGAGTTCTGATCTGGGCTGGTCTAGTAGTGGCTGCCAGGGTAGGGTGGGGTGGTCTTTGAGAAGGCTGGGCTCTGGCTGGGCTCTTTTATATTTTTAGGACTAATTATTTGTTTAATCTATCTCCATTTCTATTATTATACTATTATTTGCCATCACGGAAGGAAAAATTGACGGTAAATTCTTAAAAAGTTCACGCCGTGCAAAAAAAAAAAACCGTTCTGAGATAAATATACCTAACTGGTACTGATGAATTAATGTCTCTCTTCTTCAAGCATATAAAGGCACCACTCTTTTTCACCCTGAAGTTAATAACTTGCAATGATTAAGATCAACTAATCACAAACCATGTTTTATCTCATAAATTAAAGGCGATTCTTCGAGATCATAGGAAAATAGACGCTTCAAGCATTTCAACTATGGGGGTACTCGGCCGTGAAACTGAAACTCTACAAATCGGCCTTCGAAACGATATTTTATGTTTTAATCGATTTTTGAAAGAAGGATCCTGATTCAAAGACACTAACAGAGAGAGAGAGAGAGACGCTAAGCTTTGAAAGAAGTTCCTTCAATGGCGGAATGGAAGTAGTCAGCCTGGTGATTTGGTAGGTCGGAGGGGACAGTCTTAACTCTCACAATCCCTTAACCACCGCAGTAACTCTGGCCCAATTTCTGGACTCTCAAATTCATTACAATTCTCTGAGATTTATGGAGGAAGTGGACGGAAAAGTTCCTCTTGTACACATCGAAGACCTCTGTACTGCTCTGCTTTTCTGCATGGACCAACCTTCAATCAATGGCAGATTCAGCATTTCAACTGCAGAAATTGGTCATTACATTGTGAAGAAATACCCAGAAATCGAATTGAAACACAGGTGAGATTACGAGAAATTCTCTGCAAATTCTGGAAAATAGATTTACATCGAGTGTTTTTTTATCGATCTAAGGGATGCAGATATTCAAGAGAGGGACATCAAATGGAGCTCCAGAAAGCTTCTAGACATGGAGTTTATTTACAAATATGACAGCAAAATGATCTTAGATGATTGCTTGAAGGTGTGCAAGGCAAGGAAGATGATAGTCTAGCCTGTAATTGATAGACTTACTCATGCTCTCGTAATAGTTTTTCACTTTCATTAAAGAAAAATAACATGATCGTGAACATGTTAATTTTCACAGTTCTATCATTAAAGAAGAAAAAGAGAAATACTTACTTAAATCCATGATGACAGAAACTGATTTCTTTCCCCTTTACCCTTTCGTTTCTTTAATGAGAAATTTGATGGAATAATTTCTCGTTCTTTCTTCTTCAGGTGGAGAGAGGACCAATTTCTTTAATATATATATCAGTAATTATTAAGTTCCATCAACTTAATCTCTTCATTAGTAAAAAAAAATAAAATGCCATGATCAATAAGATTTGTACACATATGGACCACATCACGTGGGTTTCTTAATTTGACGTTTGAGTTTTATAAAATTTGGCTTTATCTGTAAAAAGTTATTACAGAACAAAACAGTGATTAGTTGTTGTTTTTGTTATCCTTATAATGGACGATTGCAGCGTGAACGATTGCAGATCTTAATGCAATAAACGATTACAGTAAAGCGTGGACAATTACAGTCGTCCAATCTTTACTATAATCTTTTAACGTCCACGGTGACTGTGGATAATGATAGTCATCCATACTTTATTGTAAACGATAAACGTCCATGATTACTGTAGACAATGACAGTCGTCCATTCTTTATTGTAAACGACAAACGTCCATTCTTTCATGTAATCAACAAACATCCACGACTACTGTGAACAATTATATTCGTCCACTCTTACTGTAAACGACAAACGTCCACGACTACTTGTAATCGATAAACGTCTACACTTTATTGTAATAAATAAACGTCCACGGTTACTTACTGTGGACGATTATGAAATAACAGAAACATTCTTTTGTTTTACTGATTCATTCTTCAGTCAAACGCAATATTTTTAACATTCTCCCACTTGGTCCATATTACATTATCAAATCTATCGTAATATTGATTAAGCATAACATCATTATCAAGTATACAAATAATATGGATCATGGCGGTAATATGTCAATTTATCCGACATAGTTCCTTCCATGAATCACACTATTACTTTTATACTCAACATAATCAGTAAAAGAAATAACATAATGGTCTACATAAGTGTCTTTATTAAAGACAAATCCTGTGACATCATCAGTTCATAATATCATCATGAATGCATTCAACATAATCAAACAGGATTCATAAGTATATATCAGAAACTATCAATAATGAGCTCAAGAGTGCCAATTACATACAGAACACAATCATAAACATAAAGTTAACTTTCAGAAATGCTCATTCGATTGACATGTTCCGTAAATGTCTTTGGTGGCAATCCTTTAGTTAACGGATCTGCAATAATAAGGTTGGTGCTAATGTGTTCTATTGATACTCTTTGTTTCTGAACTTCTTCTTTAACAGCCAAGTATTTCAATTCTATATGTTTAGCATCTTTGGAATACTTGTCATTTTTAGAGAAGAAGACTGCTGCATAATTATCACAATACAGTTTCAGCAGCTTGGTAATACTGTCGACAAGTCCAAGTCCTGAAATAAAATTCCACAGCCATAAACCCTGAATTGTAACCTCAAAGCATGCTACAAACTTAGCTTCCATAGTAGACGTAGCAGTGACAGACTGCTTTGCACTCTTCTAGGAGATTGCACAATTGGCTAAAAAGAACAAATAGCCAAATGTGGATTTTCTTGTATCCATACATCCAGCATAATCAGAATCTGAATATCCAATTACTTCAAGATAATCAGATCTTCTATAAGTGAGCATGTGATCTTTTGTTCCTTGTAAATATCTCAATACTTTCTTTGCAGCTTTCCAATGCTCTATCCCTGGATTACTTTGATACCGTCCCAGCATCCGACAGCAAAACTAATGTCGGGTCTGGTACAAGTCTGTGCATACATCAAGCTGCCCACAATATAAGCATAAGGAATATCTTTCATTTGTGAACGTTCCAATTCATTCTTTGGACATTGATTGAGATTAAATTTATCTCCTTTCTGAATTGGAACAACACTTGCAGAACATTTATTCGTTCTAAATCTCTCTAGAACTTTATTAATATAGGTTTTTTGAGACAATACTAACAATCCTTGTAATCTATCCCGGAATATTTCTATTCCTATCACAAAGGATGCCTCTCCCATATTTTTCATTTCAAAGTTCATGTCAAGATATTTCTTGGTTTCATACATTAGACCAAGATCATTAGTGGCTAGCAAGATATCATCAACATACATAATCAGAAAAATAAACTTACTCCCACTGACCTTTAGATATATACATCGATCAACAATGTTTTCCTTAAATCCAAAGGAGGTGATGATATCATTAAACTTAAGATACCATTGTCGGGAAGCTTGTTTAAGTCCGTATATTGACTTCTTTAGTTTACACACCATATGTTCTTGTCCTTTAAGGACAAAACCTTCAGGTTGGTCCATATAAACTTCCTCATCTAAATTCTCATTCAAAAAGGCAGTTTTCACATCCATTTGATGGAGCTCTAAATCATAATGAGCTACCATTGCCATAATAATTCTGAAAGAATCATTTTTCGAGACAGGAGAAAAAGTTTCTTTATAATCAATGTCATCTTTCTGAGTAAAACTTTTGGCAACAACTCTGGCTTTATATCATTCAACATTGCCATTAGAGCCGTGTTTGGTCTTAAAGACCCATTTACACCCAACTCTTTTATAACCTTCAGGCAATTTGACGCGTTCTCAAACTTCATTCTATTCCATTGATTTTAACTCCTCTTTCATAGCATTAATCAATTTATTAGAATTTTCACTTTCTATGGCCTGTGAAAACAAAACTGGATCATTATCAAGTCCTAAATCACATTCGGACTCTTGAAGATAAACCACATAATCATTCGAAATAGCAGATCTTTTTTCTCTTACAGATATTCTTAATGTTATTTCTTGTGGTTCATCTTCTATAGGTTCAGTAGTGACAACCTCGTCATGTGGAATTTGATCATTACGATCAACAACTTGTGAAACAACATGAGTAGAAGTTATAGGTATTGGAACTTGCACCCTAACTTCTTTAAGTTCCACCTTACATGTTTATAAACTCTCATTGGTTTCATTACTTTCAATGAACCTAGTATTTCCAGTTTCAATTATTCTCGTACTATGGCTATGATAGTAAAATCTAAACCCTTTTGATTTTTCTGGATAACCAATGAAAAAACCACCGGTTGCTCTTGAATCCAGTTTTCTTTCATGTGGATTATAAATTCTTACTTCTGCTGGACATCTCCAAATATGCAGGTGTCTGAAACTGAGTTTCCTTCCTGTCCACAGTTCAAATTGAGTATTTGAGACTGCCTTACTAGGAACCCTGTTTAATAAGTATACAACAGTTTTTAAAGCATGCATCCACAATGACAAGGGTAAAGAAGAATTACTTAACATACTCATAACCATGTCCATTAAAGTACGATTAGGCCTTTCTGCAACACCATTCTGTTCTGGTGTTCCTAGCATTGTGTATTGTGCACAAATACCATGACTTTCTAGGAATTTAGCAAATGGACCTGGATGTTGTACATTTTCATCATAACTTCCATAATACTCACCACCTCTATCTGATCTCATAATTTTCACTTTTCTATCTACTTGTCTTTCAACCTCAGTAATAAACACTTCAAGAGCATTTACTGATTGAGATTTATCATTCAGCAGATAGATATATTCATAACGTGAAAAAACATCAATAAAGGTGATAAAATATTTTTCTCCACCAAAAGATGAAACATCAAATGGACCACAAATATCAGTGTGTATGATTTCAAGGAGCTGTTTGCTTCTTGTGACTGATTTCTTAATTGTGTTTCTTGTATGTTTTCCTTTAATACAATCAACACAAATATTTAGATCAGTAAAATCCAAATGTAGAAGGATTTGATTCTTTATCAATATTTCCATTCTTTCTTTGGATATATGACATAATCGTTTATGCCACAAATAAACAGAACTTTCATTCATTAAACCACATTTCATTCCTACAGTATGATGCACAGTTAAAAGAGATCCAGCAAAATAATTATCAAGTTTTAACTTGTACAAACCATCATACAGAACACTAGAACCAATAAGAACTATATCTTTATACAAACTGCAGCATTCATTCCCAAATATACAGGAATATCCAGCTATATCAAGTTCCGATAATGAAACTAGATTTCGAGAAATAGATGGAACATAAACAGTTTGAAAAAGATCTAATTGATGTCCAGTGTCTAACATTAGCTGGTAAGTTCCAATAGCTTCAATTGGAACTTTCATCCGATTGCCCAAAAATATATTTCTTTCATTTAGGCTTATGGTTTGGGTTGTAAGGAATCACTGCATCATATTAGAAACGTGAGTAGTGCAACCAGTATCAATCCACCAAGTATTAGAAGTCAGTTAAGTTTGATTTGAAACATACAAAGGCATTAAGCTTACCTTTCTTTTCGAACCATGCCTTTCGTTTCAGACAATCTTTCTGATAGTGTCCTTGCTTTCCACATAATTGACACTTATCTTTCTTTTGTTCCTTCTTGTGGATTTGAAAAGAGGACTGAGCAGCCAATAATAGTTCTTTCTTACCCTTTCCAGTTTTCTTTCCTGGTTTCTTACCAGCTCCTTCATAATTCATGAGATTGACAACTTGATTTCTTGATTTCTTTAATCTTGCTTCTTCCTGAATGAGCATACTTTGCAATTCATGCACATTCCATTTAGTCCTCATAGTGTTATAGTTCATATGAAATGGGCCATATTGAGATGGTAAGGAGTTCAGGATAAATGTCACTAGGAAGTTCTCATTCACTTCCATTCCCATGGACTTTAATCTTGCTGCCATGTTTGTCATTTTGACAACATGTGCATGCATGGTACGTGAACCATCAAATTTCATGGTGGTTAAAGTACCCATCAGAGTTCCAGCAAGTGACTTATCAGCCGATTCTGACTGAGAACATTCTTCCACAAATTTCATAAATTCCTTAGCACTTTCGGTTTTAGGAAATGTGAACTTGATGTTGTCTGCTACAGTCATTCGCATAAACATTAAGTTTAGTCTGTTTGATCTTTCCCACACTTTATAAGAAGAACTCTGATCAGCACTGCTAGTTGCAGTAATAGCAGCTGGATTTCTCAGTAAGAAGTGTCAAATCAAGATCCAGAATACTGAGGTGAAACTGAACTTGTTCGCACCATTCGAAGAAATTGAGACCAGAAAACTTAACAATAGACGTAGCTTGCAAATGAAGAGCAACAGGAATAGATGCTGCAAATATAAAACATGCTCAAACTTTCAAACTTTAATGCTTTGAGTCATAATGCAATCAAACAATCATAAATATATATTGAATGTCTCCTTTGGGTGACACAACAACACATAATCATAAACATAATTGATGCTCCATTTAAATTCACATCATTGGTAATTAACATACTTGATATAGACATATTTGTTATCTTTAGAAATACTAAACACTTCCAACTAAAGCATATCAATTAACCACGATTATATTCACAATTATAAAATAACTAATCTACCTTTGGGTGATTTAACATATTCTATAATTATGAAATTCAATATACTCATGCCCAAATCATAATTCACATCATATCAGTTCATTATTGAGCATCACATACAACATAAGTAATTGACTTCAGTAAATTTGATATCTATAAGAACTTTATGAATTCGGCCACTTTGGTGACTAACAAATTACACATAAGTAAGATATCAAATTAAATAGGCATAAAACTTGCTCTATGCCAATATGCATCATCATTTATTTGGTGAACGATAATCTTTAAAATTTCTTACTTTCACCAATTATTCATCCATATTTTAACATAAAACATTATTCATAACTGGAAAATCAATTGTTCTAAACACATTCTCTGATACTACATGATAGACTTACTCATGCTCTCATAATAGTTTTTCATTTTCATTAAAGAAAAACAACAGGATCGTGAACATGTTGATTTTCACAGTTCTATCATTAAAGAAGAAAAAGAGAAATACTTACTTGAATCCATGATGACAGAAACTGATTTTTCTCCCCTTTACCCTTTCGTTTCTTTAGTGAGAAATTTGATGGAATAATTTCTCGTTCTTTCTTCTTCAGGTGGAGAGAGAACCAATTTCTTTAATATATATATCAGTAATCATTAAGTTCTATCAACTTAATCTCTTCATTAGTAAAAAAAAACAAAATGCCATGATCAATAAGATTTGTACACATATGGACCACATCATGTGGGTTTCTTAATTTGACGTTTGAGTTTCATAAAATTTGGCTTTATCAGTAAAAAGTTATTACAGAACAAAACAGTGATCAGTTGTTGTTTCTGTTATCCTTATAATGGACGATTTCAGCGTTAACAATTACAGATCTTAATGCAATAAACGATTACAATAAAGCGTGGACAATTGTAGTCGTCCAATCTTTACTCTAATCTCTTAACGTCCACGGTGACTGTGGATAATGATAGTCGTCCACACTTTATTGTAAACGATAAACGTCCACGATTACTGTGGACAATGACAGTCGTCCATTATTTATTGTAAACGACAAACGTCCACTCTTTCATGTAATCAACAAACGTCCACGACTACTGTGAACAATTATATTCGTCCACTCTTACTGTAAACGACAAACAGTCCATGACTACTTGTAATCGATAAACGTTTACACTTTATTGTAATAAATAAACAGTCCACAGTTACTTACTGTGGACGATTATGAAATAACAGAAACATTCTTTTGTTTTACTGATTCATTCTTCAGTCAAACGGCAATATTTCTAACAGTAATAACCCATGTTTGCATGCTCTCCTGCCTTTGCTTGCGATCTGTGTTAGTGTGACCAGTCAGATTATCTCGGCGAGATCGAATTCTGGAGTATGCACATTGTAGGGCGGTGGTGGTGGTCAGAAGCTGCTCATTTGAGAAGCCGGAAAATAGTAAGATTCTGATGAAGGAGGAGGTGGAGATAGGCAAAGAGGGAAGTTGCTTTCAATCAGTAAATCTGTCAAAATGTTTTCTTCCGCAATTGCAGACCCAATTGATGGGAAAATCTCAACTCCTCCCCCGTCTCTAAAAAAATGGAGAACCGGACCAGAACCGACACATTTGGTCCGGTTCTGGTCAGGTTTTGGTTTCGGTTCTGCCAAGGGCAGAACCGAACAAACCGGTTCGATTCTCGGGTTTGGAATAGGGTGAGCAAGAACCGGACCAGAACCAAGCTATTTGGTCCGGTTCCGGTCGATTTTGCACAATGTGTTAAATGTTTTCGGTTCTGTCTTATGCAGAACCGAAAACCCGATTCGGTCTTGGTTTTGAGGACAAAAACCGGTGAAAACCGACTGGGACCGAAGCATTAGTACTCTGGCTAACTTAACTATCGAGAACTGAGATCTCCCTTCTCAGTTATCTTTTTCGCGCTTCGCAAGTTCGCAGACCTGACTTGCCCTCTCGCCTTCTCGCCTTTTCGCACCATCTCCGACTCTCCGCCGTCTCTCAGCCAGTCGCCAGACACTTCGCAGACCTCACTTGCACTCTCGCACCGTCTCCGACTTTCCGCTGTCTCTCGCCAGTCGCCGGACACTTCGCAGACCTCACTCGCTATTTTGCAGTCTCCAGTAAGAGAAACCCTAACTTAGAAGTTTTTTTTGAACTTGTTTTTGTTTGTTGTTTCTTTTTTTTTTAATTTGTTTTTTGTTTCTTGTACTCTTTAGAAATTTTTCTTGAACATATTTTTGGGATACTTCTTTCTTGATTTTGGGGTACTCTCTCGGTTTAACCGAGAGTGTACCGACCCTCTGGGCTCTGTTAATGTATCATGTTTAATTGTATCAATCTGTGTAGTTAATTAGTGTGTTTAACTTGTGTTTTAGTTGTGTTTTGTTTTAATTTTACAGCATGATTCTTGACTTTGGTTTAATTTACAGCAGCATGTTTTATTGTGTGAAATCTGTTTTGTTTTGTTTAGTTTTCTATAAGTTATATTAAATTGAGATTTGGAAGCAATTTTTATATTTCTAGGAGTAGTTTATGCTGAATGTTTATCAACTATAAATGAGACAAAAAAAAAAAAAACTCAGATTTAGAAGCAGAACCGGTTATATTTACTATTTAAAGCAGAACCGGTTATAAGCTGGTCCGATTAGTAATTCAATAATTGGTGTTTGTGTTTGTGCTTGTGCTTTGTGCTTGTGCTGGTCTGATTACTAGCCTAGTATTTAGTAATTAGGTTGTGCATTCTGTATTTTATTTTGGGATAGCTGTGGTTGTTTTGACTATTTTTTTGGGGTACTCACTGTGGAAAAACTGACTAATCACAGTCCTGCCTTAACCCCAAATGAGTAATCAAATATAGTGCTGTTGTTAAAAAAAAAAAACGGGAGGACAAGAACTGAGACTAAAATTCTGGTCCGGCTCTGGGAAAAATTTTATGCTTATTGGTGCAAAAAATTAAAAACCGAATTTAGTGGTCCGGTCCTAAATTTTTCGAAAAACCAGATCGAACCGGACCACGATCACCCCTATTTTGAACTAAGAAGACCGAAAAGTGTTGTATGCTTCTTAACTTATGAAGATCTTTTGTACACGATTAGATTAAACGTGATGACAAGACATTCATTTATTGGTATAATAATTTGGTGCAGAAAAAAGTAATATAATTGTGGAATTGTTGATAAAAATTAGAAATGATCAGTGAAGGGCCTATTCTTTACTTTTGTATTTAATAGAATAATTAAATATATATTATAAATAATAATAGAATATGTGTATAACCGAAGATCAATTTTGGAACCTAATCAAACCGTGTTACTCTCCTTCAGTCTTCTCCCCTCAATTTCCAACCCTAGTTCGATGGCTTCTTCTCCAAATATCAAAATACGAGTTGTAGCGAAATTGAAGGGATTGTCAGCTGGGGAATTGGAACTTTCAGGTGCGGATCCAACAAAATCTTGGTTTTTTGTTGATACGAAAGCTGAATCCTCTTATGGGACCGTGAAAATTACGTTTGGAGAGCAATCTTCTAGGTAATGCTATTTTCGAGTTTGAATTTCATTTCTAGAGGATCATAACCAATTTGTTTATTTTTGAGAAATTTACCTTAAATAAAAGACTATTATCATCTTTGTGGAGTTTCTGGTTTCTCTAATATTACAAGAACACGTTTTATTCGAGTAAATGCATTTGTATGTGTTTGTAAAAGAGAAAAGAGAGTTAGAGTTTCAACATGTATGTTCTGTTTAGTTAAGGCTTAATGTTCTTTTTTTTTTATCTGTTTCTAATTGAGCTTTTAGGTCGAAAGAGTCGTACGGATTGGATTATTGCTATCACCAAAACGAAGAGAATGCTAACATTTTTACTAGAGAAATAAAATCTCTAATTTCGGGGGTATTTGATGGCCATAATTCTACTGTTATAGCTTATGGAGCTAAAGGCAGTGGAAAGACTAGGCTGATTCAGGTGCGGAGTAATTGTTTGCCGTCATTTTTTTTCTCCCACAAATCCAAGCTTTAATTCTGTTCTTTATGGTCACATCGTGTAACGCCCCGAGTTTTCTGAACCCGGTTCGCTACTCATCGCTCGAACATGACTAAGAAATTTTGGATTAAGTTAAAACTTTACCCGAAAGTCAAGATTAATCATTTTACTAAAACCTCAAAACCTTTGAGAACTTGCAGCGGAAATCATTTGAATAACTATGGAGTTAAACAAACTGTGAAAAACATTGTTAAAATAATGTTTTAGAAATGTTCAGAATAATCGGCCAAAAGAAATAAAGTTTTTAAACGAGGAATACTCGAGAAGTTGCAGAGGTCAAACAAATCTGCCGACGACAAAGTCAACGGAGGAAGTAGAAGCAGGAAATAGGAGGCTTCTACCGATGACGTCACCCGGAAAATATACAACACAGACAACTTTCAGTAGACTGCATCTACCGATGACTACACGACAAAGTATGACACCCTCTCCTTCCGATAATGCAAAGTCTTCATCTACCGGTAGGTGACAGAACAAATAACTCATCATCTACCGATAGACTAAACGACGACAATTCTCATACATCTGCCGATGAGTTTACTGGGACAACATCCGATAGACTTAACCTACACCTTCGATGACGTCAACACGCATCTGCCGATGAGTTTACTGAGACATCATCCGGTAGACTTAAACCTACACCTTCCGATAGAATTAACCTGTATCATCCGATGGCTCATCTAAAGACATCTTCCGATAAACTTAAACCTACATCATCCGATGGCTTTTCTGAAGACATCTTCTGATAGACAACATAACTCAACATTTACCGATAGACATCATCCACCGGTAGAAAACAAAGTACATTTCAACGACTCCTCACAAAACATACACAACACTGATTACATAAAGGAATTTGCTTACTTTTCTAAGACCATTCAGAAACAACTCAAACCATTGCATTAATCAAGTCCAGTAAAAATAACCTTTAAAACTCAACAGATCACCGTTATCAGAAAAAAAAAAAAAAACTCAAAACGTGTTTAAAGTACTGAAACCACTACTGTTATGGAAACTTAGCATTTCTAAGTTTTAATCACTGTCAACTAAACCTTCTCACCAAACAGACATCAGTTAAATCGCCTCATCAGTTCACCAGGTCCGTGGCATGAGTGTGCTCCCCCAACTAGTCTATCCCTCAATGAACTCAGAAGAATCACCTGCTGTCACTTCTTCACCTACATCACAAAACTCATCTATTAGTCTAATGCTAAGCAAGCAAAGCAATGATGAAAAGAAAAGAATGAAATGCTGGAACATGAATTCCTAAACGTGCAATTTCTACTTTCTCCTCTCAGTTGTCCATGCGTTGTTTCTGTTCAGATCCCCCTGTGAAATTGGGAGTTGGATCAACTCTCCCAAAGTATAAATATCCACTGTCTCATTAAGGGTTGGATTAGCTCCCTTAACAGTAAAGCTGATTCACTGTTCAGATCCCCCTGTGAAATTGGGAGTTGTATCAACTCTCCCAAAGTATAAATATCCACTGTCTCGTTAAGGGTTGGATTATTTCCCTTAACAGTAAAACTGATTCTCATAACTGTTTCAATATGTTCATTCCTTACCATGCCAACATGCATTCAAATTCATTTTCGTATACTTTTAAAACATGATGCATAACACACACACAGACACATCCAAGTAAACACAACCCTAACGTTTTGTGATGTAGGCCCGAAGGCACACAAACAAACTTTACTTACCTGGCTCTCCTGGAAATGCACGATTTCAATCTACTTCAGAAGTCTGCTCACCTAGGTCATAGAAAGGATGTCAATTAGATTTCTACTAAACCTCATTCTAATCTATTCAGGAAATCAAGGGAAACTAGCTTGGAAGCTTAGTTCATTGTGCATTTCCGATTCAACACTACACCCGAGCTCGACTCTCTCACAGTATTCCTCGAAAATTCACACATTGTATTCCCTCAGCTATCTAGTTGTTAAAATCACAGACAAACTAAGAGAGCTTACCTAGGTTGAAGGAGAATCGAGGGAGGAAGAAATCGCCCGAAAGTTTTCTGCTGAAGAGCTGAAGGCCGGGAGAGAAATAAGGGAATTAGTGGCGGCTACCGAGCACTAAACCCCAAATCACTAACCTTAAATACATTATCTTTTTTTTAAAATCTCTAATTACCTTTCTGCCCTTGCCTAGTCATTTATTAACCTAATCAATAACTCCCCCAACCCTTCTATAAAAGTACGTTATTAACAATAATTCAAATTTTGACTCAATGGAACCGGGTGCTACACTTCGAATATTGGAAATATTTATTTCGAAAGCACGAAATTTTAAGGGTTTTAGAGAAAAACCTGGTTTGGTAGCATTAATTATGGCTGATTTTCTCCAGATGGCAGAAGAAAAAGGAAAAACTGTTTCTATATCTTTCTGTGAGGTTTATTTGGACCATGTAATTCAAATTTTGACTCAATGGAACCAGGTGCTACACTTCGAATATTGGAAATATTTATTTCGAAAGCACGAAATTTTAAGGGTTTTAGAGAAAAACCTGGTTTGGTAGCATTATCTATGGCTGATTTTCTCCAGATGGCAGAAGAAAAAGGAAAAACTGTTTCTATATCTTTCTGTGAGGTTTATTTGGACCATGTATATGATCTATTGGATGCAAAGTGGCTGCCGGTTTTGTTGTTGGATGATGGACGAGGCAAAATTCAACTTAAGGGACTTTCAAGAGTAAGTTTTTCGATGTTATTATTAATAGGTTATTAGGAAACATAGTGTTTGAGATCTATTCTATGTAATATTTGATTTTTTTTGTTTTGTAGGTTCGAGTTGATTCTATTTCTAAATTTTACAAATTATATTTTTCGGGATCTAGCTCACGTAAACCAACACAAAAGGTGGCAGCTGAGCTTCCTCTTCGAAGCCACAAGGGCTTGATTGTATACTTATCACATGCTAATGAAATGTTTGATACCTATGACGCAAAGATGAATTTCGTTGACTTGGCTGGTTATATTTTACTCTAATCAAGATGCAATTTGATATATGTATACATATGTATATCCAATGAAGTATCTAATGATTTCTTTCACTTTGATTTGTGTTATATTTATCAGGTTATGAGGATACTAGAAGGAAAAGTAGCGATGGTCTGAATTTCATGGAGATTAGTAAAGTTAACAAGTCGATATATGCCTTAATGAAGGTTTTATATGCTTTGAACTTTAATGATGGTCATGTTCCTTACCGAGAAAGGAAAGTTATGCGCATGCTACAAGATTCCTTTGAAGCAAATAGCAAAATTGTATTAGTTGCATGCTTGGTAAGATATTTATTTTTGAATAGGCTCATATCGTGTTACTTTCTCATTTTTATTTATTTTCTTTTCTTTTTTTGCGTAGAACCCATATTTTTGCCAAGATTCTATTTACATGGTAAGTTTGGGATCTTGTTTATGTCAAGAAAACGACAAAGATGTTTCAGGCTTTACTCAGAAAGTCAAAGTTTCCACTAAAAATTTAGACTTGTCACAAATACCTCAGAGTGCCAATGTTCACGCAAAGAAATAAATCATTTCTCGAGTAGTTCATTCTGAGAAGAAACCACAAGCCAATCCTAAGATGGCCACTCCTACGAGGAGAAGGTATCAAGTGAATAACTTTTACTACATTTACAAAAATGTATTTGTGTTTTTGTTGGTTTTACGTGATTTTGTGATTTGTTTTGGAGGAAAGAAAATTATTTGTCAACACACATGACTCGCAAAAATCAAATAAGGCATGCATTCTTTAATATATATTTGATGCTTTCATTCATACTTAACACTTTTCAGCGAAAGAGTACAAAAAAAAAAAGAAATTGTTGTTCGGTTTATTTATACATTAATTTTATGAAATTGAATAAAATTTTCTATAAAAATTTGGTTATCTCCAATTAATCTTTTCTTTTTTTTTCCTAGGGAATTGATTTTTTTGGTAATTTTTTATTATGTTTTTGCCCTTGGCGATTTTTTTTTCATATTTTATTTCTCATATCGAAGATTTGTGTTTTACATATAATTTTTTTTTTACTTAGGAAAATGTCTTGAAGACCTGCAATAGTAACATTAAGAGAGATATCAACCTAAAAAAAGTACAAATTTTCAATCTAGACAATTATGCTTTATTTATTATTTTCAATCACTTACAAAGAGTTTTGAAATGGTATAATCAATCAAATATATACAAGAATTTTTATGTTTGATGCATTGAGTTATTTAATATCATATATTTAGGCTGCAAAGGAATTTGCTTCCAACGATATCAGTAGCATAGACAAATCATGTATTGTAGGAGAAGGTCGGTAGTTGATACTTAAATTTGTACAAGTTGGTTTTTATATAAATATATTAATACGTTGATTTGTTATGCTTTTAGTAGATAGTAATCTTGATAATTTAGCGGCAGAGGAGTTTTCTCTTACCATGAGCAGTAGAAAAGAAAGATCAGGTTATTGATAATAAATTATAAGAGTTGCCCATGTGGATATGCTTATATCCAACATGTTTATATGCTTATATCCAACATGTTTATGTTTTATTACAGATGATAACCAAGATAAGGGATCCACAAGTTTGTTGACCAATATCACTGACCATATCGAAGAAGTTAGTTCAAAAATCGAAAGAGCAAATGAAGAATTGTCTCCTAAAGATGGTATGTCAGTGCATTATATAAATCTGTTATGCATTATTGGTTTGTTTGCATGTATGACTATGTTTGTGTGCTTGTATATTAACTACATATATTTTGTACCATTCATAGATGTGACGATAGCAAACGAGAATGTTAGTTCACAAATCAGTAAATCACCACCATTGAGTGCACGTTTACGAAATCTTGCTGACGAGATGAGATCTTTATATTCTGCAGGACCATTATCCATGTTCATTCCCGAAACTTCATCCTCCGATTTACGCTCCAGTAGTTTCGTGGAATATCAAACTCCAGTGAGGAAAGAGAACATTATTGGCAATGATGGACATGACGTTGCTCGTTTTACCAGTCCATGGGAAAGATTCAGCTCTCATAGTAAAGGGGTACAGGTTAAAATTTGATTTGTGTATTTTAACTCAACGTATCAAGTTTAATTTAATTCAATTATTCTTTTTTATTTCCAGAATTCCCTTGATGAAGACTATCTGGAATTTCTGAATACCGCAGACTAGTAAGTTAAAACTTTTGACAATGAAAATATTTTTGTAAATAGTGCTGAAGTTTTTCATTGTATTTTTGTCCTGGTAAATGGATATCACATTCTGGCAAGAAAAATGATATGAATATCCAAAAGAAAAAATTACGGGTTTTATCTGAAATGTAGAATATATCTACAATGATCAATCCAATGGCATACTTTTACCTGTATTTATTTTTTCTTCGAAAGCCTAATGAGTTCTTCTCTCCAATCTTTATTTAGGGAAGAACTTAAAAAATTGAAGGTAAGTAATCAGAGCATTTTTTGTTTCAAGAAATCAGACAACTCTAGATCACATTGAATGATTGACATTTGACATTCTACACTCAGAGCATTGGGGAGAAGAGAGCAACAACAATTATTGAATTCCGTGATGCTTCTCCGGAGCCGTTTAAAAGTGTGAGTGTGATGCCATTTATTTATTTTTTTCATTGAGGCTTTCTCTGCAGTCTTCGTATGTGAAGATGCTAATTTCATTTGGCAGCTTGATGATTTGAAAGCAATCGGACTGTCTGAGAAGCAAGTAACTTCTCTCTCGTTGACATCTCTTGTTTGATCCAGGCAACATCCAATTATATTTAGCTTTATAAGTAATTATCGTTGTTGAGTTGTGGGGAACAATTTTACTAACAGATAAAGTGTAACGCCCGGCATTTTTGGCCGGGGAAATTATCCCTTAAATTATCGAACGGGATTAATTTTACATTAATAATGTATGTTTTGGTGAAATTGTGGGAATGTTTAGTGGAAAATCAAATTATGTTCAACCAAAACAAAACTATTTGGTTAGAAATCAATGGAAGGGTAAATTGGACAGAAATTAAGGTTGGTGGGAGAAAGCCAATGGTTGAGTGACATTTGGCGACTTGATGAAGAAGTTAAGTTCTTCCTCCTACGTGAAACCCTCTTCACTTCTCTTCTCTGCTCTCTCTCTCTTTTCTCCTCTCGGCATTCTCTCACCCTGTCGACAAGCAACCATCGAAGTTACTTCGATCTCCTCAGATTTCCTTCCTGATCCTCTGCTAAGGTAAACATCTTCTAATGCTAGCACATTTGGACAAACAAAAACTATGGGTTTTTGTTGAAGTTTTAGGTTAAGATAGTTGGGAGAAAGCTCTCGGTTTTTGTATGGAAACACATCCGTTGTTTTCTACAAGTCTGAATGGAGTATACTGCATAAGCTTTCAAGTTATTTGCTAGCTTTTGCAGCTTGTTTAACTTCTCTACGTTTCAGCAACAGATCCGAGCATTCCAGGGACATTCGAGCATCTGACACCGCTGCAAACAGGTAAGTTCATACCCGATAGGTTAGCCCTTAAGGCCCCACATCACGGAGGTACTAGGTAGGTTTTATTTTCTGTCGGGTTGTCTTGGGTAGAAATGGTATAGTTTATGTTCTGAGTTGTAAATGTTCTGCTTCACAGTTTGTTTTGTCATTTCTGTTGCATGCTGTTTAAGTTTAAGCACTGAGAAAGTCCATGCATACACGTTTTTCCCAAAAGCTCATGCAAAAATGTATTCTGCACCTGTTTTGAAGTGAAGAAAGATAAAATCTGACTGTCTGTAATGTACTGGTTAAGTGTGGGACGGGAACTGGTGTTCTATTTCTGAATTTTTAGTGCCTTTAGTGCACTTCTGTTACGCCTGTTTTTCCTATAAGCCCCACTTTTTGACAGATAAAAGTAATGTTCTGTAATGTCACTGTATTTCTGAAAAGGTTCATGCATGGCATATGCATCACTGCATTTTCTGATATGTTCTTACTGAGCTCTAGGCTCATAGTTGAACTCCCTGTTGTAGGTACGGATCTTGTAAACGAGGACTTTGTGCCTCAAGCTGATGATGATCTGATGTAGTTGGCGGGTCGAGCTCATGGGGTGTGTTTGTGGCAGCTAGACATAAATCTGTCCAGAGAAAGAAAGGTTTTGAAGTTCTGTATTTAGATTTTAAAAACTTCTGTTATAATGAGTTCTGGAAATCCATGTTAAGTTCTGTACTGTCTTTGAGATTTTAAAACAATGTATGGATTCTATGTCGATATTTAAAACCTCTGTATTTGACAGTTGAATTCATGTTCTGAATATTCTGGAATTGTTTGGAATATTTTCTGTTGGCCTGTGCATGGATGGTTTCTGGTTTTAGAGCCGTCCATGCAACTTGATTTTCTTAAGTTTCTGCCGTGGTTTTGTCGTGTTTCTTTAAACATGTGTTAAAGTTATGTTTTTAAATCAGTCTCTTAAGTTTGAAGTTTTATGCTTCTGTTTTCATGTCCACTGTTTTTATGTCTTTCTGTTAAAAAGATGTTCAATTCTGCCTTCAAAATTTATGTCTTCTGGTGACGTCAGCTATTTTGTCTTATTCGACGTCATCCGCCCAGTGTATTCATGCCTTCCGGTTGACGTCAGCATAAATCTTCCGCCCAGTTTAAAACGATGTCTTCCGGCTGACGTCATCTAGTCATCCGCCCAGTGTATTCATGTCTTCCGGTTGACGTCAGCATAAGTCTTCCGCCCAGTTCCGAACTATGTCTTCCGGCTGACGTCATCCAAGTCATCCGCCCAGTGTATTTGTCTTCCGGCTGACGTCAGCATAAGTCTTCCGCCCAGTTTAAAACTCTGTCTTCCGGCTGACGTCATCCAAGTCATCCGCCCAGTTATTTATATCATCCGGCTGACGTCACCTAAGTCTTCCGCCAGGGTAATGCCTGTATCTTCCGGTTGACGTCATCTATTCTTCCGGCTGACGTCATCACCTCCTCCGCCCAGTTTATTCACAGTTTCTGTTTACATCTTTGGTTGAACACTGTTCACCTGTTTTGTCTTATTCGACATCCACCGCCAATTTATCTCTTCCGCCCAACAGTATTTTATATGTTTTAAGAATTTCATTCCCTCCTCCGCCAGCCTTATGCTAATTTCTGTTCTGTTATCCATTATTGAAACCTGTTTTGCTTCCAATCCCAGAGAACTCTCTCTCTTCCCGTAAATGTTCTGTTATTCACTGTAGTTTCTTCCTCTCTGTAGAGTTACGTTTTTAGGGTTCACGTTGACAGTGCATGTTTCCTGTCATTCGATTCTATTTCTCTGTAAATATTTAAAAGTATAAAGTCCACTGTCTTGACCGATCTGTTAAAAAAAAAATAGTCACCGTTTCCTGTTATCTGTCCCGGAGTGATGGCTCCGATCCCGAACTCCGATCGGGTTCGATTTCGGGCTGTCACAGTTGTGGTATCAGAGGGGACAAGGTTTTAAAACCGATTCTGTGAAATGTCTGGTTGCACAACCTGCCACGTGAGATCGCTCCACCAACTGTAAGTGCTTAAGTTTCTGTAAAAAGTTTCTGTTTATTAAGTTAGGTTATTCTGCTTATAGGATTTCTTAGAAATGGTGAGAGGACATCAGGAAGAAGCTAGTGACAGTGCCAGGGCAATAGACCGATTAACTGAGCTGGTAGGGGTGCAGTCCCGTATGGTGGAACGCATGATGGCCAGAGAGGATGACAGAAACAATAACCACGGAAACAACAATCATGCTAATGCCCCGCGTGACAACAGTGGAGATAGGTTCCGGCGACTCCAGCCGCCTTCATTTGATGGACTGTCTGGAGACCCGACTCGTGCTGAAACCTGGATTCGAACAATGGAGAAGATGTTCAGTTATGCAGAAGTGGAAGACAACAAAAAAGTTATTTGCGCCACGTTCTATCTCACCGAAAGTGCGGGATTTTGGTGGGACACAGTGCAGTCCACTACCGTGGCTTTAAGCTGGGAGGGATTCACGAAGATCTTCTACGAGAAGTACTTTGACCGGGGAGTGAGGAAGGAAAAGTTGCTTGAATTCTCTCGGCTGCGACAATATGGGTCAGTGGCTGAATATGTTCAGAAATTCGAGTTACTGTCCTGATATGCAACACATATGGTGGCCACCGATGAGAACAAGGTGCACCAGTTCATTCAAGGCTTGAGGATGGACCTCTTTTGGGGGATCACAACCGGAGGATTCGATGAGGCACCGTATACAAAGGTGGTGGCTAAGGCTTATCAGTTGGAAGCCTTAGAGACAAAGTTCCAGAGACGGAGGGATTCATCAGAAAGGTTCCATCAGGATGTTTCACAGCAACAACAGCAGCAACAGCAACAACAGCAAGGTCGTGACTGGCAACCACAGCAGCAACTGAACCAGGGCATCAAAAGGCCTAATGAACCAGCTGCTTATCAGGATAGAGGGAAACGACAATGGAAGCTCCTCAACTACTTGCATGTCCACGTTGCCATCAGTACCACAGGGGAGAATGCAGGCTCCTCACCGGCCAGTGTTTTCGATGCGGCAAAGAGGGCCATCATGTTCGCGATTGTCCAATGCCCGACACAAGACCGAATCAAGCCATGCCAAGAGTTTTTGCATTGACAGAGAACGATGATGATGCCCAACATACAGTTGTCACAGGTACGACTCTATTGTAAAAATTTATAAGATAGGAGAGCCTTAGGATGGGGGTAAAAGGGATTAAAGGACCCTTAAGTTTAAGCAAATTTTGGGGACAAAATTCCATTTAAGGTGGGTGGAATGTAACGCCCGGCATTTTTGGCAGGGGAAATTATCCCTTAAATTATCGAACGGGATTAATTTTACATTAATAATGTATGTTTTGGTGAAATTGTGGGACTGTTTAGTGGAAAACCAAATTATGTTCAACCAAAACAAAACTATTTGGTTAGAAATCAATGGAAGGGTAAATTGGACAGAAATTAAGGTTGGTGGGAGAAAGCCAATGGTTGAGTGACATTTGGCGACTTGATAAAGAAGTTAAGTTCTTCCTCCTACGTGAAACCCTCTTCACTTCTCTTCTCTGCTCTCTCTCTCTTTTCTCCTCTCGGCATTCTCTCACCCTGTCGACAAGCAACCATCGAAGTTACTTCGATCTCCTCAGATTTCCTTCCTGATCCTCCGCTAAGGTAAACATCTTCTAATGCTAGCACATTTGGACAAACAAAAACTATGGGTTTTTGTTGAAGTTTTAGGTTAAGATAGTTGGGAGAAAGCTCTCGGTTTTTGTATGGAAACACATCCGTTGTTTTCTACAAGTCTGAATGGAGTATACTGCATAAGCTTTCAAGTTATTTGCTAGCTTTTGCAGCTTGTTTAACTTCTCTACGTTTCAGCAACAGATCCGAGCATTCTAGGGACATTCGAGCATCTAACACCGCTGCAAACAGGTAAGTTCATACCCGATAGGTTGGCCCTTAAGGCCCTACATCACGTAGGTACTAGGTAGGTTTTATGTTCTGTCGGGTTGTCTTGGGTAGAAATGGTATAGTTTATGTTCTGAGTTGTAAATGTTCTGCTTCACAGTTTGTTCTGTCATTTCTGTTGCATGCTGTTTAAGTTTAAGCACTGAGAAAGTCCATGCATACACGTTTTTCCCAAAAGCTCATGCAAAAATGTATTCTGCACCTGTTTTGAAGTGAAGAAAGATAAAATCTGACTGTCTGTAATGTACTGGTTAAGTGTGGGACGGGAACTGGTGTTCTGTTTCTGAATTTTTAGTGCCTTTAGTGCACTTCTGTTACGCCTGTTTTTCCTATAAGCTCCACTTTCTGAAAGATAAAAGTAATGTTCTGTAATGTCACTGTATTTCTGAAAAGATTCATGCATGGCATATGCATCACTGCATTTTCTGATATGTTCTTACTGAGCTCTAGGCTCATAGTTGAACTCCCTGTTGTAGGTACGGATCCTGTAAACGAGGACTTTGTGCCTCAAGCTGATGATGATCTGATGTAGTTGGCGGGTCGAGCTCATGGGGTGTGTTTGTGGCAGCTAGACATAAATCTGTCCAGAGAAAGAAAGGTTTTGAAGTTCTGTATTTAGGTTTTAAAAACTTCTGTTATAATGAATTCTGGAAATCCATGTTAAGTTCTGTACTATCTTTGAGATTTTAAAACAATGTATGGATTCTATGTCGATATTTAAAACCTCTGTATTTGACAGTTGAATTCATGTTCTGAATATTCTGGAATTGTTTGGAATATTTTCTGTTGGCCTGTGCATGGATGGTTTCTGGTTTTAGAGCCGTCCTTGCAATTTGATTTTCTTAAGTTTCTGCTGTGGTTTTGTCGTGTTTCTTTAAACATGTGTTAAAGTTATGTTTTTAAATCAGTCTCTTAAGTTTGAAGTTTTATGCTTCTGTTTTTATGTCCACTGTTTTTATGTCTTTCTGTTAAAAAGATGTTCAATTCTGCCTTCAAAATTTATGTCTTCTGGTGACGTCAGCTATTTTGTCTTATTCGACGTCATCCGCCCAGTGTATCCATGCCTTCCGGTTGACGTCAGCATTTTTTTTTTTTTTTTTTTTTTTTTTTTTTTTTTTTTTTTTTTTTTTTTTTTTTTTTTTTTTTTTTTTTTTTTTTTTTTTTTTTTTTTTTTTTTTTTTTTTTTTTTTTTTTTTTTTTTTTTTTTTTTTTTTTTTTTTTTTTTTTTTTTTTTTTTTTTTTTTTTTTTTTTTTTTTTTTTTTTTTTTTTTTTTTTTTTTTTTTTTTTTTTTTTTTTTTTTTTTTTTTTTTTTTTTTTTTTTTTTTTTTTTTTTTTTTTTTTTTTTTTTTTTTTTTTTTTTTTTTTTTTTTTTTTTTTTTTTTTTTTTTTTTTTTTTTTTTTTTTTTTTTTTTTTTTTTTTTTTTTTTTTTTTTTTTTTTTTTTTTTTTTTTTTTTTTTTTTTTTTTTTTTTTTTTTTTTTTTTTTTTTTTTTTTTTTTTTTTTTTTTTTTTTTTTTTTTTTTTTTTTTTTTTTTTTTTTTTTTTTTTTTTTTTTTTTTTTTTTTTTTTTTTTTTTTTTTTTTTCGCCTTCAAAATTTATGTCTTCTGGTGACGTCAGCTATTTGTCTTATTCGACGTCATCCGCCCAGTGTATCCATGCCTTCCGGTTGAGTCAGCATAAATCTTCCGCCCAGTTTTAAAACGATGTCTTCCGGCTGACGTCATCTAGTCATCCGCCCAGGTATTCATGTCTTCCGGTTGACGTCAGCATAAGTTTTCCGCCCAGTTCCGAACTATGTCTTCGGCTGATGTCATCCAAGTCATCCGCCCAGTGTATTTGTCTTCCGGCTGACGTCAGCATAAGTCTTCCGCCCAGTTTAAAACTCTATCTTCCGGCTGACGTCATCCAAGTCATCCGCCCAGTTATTTATATCATCCGGCTGACGTCACCTAAGTCTTCCGCAGGGTAATGCCGTATCTTCCAGTTGACGTCATCTATTCTTCCGGCTGACGTCATCACCTCCTCCGCCCAGTTTATTCACAGTTTCTGTTTACATCTTTGGTTGAACACTGTTCACCTGTTTTGTCTTATTCAACATCCACCGCCAATTTATCTCTTCCGCCCAACAGTATTTTATATGTTTTAAGAATTTCATTCCCTCCTCCGCCAGCCTTATGCTAATTTCTGTTCTGTTATCCATTATTGAAACCTGTTTTGCTTCCAATCCCAGAGAACTCTCTCTCTTCCCGTAAATGTTCTGTTATTCACTGTAGTTTCTTCTTCTCTGTAGAGTTACGTTTTTAGGGTTCACGTTGACAGTGCATGTTTTCTGTCATTCGATTCTATTTCTCTGTAAATATTTAAAAGTATAAAGTCCACTGTCTTGACCGATCTGTTAAAAAAAAAACAGTCACCGTTTCCTGTTATCTGTCCCGGAGTGATGGCTCCGATCCCGAACCCCGATCGGGTTCGATTTCGCGCTGTCACATAAAGGGACAGCTGAGGAACCAAACGGGAGGGCTATTCAACTAAGTAAAATCAAGTTGATAGGAGAATGCTCAAGGACAAATATTTTTTAATGACTATCAAAAGTTGCAAAGTGAAGATGCTTTCATGTTGTTTTAGTTTAATCGAGTTTTTGTTCCTCAAGTGTCATGTAGATTCTATCACTCAAACACAAAATACACTATTGACTATGATCGGTTTCTTTTGGTATGCTCAACTTCTTTTTTGAGAGCTTCATCTGATAAGAATTTTTAGCAAATTTTATATTTTTGATGAAAGATACTGGACTAGTCTGCATACTTTATCAATTTATATTGATCATAAGTCGATACATTAGAAACGGAAGCAAGTTTGGTGCAGCATAATGGATTTGCCACATAAAGATGCAAGCATAATACGAAAGGTATATTATAATAATCTACAACTGTAATTGTTTTCTCAGAAGATGCATGCAGTTGTACATAACATCAAAAGCGGATAAAATTTGTTCTGAATGTCCATAGATGTTTTTATAAGCCTTCAACTGCTGAGTAGTGAAGAATTTACTGTTTGAAATTTACTTAAACCGTAGGTTGTTTGGCTAGGTTGAGTCTCTAGGCCACCTGAAACTACGCAATCTTTTCAAATGAAAGTCATCTCACAAAATATACTTCTATTTTCACAAGCAACAATCTAACGGATATAGATCTTTAGAAGGCTTCATAAATTTACAAGAACAGAGTTCGTTTCAATTCCATGCACATTCAAATAAGAAGCCAAACAGCAATACAAACTCTGGATTTAAAAAAAAAATGGATATGGAAATGAATCAATGAAATTTACTTTTACCCTTAAAAGAAGTTTTTTCAATCTCCAATGAGTACAGGAATTCGCGTGGTTTCGTTTCATTTGTTTGATTTTTTAAGCACCATATGACCCGACTCATCCTTATCAAAGAGCCGCTCTATCAACTTGTCCCAAGTTTCTCTTATCATGCTTTTTCGCGAGGAGATAAGACGGATTCGTCTCCTTCGTCCTGCTCGGTGAAAGTTCCATATTGAGAAGGCGAATATATATGTGGAACGGATAAAGTGACAGCCCTGTGTAGTGCAGTTTTGTACTCTTCTTTCTGTTCTCTTGCCTCTCCATTCTTTGATTTGGTGGAATCTAAAACTCTCTTGATAAGTTAGTAGCGTAGTTAAAATTTCAAACTAATCCAGATATGAACTTTTTTTTCTCTGAACTAATTTTTCCATTATACTTGCTAAATTAAACTGACATTAAAAATTACAAACACTCTGACAAATGTTAAAAAGTAACAAAACATTGCAGAACATCTTTTCCTTATATGCTGAATGTGTAGTTAAAATTTCAGACTAATTCGAACTATACATTTTTTTCCCGAACCGATTTTGCCATTTTATTTCTTAAACTAAATAGACATTAAAAATTACAAACAATCAGACTAATGTGGAAAAGTCACAAAATTTTACAGAATATCTTATTGTGATATGCTGTTTGGGAAATGAGTACCAACCAGTATATAATCAAAATTAGGAAAAATTGTATGTTAATTTTTACACTTGCACATATTTTTGCTTGCTGAGTTTATTCTCATACTATGTTTTGGTTTGAAGGAAGAGTTTTAAATTAGTATGTTTTGGTTTTCAAAGATTTTTATGTTTTTATATCGAATTTTAATTCTTAAATAAAGTTTATGAATTGTTATACTTCCGCATTTATGATAAAAATATTTAATATTTTAAGTTTAAAGCTTCGGTTGAATTAATATTTCAATTATTATTTAGAGATATTTTTATTTTAAATTAGGGATTTATGCTCAAATATTATAAATTAATTTGAGAAATTTTTAATTGGCTGCTAATTAGGGTTAGATTGAATAATTGGAAACCCTTGATTACTTGATTTGGGAGAAAATTCGATATGTTACACATGATATGCTAGTTTTGTAGTTAAAATTTCAGACTAATCTGTACCAAATCTTTTTTTGGGAACTCATTTTGCCACTTTATTTCTTAAACTAAATAGACATTAAAAATTACAAACCATCGAAAAAATGTGAAAAAGTCACAAAATTTTACAGAATATCTTATTGTGATATGCTGTTTGGGAATGAGTACCACCAGTATATAATCAAATTAGAAAAATTGTATGTTAATTTTACACTTGCACATATTTTGCTTGCTGAGTTATTCTCATACTATGTTTTGGTTGAAGGAAGAGTTTTAAATTAGTATGTTTTGGTTTTCAAAGATTTTTTATGTTTTTATATCGAATTTTAATTCTTAAATAAAGTTTTATGAATTGTTATACTTCCGCATTTATGATAAAAATATTTAATATTTTAAGTTTTAAAGCTTCGGTTGAATTAATATTTCAATTATTATTTAGAGGATTTATTTAAAATAGGGAATTTAAGGCTCAAATATTATAAATTAATTTGAGAAATTTTTAATTGGCTGCTAATTAGGGTTAGATTGAATAATTGGAAACCCTTGATTAACTTGATTTGGGAGAAAATTCGATATGTTACACATGATATGCTAGTTTTGTAGTTAAAATTTCAGACTAATCTGTACCAAATCTTTTTTTGGGAACTCATTTTGCCACTTGATTTCCTAAACTAAACGGACATTAAAAATTACAAACCATCGAAAAAATGTGAAAAAGTCACAAAATTTCGTGGAACATTTTCTCGTGATATGCTGATTGTGTAGTTAAAATTTAAGACTAATTCGTATTGGACCTTTTTTTCCAAACCGATTTTGCTACTTTATTTCATAAACTAAATAGACATTAAAAATTAAAAATCATTGAAAAAATGTGAAAAAAAATATTTATATAACATTAATATAAATAATTTTTAAAATTATAGTAAATTTAATATGTATAATTAAGTATACAATATTTAACATAGAATTTATATTTAATCTTATTTAATAATATAATATTATAATCAAACAAAATAATTATTTATATTATATTAATAGTTATTTTTTTTTCTTAATAAACTATTAAATATATAATATAAATAATTATTTTGTTTGATTATAATATTACATTATTAAATAAGATTAAATATAAATTCTATGTTATATTATATTATGATAAACTTAAAGAATATAACTCATAGGTAAATTATTATTTTATACTAAATTAATAGTGAAAATAATATTATTTGGTTGATAACTTTAAATATTAAACATATTTAACATATTACATAATTTATATACTATAATTTATTTAATATTTAATATAATATAGTATATTATATTAACGTAATTTTAATTATTAATTCTAATATATTAATAATTGAAATATATTTATAAAATATAAGTTAATTACTTATATTTTTTAATAATTATTTGATAATTAATATATTATAATATATTAATATGTAATTTAGTTATATATCATATTATATATATATATTTAAGTAATTAAATAATATTATAATTATTTATAAATATATTAATCATATTGTATTAAATATAATATCTATTATTATATATATATATATATATAACTATATATATATATTTAAATATAAAGATTTCTATTAAAATATATTAGTAATTAATATATTATATTGACTTAGTTGCTTAAATATTAATTTAACGATATAGTTAATTTTAACTATAAAGAAAACAAGGCTATAATCGCAGCTTTTTTGAGAACCAGTCCGAGAGATTGGCTATTACAAATCCTGCAAACACGAAGACCTGCAGAAGAACATGGATGAAATAAATGCTGGGTAATCAGCTAAATCAATCTAAATCTCAATTGCATCTTGCTTTTATTTCAAGAAACACTTTTTCACCGAAAACATGAGTTAGCTTATGTCAAAATCAAACCTGGGCTGAGCCAAGAATGTAAACAGCAGAATAATGGCGGCCATGGATGAGCATGTCAGCCACCATTGCGAGAGGAATCGTCAGGGACATCCCCAGTGTCGCCACCAGAGGCGTCGTCCAAACAACACAGAGTGCCCTTCATTGTTGAAAGAAAATATTCAAGAAATATTGGGATAATGCAGGAGAAGCTAAATAAAGAAGACATTTACAGACCAGAAGTAGTCGGAAAGCACGCTTCCAATGAAGCCATTTGCTAGAACTACCTCATCCATTTTAACAGAATGAGGAATGGTGAACTTGGGTTCTATTCCCAACGCTGTCAATGGCCAAACTGAAAAATCATCCTAGTTTCAGCTTATCTCTTGATTGCTATTGATGAAATTCCGACTAAATTCATTGCAATAAATCATATACGAAACCCACGTAGAAGTTGATAGCTAAGGAGAAGAAAGAATCAAAGAACTACTTACCCAGCCACCATAGAGTTACAAGCGTAAACAGTCCAATGTATCCAAACAACTTTTGTACATCTACTCTTTCGCCTTCCTCCCCAGCAAATTTTTTGAGCAGCACTGTTAGCAAACACTAAATATTACTAACTATGATTTTCTGTTGGAATAAATTACAAAGATCTTTATCGGAAAAACATTTTTACCAACCAGTAAACAAAAAGTACGATACAGCTGAAAGAAGGCATAAGAGATCTCCGACGAGAGAGCGTTTTCCATTACTGAATTCAAAGCGAGGATGACACATGCGGTCAAAACGACGACGACACGTGTAGAATTAAAATAAAAAGGTTACTTATTATCAGCAACTTTACCTAAGAAAGCCAATAAACTTCCTCAACACGAAAAAATATGAACATTTTATGGACATGGACAGACTGTGGCGATTTATAGTCTTTCCAGGCTTGATTTGCCTAAATGAAAAGACAGAAGCTTTACCAAACAGAATGTGAAAATTCAAAAAACCAAGAAAAATGCTCAAATTAGACTTGATTTGAGTAGCAAAAGATACAAGAATACACTTACAGGGAAGCACTTAATTGTGAATCATCAGTGGCCCAAGTTTTTCCTAGAGTTGTCATTGCCACACCAGTCATGCTGACAAAAACAGCAACCACTTTTGATACATTTAACGAATCTTGGCCCAGAAATGCACCAATGAAAAGCGTAAAAAGGCCTGATGTAGAAGATAGAACTGTCGTACTTGCAACACTCGTGCGTGCAAGCGCAGCATTCGACAAATACTGAAACCAAAATAGAAAAAATTAACGTTTTCTCTTTTAATGTCCTTCAAATCAAATTAAATTCATTGACTGGAAAGGAAAACCAAACTACAATAGTGACTCTTGTTGATTTTAAGATGAGATAGTCAGTAAAAAATGTAATGTCATTTATTTAGTGAGAAAGAGAATTCATATTAGATAATCGACTACAAATGGTTTTATCTGTCTACTCTCTTTACAGCCATAACCATGTCAATGAAATTGCATTATAAGCTCTTAATTCCTATATGCATGAAATTAAAAGTCAAGTACTTCCATAAATAAATGAAATAATTTCAACAAATTAAAAAAAATGCTTCATACCTCGGTTACAAACCAGATAGGAGCTATGTAAAACCCATAAGTAGCAACCTCTCTCGTTGTAAGTTCTTTGCTCTGTTTCGGAGTTTGTGTATCCTCTTTAAGCCCGGAGACTAAAGGCCTCTCTTCTTCATAAGTTGAAAGATCTATTTCGCTGTCTTTCTTAGTCAAATTCCCCTGTAGTTCCAGCTCTAAGTTTTTCTGCCCTCCATTGTATTTTAAAGGAGAATTCAATCCAGCACTTGTGCTATCAGAGACTTTACCACCTCTAGAAGATCGACGCTTTATCAAATTACAAAAACAATCCTTGAGGAATGCAATTGGAAGATAAACTACCATAAGAGATGCACCTAGATACGTTATCGCAAATGGTTGCTTATAATCAGTAAAAATTCCCTGCACAAATAAATATAAACGAATGAAGATTGAAACGTGGCTCACATGCTTCGAAGTGCACTTTATTTTACTGTTACAATATGTATATCAGATAATATTCAAATAATAAAACACAAATCATATACTACACAACAAGCAGGAACTATGGCGCATTTGATCCTAGATAATCAACGCCATGACCAATCAGATACCGTAAATAGACGGAAGAAAGTTTTGCTGCATTAAATAAGGTTCAGAGATTTTTCTGGAAGAGATACGATTGATAAAGCAAATACACTTTTGAGTATTTTCTGGTGTTGCTTATAGTTTTGCCTATCCCATTCTCCTCCTATCTAAGCAGTTTACAACCATGAACAAGAATAAGCAGAAAATTCTTAGATTTAAACTATACAAGTAAAGTAAAGATGTAAAAAAAATTCAACTCAATTTTCTGAAAAAAAGAACGCCTATAAATTTCTATTGAAGTCAGAGTGGAAGTAATGCAATCGTGCTTCAAATTTGTGACTAACCATTAGATTATAAGTATTACCCTCAATCCTATAATATTAAAACTCGACAAAGAAAATTAATTCAAATGTCCATCTTAAATCTCTATATATAAAATCTCTTGGCAGTTAGATAACGAAAAACGTCAATGCAAATCAGACATTTACATAAAATTCGGATCAACCAAGAAAAAATTATATCATCGTTCAACCGTCGAAGCACCCAAAAGTTGCGTCTACGTCAAATTTTACTCGATTCAAATAGAAAAAAAAAACACTCCAGGATTGCGTAAAACAAGGAAAAATCCATGGAAGAAAAAAGAGAGAAAACCAATACCTGAGTAACTTCTGCTGAGGTGACCCATATAATAACTACGGCAGCTATGAGGCATAATCCAGCTTTATATCTCCAACCCATCACGAACCAAGCAAAACCCAAACAGAAGATTCACTAGGATCCGCGTCCTCGCCCAGTTTTCAACTTTTTACCATGAAAATGGGATCGCCGAGATCTCAGACGGCGGAGAAGAAGGAGAATTCAAAAAGCGGGAGGTGAGAAACAGAAGTAAGGAGGTTAAACTATTGGCCAAGGGAAGAGGGGGCTGAATCTTGCACACAGAAACACCCACTAAAATTGGAAGGTGGGAGAATGGGAAGAAACTCAAGAAAGTATCCTGCTTCGCCTCCCATCTTTCTTTCTAAGCATCTGTCTTTAATAAATTAATTCCCTAATATAATTAATTATCACTAAATAAAAAAGATATAAATATGCAAACCTAATTAATACCACATGATTTGTTTGTCCATTTGCCATTTGGAGTACTAATTCCACGTGGATCTAGCCAAAGTTTGAAATCATCATAGAAGAGATCAACGTGTTTCGAAACCAGGTTAGAAATCTGTTAAAAAAAACTTGATTAAATAGAAACGTGATGTGTGCGCCTGTGCGTATGTGCTAAATTTTAGTAGGAATCGATTAAAACATTAGGTTTGTCGAAATAAAATAGTTTACGATTCAATCTGTAAAACGAACATAAACGTAGAGTTCTAACTTACATTTATGTTCGTTTTACATAAATGAAGCCCAGATGAAAAGCCCATAGACGAAGCGTTCAACCCTGCCAAGAGAAGTTCATAGATGAAAAGCCCATCTTATAAAATGATGTACAGCCCAGTATGTGACGACCCCTGACCCGATTGGGGCCCGCGACCCTCATTCCGGACATTTAAAACGTGATATTTTTTTTTTTGAACTTTTAAAACTTTACACAGAGTATAAACCTTCTCTGGAATTGAAGACTGGAAGACACATTTAAAACTGGATGACAATTAAAATCGAACTACAGAAATAAATGACAGAAGAAAACAGGAAGACAGAATACTTTGGACGTTTTAAATAAAAGGCAGAATGGACGACAGAAACAGAAGGCATAATAGATGACAGACATGCAGTGAAATACTTAATAAAATGGGAAACATAAATTGGAAGTCATGCAGTGGAGGGCTACAGTGGATGACAGAAGCTGTGGACGACTTATTTAAAGGACAGCGTGGACGACTGTTTTAAAGAACAGCGTGGACGACAGTTTTAAAGGACAACGTGGACGACTGTTTTAAAGAAAAGCGTGGACGACAGTTTTAAAGGACAGGGTGGACGACTGTTTTAAAACAATAAAGCAGGGTTTTCGGTCGACAAGACACAACACTTGAAGAGCTATGACCCACAACAAAATCGGTCGAAGTGCAAAAGAGTAGTAAGACTGAGTTTCGGTCGAAGTGATCTCGGTGACAAAATCGGTCGAAGTGACCTCTGCCTTAAACATTAAAATGGCAAGACATAAAAGGGAAGACACAAAACAGATGACAGGTTTGGACGACAAGTTTTGGAGACAGAACTGGTCGACAGAACTGGTCGACAGGTTTGGACGACAAGTTCGGACGACAACTTTGGACGATTAATACTTAGCCTTAGTCGACAGACTAAGTCTCTAGAATTAATTTCTACACTATTCGGTCGACAAATTCGACCGAATGGAACAGAGGGACTAAACACTCCCTCAACATCTGAAGTACCCCAACAAAAAAAAATCCGATTAAAACATAATTTGAAAACATGCTTGAAAACATGACAGAAGTTCAAAAATCTGATTGCATGGATAATTCTAAAACTCAAGACAATCCATGCGTAATCTAAAAAAAAAAAGACTCCAAACAGTTCCAGAATATTTCAAAATATATATGTACAACCGTCAAAACAGAGATTTTAAAACTTCAACCCAAAAACCTATACATTACTAAAATTCTAACAGAATCCCAACAGAGACTATACAAACATGACATTCATTTTAAAAACTTCACCCTCGGGTTAGAAATATGTCTGGCGGCCGCAACCACCCCCGAAAGCTCGTGCCACCAACCACCTATTCGTCGACCTGAGGCACAAAGTCCTCATCTGGAGGATCCATACCTACAACAGGGAGTTCAACTATGAGCCTAGAGCTCAGTAAGAACATACAATGCAGTGATGCATATGCTATGCATGAACTTTTGAAATACATGTACATTACATAACTTTACGTTCAAGTGGACAGAGAGGTATAAGTGGGGTTTATAGAGGAACTGGCGCAACAGAGGTGCACTATCAGGCATATAACAGGGGTGCACTATCAGGCACATAACAGAGATACAGAACAGAAATACAGAACAGGATGTAAGTCCTCGTCCCACACTTAACAGTACATTACATTACAGATTTTATTTTTCTTAACTTCAAACCTCGGGCATAAAACATTTACATGACTTTCAGGAAAACGTGTATGCATGAACATTTACGGTGCTTAAACATAACTTAAATAGGCTACAGGATAACAAGCAAAACAGAAAGCAAACTCATTCAACTTAGAACTTAACCTACCACCTAACTACCCGACAACCAAAACCTAGTATCTCCGTGCTGTAGGGCCTTAAGGGCCAAACCTACGCATACAAACTTACTTGTTGTCCGTGAGTTGCAAGCTTTGTTCGTGTTGCCACGGCGAGTCACGAACCTATAATATGCACGTTAAAAAAAATATAAACCGAGTTGCAAAAATGCTAACTAATAACTTAGTAGGATATGAAAACAAACTAACGTGTTTTCGTACAAAACAACGAGTTTTCTCCAAAATATTTTAACCCTAAAACTTCAACAAAACTCACGGATAACTAGTCCAAAATCACTAACTAGATTAGTGGGTTACCTTAGATGGAGTAATCAGAAGAAACTGAAGAGATCAGAGGAGCTTCGATAATCGTTCGTCGTCTGGAAGAGAAAAAGGCAGAGAGGAGTGGAGAGAAACAGAGAAGAGAAAATGAGGAGTGTTTCACGTAGGAGGAAGAGAAGAGAGGAAGAACATGGCTTCCTCAACAAGTTGAACACTTGGCATCCATCCATTGGCTTCCTCCCACAACCTTAATTGCTTTTCCATTTTGCCATTCCATTGGTTTTTAACTAAATTGTTATTTAGTTCATCGATTCGGTTTTTCTCCAAAACCCGTTTTTCCATAAAGCATCACAACGACTGCAGTAAAATACGTATTTTATTAATGACAAATTAATCCCGTTTAATAATTCATGAAATATTTACATGGCTAAAATGTCAGGTGTTACACAATAATAGGAGCGCAGCCTTACTCGAGAGACACCCTGCCCTATTGAAGAAGGCCTGGCCCGAGATTAATTGTTCAGGCTCACACCACGCGCAGTTGATTAAAATAGCCTTGACTAAAAAATTAAACCCAGCCCAAACTAATGGTACGGGCCCAAGCATAGCCCACCTAGATAAAACCCACCTCGTCAAATAAAATCGAAATGAAGCATTGACCGACCCATTCAGAGAGAAAGATCTCTGCCAAAATCGAGACGAAGAGCTCAGCCCAGCAAAGATATGCCCAACCCAATCAGAAAGGAAGATGGGCCCAGCACAAGAATTAGCATCGGCTAAGCAAACGAGATTGTAAAGGCCATAAAAGTCCACATAAGGACTCTAACCCACATAGGTCCATCAAAAAGAGATACACAGGCACAACTGCAGAGTTCATACGAAGGGGCCCAGCTCAGACATCAAGAGCTCAAGCTCAAAATCTGGGTGAGAGAGGCGGTCCATTAAAGAGTTGCCTCCCCATTACACTTCTCAGTTCAATTTCAAAATGTTTGCACTGTTTTTATGATAGGTAAAATTCATTTTTTGGACTCAACTATCGGATGAGTGTAAAAAATAAATTAAATTTTGATTTTGTGTGAAAAATGGCTCAAAGTTTACGAAATGGACAAAAACTGGCAAATACCATCCGCGGGGAGTGATCTGAAGAGAACGGGTTGCCGCGTGCGGAGAACGGCAACCCGTTTCCCCGAGGGGACATTTCAGAGTGTGAAGATTCTTCGCGTCCACGTGCGCCTCACGTTCGCAGGGGTCTTCACCCTCTGAAATAAAAATGGCGGTTATGCTGATGAAGTTGTTGCCGCTGTCAAGGACTTTCTTCGGAGAAAGTCTCCTCGTTCTTAAAGAAAAAAAAACTACTGAGAAAGCTGCAAAAGTTTTTGGGAACTGGGAAGGTTTTAATGTTAGATGGGGATTAAATTAATGAAAACAACAATGACATGAAGAAAAATCAGTGGGAGGGTAATTAGGGTTGGAGCAACAACTATAGAGAGAAGCAAGGATGACAAGAGAGAGAATTTGAATCCGCCATTACGGACTCCCTCTTCTTCTACCCAGTTCCCCCTTTGCAGACTCACTCAACTCTCGCTTACAATTTTGACGCAGAGGGAGAGAGAAAGAGGCTGTCTTTATCCAAAATGTCAAATAGCAGGCCCCTTCAAAATGCCAGCTTTTGGGCAAATTAGAGGAGGCTGTTCATGTTTATGTCACGCCCATATTATATAGTTAACATTTGAAGTATTAAACTACAAAGATGAAATTGTATTAGCAAATCTAAATAATTCAAAAGATTAAATTTTGGGTGATTAAAGTTATTCAAGTGAATTAAAGGTAGAGAGTATTATTTATGTAGGATTGTCACGTTGGATTTTAGTCCAACAACTTCATAGTATCCTCAAATAAATAATTTTGGTCATGACTTTATTTTAAAATATTTAATAAAATAGTCATCCCTTATTTAATATGTTACCAACTGGGTAGAATATCATGCCACTTCAATTTAATTAACATTGTTTTTGTTTTTGTTTTTGTTTTTTTGCGCTTCCGAAAAGACAAATTTTTGAATTTTAGGTCCTAATGAGGATAATTAAAAAAGTTTAGGAAATATTGTGAATTACTCCTATTTTTAGGACCAGATTGCAATTTGACCCTTCTGGCAGCCGTTACACTCCTTTTGAATTCTTAGTCGATTATTTTACCCTCATCTTCACAATCCCGTGCTCAAGCTCGCTGCAGTTTTCGCTGGAAATCGAGAGTGTAACACCCCCGAACCCACTCCGGCTCGGTGCGCTACTTTGTTAACCAACCTCGTGTTTAAAACGTAATTTAAAATAATTTTCTATAAATTTTCGACTCTTCCTTTTTCTTGCCTCATGCATTCCAACGTGAATGCTTCATATATATACCCTCTTTTCTTTTAAATTTTGTTATTAAATCCAAGCAAAATAACTCCATTTTATTTCCTTACTTTTTCATTACATCAAACCAATGATACGTTAACCCCCACCACTTTACGTTTTCTCACGATTTCTCATCTAATTTTGCCATAACTTAGGAAAATTCTAATTTATTATTAAACCATCATATCATAATCTAATCTAAGGCTATGCACGTTACAGAAATTTTTTCGGGTGCTCCAGAGAGAGAGAGAGAGAGATAGAGATAGAGATAGATAGAGAGAGAGAGAGGGAGGGAGGGAGGGAGTATTCCTAATGGGGAGGCAAAGGAAGGAATTCTATTAGATTGTTTGGTTGTTGTTTTTTTCTTTTTGAGTCTAGGTACACTAACTTTCTTGGGTTTTAGCTGTTAACTTCGTCGGGATGGAAGGTTACTTCACTTTTGATTTGGATAACTGTGGTACCGAAGGTTTGACTCTGTGCTGTCTTCACTTTTCCCTTAATTTGTTAAATAATATCTCCCACTGAACTAATCTGTTCGTTATGACCCTTTTTTGGGCTTTTTTAGCGCATCATTTTCGCTGGCATTTTCTTTTTGTTTGTTGGTTGTTGGTAAAGGATAGAGCTGTTAGTCTTACACATGCTTTCATAATAGTTTCTCACTTTCATTAAGGAGAAACAATAGGATCGTGAACATATTGATTTTCACAACTCTATCATAATCGAAGAAAAGAGAAATACTTACTTGATTCCATGGTGACAGAAACTGATTTCTCTCCCTTAACCCTGAAGTTTCTTCAGTGAGAAATTCAATGGAATAATTTCTCGTTCTTTCTTCTTAGGTGGAGAGAGGACCAATTTCTTCCTTAAAGTTACAGTAATGATTAAGTTCCATCAACTTAATATTAGGGGTGTGCAAAACCGGTTTCGGTTCGGTTTTGGGAGGAACCGAAACCGAACCGATCGGTTTCGGTTTCGGACTTACCGAACCGAAACCGGTTTTGGAGCATACCAAAACCGAACCTAAACCGAACCTAAACTTTCGGTTCGGTTTCGGTTCGGTTTCGGTTTTACAACATATTTTTCAAAAAATAAAAAAAATACTTGCTCTGGTTTTTATCCTTCCCACAGAGCTGTTCACATATATTTTTCAAATATAAGATTTGGAACTTGGTCACCAAGAATCTTTATAAGTTCCAGAGATAAAATACCAACCAGGATATGCCTGCAGTGCTTCATTCGCAGCAGCTATGTTCAAAGGGTCAGCTCCAAGCATGATAGCATGACCACCTATAAGTTCATCTTGTTTATACAAATTTGCAAACTCGGCAGCTGATTTGTCAAATTCGAAGTTCGTAACAAGAACTGATCCATCTTCTTTTGAATCTCTGAGTGTCGAACCCACAATTTGTTTTTACTTTCCCCTGGTATTCAAAAAAGAAACACTGGAAATTCTTCCAGTTAAGCCAATCACGCGAGAAGAACTTTAAAGTTCAACTCCAACTATAAACACAATTGAAATAAAATTATCTATGAAGAGATTCCCATGAATGATTTTGCTTACCTTGTGTATATCAATGCAAGGGCGGAAGCGAACTGAGCATCGGATCGTCGAAGTTGAAAACTCTACGCAAAAAGCGAAAAAAAAACACAAAAACAAAAAGAACTTGGAACGTTAGTCGAATCAGGTGAAACACGTTAGCCCATACCAAAAATAAACCTGAAGATAAGCTCACTGGAGGTAGCAGCTTTGTGGGAAGAATAGAACATACCCGAATCGCCGGTGCTGCTGTGAGCTGTCGTCGCCTCGCCGTCGCCGAATCGCCTCGCCGTCGCCGAATCGCCTTCGTCTCTGGAGGAAAGCTTCGGAGATGAAGATTGAAGAATGAAGACACCAGAAGCCCCGACGATTTAGGGCTTCTGGTTTTTATTTTTTTATTTTTTTTGTTTTTTAGTTAAGGTTTGGTTCGGTTCGGTTTTAACCGGTTTTGACCAGTCAAAACCGAAAACCGAACCTAAATCACCGGTTTCTATAAAATGCAACCGAACCGAACCGAACCTATACTCAAAACCGATCAAAACCGAACCTAAATCACCGGTTCCGGTTCGGTTCCTCGGTTCCGGTTCGGTTTGCACACCCCTACTTAATATCTTCATTAGTAAAATACAAAATGCCATGATCAATAAGATTTGTACACATATGGACCACATTACGTGGGTTTCTTAATTTGACGTTTGAATTTCATAAAATTTGGCTTTATCTGTAAAAATTTATTACAGAGCAAAACAGTGATCAGTTGTTGTTTCTGTTATCTTTATAGTGGACGATTGCATCATGGACGATTGCATCATGGACGATTGCAACTCTTAATGAAATGGACAATTACAGTAAAATGTGGACGATTGCAGTCGTCCAATCTTTACTGTAATCTCTTAACGTCCACGATGACTGTGGACAATAACAGTCGTCCACTCTTTACTGTAATTAATAAACGTCCATTCTTACTGTAATCGATAAACATCCACGGTTACTGTGAACAATTCTATTTGTCCACTATTACTGTAAACGACAAACGTCCACGACTACATGAACATTTATATTCATCCACGGTTACTGTACATAATTATATTCGTCCACTCTTTACTGTAAACGTCAAACGTCCACGACTACTTGTAATCGTTAAACGTCCACGACTACTTGTAATCGATAAACGTTCACAGTTACAGTGGACGATTATAAAATAACAGAAACATCATTTTTCACTGATTCATTCTTCAGTCAAACGGTAATATTTCTAACATTCTCCCACTTGGTCCATATCACATTATCAAATCTATCTTAATGTTAATCAAGCATAACATCATTATCAAGTATATAAATAATATGGATAATGGCGGTAATATGTCAATTTATCCGACACAGTTCCTTCCATGTATCACACTATTACTTTTATACTCAACATAATCGATAAAAGAAATAACATAATGGTCCACATAAGTGTCTTTATTAAAGACAAATCTTGTTTATAACATCATCAGTTCATAATATCATTATGAATTCATTCAACATAATTTAAACATGATTCATAAGTGTATATCAGAAACTATCAATACATGAGCTCAAGAGTACCAATTATATACAGAACACAATCATAAACATAAAGTTAACTTTCAGAAATGCCCATTCGTTCGACATGTTCTGTAAATGTCTTAGGTGGCAATCCTTTAGTTAACTGATCCGCAATCATAAGGTTGGTGCTAATGTGTTCTATTGACACTCTTTGTTTCTGAACTTCTTCCTTAACAACCAAGTATTTCAATTCAATATGTTTAGCACCTTTGGAATACTTGTCGTTTTTAGAGAAGAAGACTGCTGTAGAATTATCACAATAAATTTTCAGTGGCTTGGCAATACTATCGACAATTCCAAGTCCTGAAATAAAATTCCGCAGCCATAAACCCTGAATTGTAGCCTCAAAGCATGCTACAAACTCAGTTTCCATAGTGGACGTAGCAGTGACAGACTGCTTCGCACTCTTCTAGGATATTGCACCATTGGCTAAAAGGAACAAATAGCCAAATGTGGATTTTCTGGTATCCACACATCCAGCATAATCAGAATCTGAATATCCAATTACTTCAAGATAATCAGATCTTCTATAAGTGAGCATGTGATCTTTCGTTCCTTGTAAATATCTTAACACTTTCTTTGCAGCTTTCCAATGCTCTATGCCTGGATTACTTTGATACCTTCCCAACATGCCAACAACAAAACTAATGTTGGGTCTGGTACAAGTCTGTGTATACATCAAACTGCCCACAACAGAAGCATAAGGAATATCTTTCATTTGTGTATGTTCCAATTCATTCTTTGGACATTGATTGAGATTGAATTTATCTCATTTCTGAATTGGAACAACACTTGCAGAATATTTATCCATTCTATATCTCTCCAGAACTTTATTAATATAGGCTTTCTGAGACAGTCCTAACAATTCTTGTGATCTATCTCGGAATATTTCTATTCCTATCACAAAGGATGCCTTTCCCATATTTTTCATTTCAAAGTTACTATCGAGATATTTCTTGGTTTCATACATTAAACTAAGATCATTAGTTGCCAGCAAGATATCATCAACATACATAATCAAAAATATAAACTTACTTCCACTGACCTTCAGATATATACACCGATCAACGATATTTTCCTTAAATCCAAAGGAAGTGATGGTATCGTTAAACTTAAGATACCATTGTCGAGAAGCTTGTTTAAGTCCGTATATTGACTTCTTTAATTTACACACCATATGTTCTTGTCCTTCAAGAACAAAACCTTCAAGTTGGTCCATAAAAACTTCCTCATCTAAATTCCCATTCAGAAAGGTAGTTTTCACATCCATTTGATGGAGCTCTAAATCATAATGAGCTACCATTACCATAATAATTCTGAAAGAATCCTTTTTCGAAACAGGAGAAAAAGTTTCTTTATAATCAATGCCATCTTTCTGAGTAAAACCTTTGGCAACAAGTCTGGCTTTATATCGTTCAATATTACCATTAGAGTCGTGTTTGGTCTTGTAGACCCATTTACACCTAACTCTTTTACAACCTTCAGGTAATTGAATGAGTTACCAAACATCATTCTGTTCTATTGATTTCAACTCATCTTTCATGGCATTTAACCATTTATCAGAATATTTACTTTCCATGGCCTGTGAAAATGAAACTGAATCATCATTAAGTCCTAAATCACATTAGGACTCGTCAAGATAAAACACATAATCACTAGAAATAGCAGATCTTCTTTCTCTTACAGATCTTCTTAATGATATTTCTAGTGGTTCATCTCTTATAGGTTCATCAGTGACAACCTCATCATGTGGAGTTTGATCGTTAATTTGTTGTTCGTATGGATCATTAATACGATCAACAACTGGTGGAACAACAACTTGAGCAGAAGTTATAGGTATTGGAACTTGCACCTTATCTTCTTTAATTTCCACCTTACGTGATTCCAAACTCCCACTGGTCTCACCACTTTCAATGAACCTAGCATTTCCAGTTTTAACAATTCTCGTACTATAGCTAGGACAGTAAAATCTATACCCTTTAGATTTTTCTGGATAACCAATGAAAAAACCACTTGTTGTTCTTAAATCCAGTTTTCTTTCGTGTGGTTTATAAATCTTTATTTCTGCTGGATAACCCCAAACATGCAGGTGTCTTAAACTTAGTTTCCTTCCTGTCCACAGTTCAAATGGTGTATTTGAAACTGCCTTACTAGGAACTCTATTTAATAAATATACAGCAGTCTTTAATGCATGTATCCACAATGACAAAGGTAAAGAAGAATTACTCAACATACTCCTAACCATATCCATTAATGTACGATTTTGCCTTTCTGCAACACCATTCTGTTCTAGTGTTCCTGGCATTATGTATTGTGCACAAATACCATGGCTTTCAAGGAATTTAGCAAATGGACCTGGATGTTGTCCATTTTCATCATAACTTCCATAATATTCACCACCTCTATCTGATCTTATAATTTTCACTTTTCTATCTAATTGTCTTTCAACCTTAGTAATAAACACTTCAAGAGCATTTACTGATTGAGATTTATCATTCAGTAGATAGATATATCCATAACGTGAAAAATCTTTAATAAATGTGATAAAATATTTTTTCTCCACCAAAAGATGAGACATCAAATGGACCACATATATCGGTATGTATGATTTCAAGGAGTTGTCTGCTTTTTATGGCTGCTTTCTTACTTGTGTTTCTTGTTTGTTTTCCTTTAATACAATCAACACAAATATTTAGATCAGTAAAATTCAAATGTGGAAGGATTTGATTCTTTATCAATCTTTCTATTTTTTCTTTGGATATATGACCTAATCGTTTATGCCACAAATAAGCAGAACTTTCATTCATTAAATCACATTTCATTCCTACAATATGATGCACAGTTAAAAGAGATTCAGCAAAACAATTATCAAGTTTTAACTTGTACAAACCATCATACAGAACACCAGAACCAATAAGAACTTTATCTTTATACAAATTGCAACATTCATTCCCAAACATACAGGAATATCCAGCAATATCAAGTTTTGATAATGAAACTAGATTTCGAGAAATAGATGGAACATAAACAATTTGAAAAAGATCTAATTGATGTCCAGTGTCTAACATTAGCCGGTAAGTTCCAATAGCTTCAACTGGAACTTTCACCCGATTGCCCAAATATATATATCTTCCATTTAGGCTTATGGTTTGGGTCGTAAGGAATCCCTGCATCGTATTAGAAACGTGAGTAGTGTAACCAGAATCAATCCACCAAGTATTAGAAGGAACTTCAGTTAAGTTTGATTCGAAACATACAAAGGCATTAAGCTTACATTTCTTTTCGAACCATGCCTTTCGTTTCAGGCAATCTTTCTGATAGTGTCCTTGCTTTCCACTGAAATGACACTTATCTTTCTTTTGTTCATTCTTTTGGATTTGGAAAGAGGACTGAGCAACAGATAATAATCCTTTCTTACCATTTCCAGCTTTCTTTCCTGGTTTCTTACCAGCTCCTTCATAATTCATGAGATTGACAACTTGATTTCCTGATTTCTTTAACCTTACTTCTTCCTGAATGAGCATACTTTGCAATTCATGCACATTCCATTTAGTCCTCATAATATTATAGCTCATATGAAATGGGCCATATTGAGGTGGCAATGAGTTCAGGATAAATGTCATTAGGAAGTTCTCATTCACTTCCATTCCCATGGTCTTTAGTCTTGCTGCCATGTTTGTCATTTCAACAACATGTTCATGCATGGTACGTGAACCATCAAACTTCATGGTGGTTAAAGTACCCATCAGTGTTCCAGTAAGTGATTCATCAGCCGATTCTGACTGAGAACATTCTTCCACAAATTTCATAAATTCCTTAGCACTTTCGGTTTTAGGAAATGTGGACTTGATGTTGTCTGCTACAGTCATTCGCATAAACATTAAGCTTAATCTGTTTGATCTTTCCCAAACTTTATAGGAAGATTTCTAATCAGTGCTACTAGATGTAGTAATAGCAGCTGGTTTTTCAATAAGAGTGTCAAATCAAGGTCCAGAACACCGAGATGAAACTGAACTTGTTCGCACAATTCGGAGAAATTTAGACCAGAAAACTTAACAACATACGTAGCTTGCGAATGAAGAGCAACAGGAATAGATGCTGCAAAATAAAACATGCTCAAACATTCAAACTTTAATACTTTGAGTCATAATGCAATCAAACAATCATCATTAATATATATTGCAGTTCTCCTTTGGGTGAAACAACAATATATAATCATAAACATAATTAATACTCAACTTAAATTTCACATAATTGGTAATCAACATACTCGATATAGACATGTTCGTTATCTTTGGATATACTAAACACATCTACTCAAAAATATATCAATTAACCACAATCATATTCACAATTATAAAATAATCAATCCACCTTTGGGCGATTCAACATATTTTATAATCATGAAAATCAATATATTCATTTTAAAAACATGATTTCCATCATGTCGGTTCATTATTGAGCATTACATACAACATGAGTATTTGCCTTCAGTTAATTTAATTTTTGTTTTGCAATCATCCGGCCACTTTGGTGACTAACGGATTAATCATAATACAAAAATCAAATTCATTTAATTATTTTCAACGTGAACAATAAACATAAAAACAATAATAATTGATCACGTGAACAATAATCGATGAATTATTTTAATTTCATCTTTATTCATCCTTATTATAACAGAAAACATTATTCATCAGAAGATAGCATACGAGTATTCATTATGGAAAATCAACTGTTTTTAAACCATGCTCTGATACCACATGTTAGTCTTACACATGCTTTCATAATAGTTTCTCACTTTCATTAAGGAGAAATAACAGGATCGTGAACATATTGATTTTCACAACTCTATCATAATCGAAGAAAAGAGAAAGACTTACTTGATTTCATGGTGACAGAAACTGATTTCTCTCCCTTAACCCTTAAGTTTCTTCAGTGAGAAATTCGATGAAATAATTTCTCGTTCTTTCTTCTTAGGTGGAGAGAGGACCAATTTCTTCCTTAAAGTTACATTAATGATTAAGTTCCATCAACTTAATATCTTCATTAGTAAAATACAAAATGCCATTATCAATAAGATTTGTACACATATGGACCACATCACGTGGGTTTCTTAATTTGAAGTTTGAGTTTCATAAAATTTGGCTTTATCTGTAAAAATTCATTAAAGAGCAAAACAGCGATAAGTTGTTGTTTCTGTTATCCTTATAGAGGACGATTGCATCGTAGATGATTGCAACTCTTAATGCAATAGACAATTACGGTAAAGTGTGGACGATTTCAGTCGTCCAATCTTTACTGTAATCTCTTAACGTCCACGATGATTGTGGACAATAACAGTCGTCCACTCTTTACTGTAATTAATAAACATCCATTCTTACTGTAATCGATAAACATCCACGGTTACTATGAACAATTATATTCGTCCGCTCTGACTGTAAACGACAAACGTCCACGACTACATGAACATTTATATTCGTCCACAGTTGCTGTACATAATTATAATCGTCCACTCTTTACTGTAAACGTCAAACGTCCACGACTACTTGTAATCGTTAAACGTCCACGACTACTTGTAATCGATAAACGTCCACAGTTACAGTGGACGATTATAAAATAACAGAAACATCATTTTTCAATGATTCATTCTTAAGTCAAACGACAATATTTCTAACAAGAGCTTTCATTTCTTGACCAATCATCGGGGAAGTTGCTTTTAATTGCACAAATTGAAAATTTGCCGAGGATTCTCAGAAGTTCTAACCGTATATGAACAGGATATACTTTGATTCTGATTCACTTCATGGTTTCTTGGAGGTTGATTTTATGGTTGATTTTTGTAGTTTTGAGACACAATTTGTTCGAGTTGCAGATAGCAAAGCAGGTGAGGAGAAAACAGGTAAGGGTTTCAAAATTGGAAGTTTTCCCAGGAAAAGGCTTGCTGACATTAGTAACGTCAAGCAACAATTTAAACTAATGAACCTAAAGCAGCATTCAGCTTTACTTAGCTCTAATGACAATGTTGACAAGCTTTACAAGGTATTATCTCTCTCTCTCTCTCTCTCAAAACAATCATTGTCTTGTTTTGCTTAAGCTTCGTTTGAAATGGCTTATTTTATTTTATTTTTCCCCAGGAAAATATGATTCTCATGAAGCTTATTGCTGACAGAAAGTATCTTTTTTAGCACTTGGGGGTGGAATATCTTCTATCTGGTGTCTAGCATTTTTCGTTTATTCTTTTGTGTTCCTTGACATTATTAACAGTAAATTAATTGAGCTCTGTGGCATAGAACTACAGAAGCTGAGGGTCAATTTTCAGAAAGCACAACAACAAAATGTGCAACTTTCCCAAATGAACAGCCAGATGCTTGCGGTAATCTTTTAACTGATTAATTGCTGAAAGATTATTTTATTGAACTGGACGTGAATAATTACAGATTTGTAAGTGCCAATTTTTGTGCTCTTGTGAAACTAACTAATGTCTCAAACATTTCAGGAGCTTAATTCTGGAAAAGACAAGGTAAGTAGTTGATTGTTAGTACAATTGCTTGCTTCTTCTTCTAGTGTGAGGAGATTAAAGTTGCATTTTGTATTTTTTATTCAGCTAAGGGTTCTTCAACATGAGCTTGGTTGCAAAAACATTTTGCTCCATGCTGGAAAGTTTCATAGAGAGGTCAGTTAACTTGTATCAGCCATTTTAGTGTTGATAAGCTTGCATTATTATTTTATGATGTGAAGATAGATATTCTAAGCCGAATAGTCTATCTTACTTGCCCCAAAATTCGTGGACTCACAAACTTTATCTCCTACAGAGAAAGTAAATGGCAGTAACTGATGAAAGGATGAAATATGAGTTACTTAATGTTAGATTTGCATTCTTCCTTGGTGAAATTTGATTGTTGATACACTGTGTACAAAGTCATTGACCAGTTCCTCAATTTTTTAAGGCTATACCTGCTAATAATGCTCAGGTAGTGGAGTCTTCTTCCATAGATGATACAAAAAATCAATCTTATGATGTCAGCGAGAAAGGACAATCATGAAGATCATGTAAGTGTAAATGTTGATGTGTCCTTTACTAATAGAGTAATAGTTGTTGTGCAAAATATTTCGCAAGTGTACGAGTCGCAACAAGTAATATAGTGATAAAATAGAGTGTCGAACCCACGAGGACTTGTAATTAATAATCGAAATAACTACTCTTAATTCTAAATTGAACACACGTTTTTATGGTTTTTTTAAGGATTGAAATTAAAATAAACAACTAAAATAATTAAAACAATAAAAATAAACTAAATTAAAATAGCAAAACAAATAAACTGAGATGAAATTTAATTGATAAAAACCTAGGTACTACGATTTCACCAAGACAATATTTATTTCAGTCCTTCGCAATTATATTCATAAATATTCTTCCTATGTTGATGATCGATTTCACTAAATTCTAGTACAATCTCTCTCGAGCATTGCGTAGTTTATCTGATTAATGGGTTATCACTTCTCAGTCTCAAATCCTGCATTAATCAAATACAAATAAATCAAGAAATCACAGTGATCACACCAATACCGTAACTATCTCTAGCCTACGTATATTCATGACATTAATTTCAGTGCACGGTTGTTTATCACCTCTCGGTCTCAAAACTCCCCAATAATCAAGTAAAGATTGGCCAGAAATTTACAAGCTTTAAGAACAGAAATTAAATGCGTCAACAATATTGGAAGAAATACTCAATAAATATAATTAAACGAAAAACATAAAATAATCATCGTCCGGCTACATCGCAGCCCCTAGTAAAAAAAAGTTAGTTCATGATAAAGAAAATAAAAACAAAATTAATAATAATTAAGTTCATGATTTTTATAAATAAAATTAAAGAAAAGAGATAAAGAAATAAAAACTATTTTGAAGTTTTTAAGAATCGCTTCTCCTCTGCCGCTCGCCAAAATCGCCGACGCCGAAGACCGACAGCCCTCGATCGCCGAACTCTGCTGCCCTGTAAATCGCCGAAGCTCGCCTCCTGATGCTTGCCCTGAAAATCGCTCAAGGTTCTCGCTCCCAATCGCAGAATGCCCCAAAATCGCAGACTCGTTCTCTGCTCTCTCACTCTCCAAATGCTGCGCACCAGAGTCGTGATCGTCGCTCAAAGTCGCCGAACCAGAGAAAGCCTTCGAAAATCGCTGACTTCTCTCCTCGGCCAAAGCTCTCCTCTCGGCCCAAGCTCTCTCCTTGGCTGAAACTCCCTAAGTCGCCGAACGCAGCCTCTCCTCTTTAGGTTTTATTAATTTCTTTTTCCTTTTTTTCAATCCATGATTTAGATTCGGCCTTTCCTAAATCGCACCTCATTCCTTCGATTAATGGTTCTGATTAAAATAGTTAGCTTTCCAAATTTGCGCTCCTTTCCAAAATTAAACTCGTGTGGCGATCAATCGCTGGAATGTGGCGATGGATCGCCACAGCCTCAATTTTTCTTGTGCAAAATTTGTGTTGTTTTTGGATATTGTGGCGGGCAATCGCTGGACTTTGTGGAGATCGATTGCCATGTTCATTGTTTTACCACTATTTTGTCTTTCTCCCTGTTTTAAATACGTTTTCTGCACACTTAAACAAAACTCATCAAATACTTTCACACACTTGAGAATAAACTTATCAAATCAAGTGTAAAAAGTATAAATAAGTGTGTAAAATACACACTTATCACACCCCCAAACTTGAATGAAAGCTTGTCCTCAAGCGAACAAAATATAACTCAGTTAACACAAAGATAATCTCGATCAAATATAAAATTGCTCAATGTAATATAATGGTAAAACAATCTGAATCAAAGGCTTTCGGTAATTTGTCTCAGCTTGAAAAACTCATACTAAAAACACCAAGTGTAACACTTTGCAAAAGAAATAACTCATAGTAGCACATTGAAAATAGTTTACATAGAAATCTTCGTGTGTGTGTGCGTTCATTCTTATCTTCCTCTAATTGTCGGTTCAACTAATGCAACTACAGGTAAGGGATACATTCTTATTTCACTCGGGATCGCTCCAGTCACTCTAATCATTCACTAGCCTTGCCCACTATCCAACTAATAGCAAATATCAATAAATCAAAAACAAAAGTCAATAGGTCTTCACAAGCTTGTAATGAAAGGCCGGGTTAAAGGGTAGGAATTTTATGGATTCAAACGAATACCTAGAGCACCACTCATTCCTCCTTATTTCATCCAAAAATTTCTTCCATTCACTTACTTACTTATTGAATTCGCTCAAACTTTCTTTTATTTGTTCACCCCCAAACTTGATTCATTCAATATCACCCAACTCAACTCCTTTGTCATTATTACAAAACAAAATCAATACAAACATAATACTCACGGAAAATAAAAAAAACTAGAATGAAAACTAAACTCTTCAAACTTACTTTTTCTTTTCTTTTCATTTTCTTTTTCTCTTTTTTTTTTTTTTTTTTTTTTTTTTTCAATTGACACATAACATAAATACAACGAATTAATGCTGCAAAAAGAAACAAATGACAAAGGAGTTGCTATTGAATTTCACCAGCTCTTTTTTTTTTTTTTTTTTTTTCAACTCTCCCCTAATTAGATCAATATCCCTGTGCTCATTTAATAGGGTAGGAAAAATATATATAAGGCTGGTCTGATTTCAGGTGATAAATGAATGGTAAATAATAGGTTCAAAAGGGTAACTATGGGTGTCATTAAATGACACAACAAGGTAGGCTCAGAAAGCTCAAACGGTTCAAAGATGGCCTAAATCATTCTCTTATTATTGAAAAATTTCAATTGCATTCGTGAATAAAGGGCAAAACTAAGAAAGATTTTCCTCACAATGTCCTCACTATCAAAGCCTTTGACTGGAGTTACACTCCCTCATCGTGTTTACGCTCGATCACTCTCTTACTGTGTTTGGGTTTCACTCTCAGTAGACTACACAAATATCACCAACAAATAGAATCAAACAAGAATAAAACGTGTTCAGATTTTTGAAGATAACTATGTAAATTCTAATCAATGCAACTAAAACAAGTCATTCTTTTACTCAGCATATCTCAAGGAGTTGAAAGCATGAACTAATCAATTAAATCATCATCGACACCTCAACTAAGATTTCAGATTGCAATACCAAAATATATCAAAGTGCTAAGATACGCTAAAATCACCCCCAAACTTAAAATAAACATTGTCCTCAATGTATAAAAAATATAGGGTAAAAGTTGCGTACCTCATAATATCTTGAGCTGGTCGTGGAGTTTCGGTCGAAGGAGTAATCGAGCAGAAGAGCTTTTTTTTTTTTTTTTTTTTTTTTTAATTAACTAAATAAAATAAAATAAAATGATAAAACGATAAAAAGAATTTAAGATAACTGAATCGGACCCTATTTAAAAGAAGAAAAATAAATAAAATTAAAGCAGAAAAATAAATAAAAAGAAAATAAAGTAATAAACTAAATAAAACTAAAAATAACAGTAAAAAAAAAAAAAATAAAATAAAATAAAATAAAGCAAAATAAAATACAAATAAAAATAAAAAGAAATGAAGAAATTATTATTATTATTATTTTAACATGAAATAAATAAAATGATAACAAGGAAATAAAATGACTTAATCGAAACCTATTTAAAAAAACAGAAAGATAAAATAAAAAAAGTGAAATAAAGTAAAAAGAGAAATAAATAATAAGAACTATGAAATAACTAAAACATAAAAACAAATGAAAATACAATGAAACAAAAACGAAATAAAAAGGAAAACGAAACTACAACTAAGTAAAACGAAAATGAAAATAACAACTAAAAATAATAATAATAATAATAATAATAAATAATAAATAAAAAATAAAAATAAAGAAAAATGAATAAAGGAAAATAAATAACTAATGGGTTACCTCCCACCAAGTGCGTGTTTTAACGTCGTCAGCTTGACGATATGCTGCGTCATGTTGGGTCGAGATATATAATAGAATTTGCATTTTTATTTGTACCGCCCCAATATGGTAACCATTGTTGCCCATTTACCAACTTATCATTCGCCAGAATCTTTTGGTGGTCAGGTGGTTTCTTAATAGGTGGTATGACCCGTAATGTCGATTCCCGTAAGTTTTGAATGTACTGCTTCCCAATAGGCTCGAGAAAGTGGTTTGGTTGAAGTGAAGTTTCCCTTGTCACAGTGTGAGGGAGTTCCGCCCGAAATATGTCATCGCTAACTAGTGGGTACTCCAATGATCTATACACCTTGAATGTCACCTCTTCATCCTGTACTTGCAATTTGAGCTCCCCCTTCCTAAGATCAATGACAGCACCACCTGTAGCTAAGAACGGTCGCCCTAATATTATCGGCACATTTTGATCTTCTTCCATATCAAGCACAATAAAATCAGCAGGGAATATAAATTTGTCGACCTTTACGAGCACATCTTCAATGATTCCTCTCGGGTGTTTAATAGAACGATCGGCCATCAATAATGTAACCTCTGTCGGCTTTGCTTCGCCTAAATTGAGTTTCCGGAATATAGACAAAGGCATCAAATTAATGCTCGCTCCCAAATCGCATAATGCCCTGGTAGATACAGAATTGCCAATCTCGCACGGTACAGTAAAACTTCCCGGATCTTTTAATTTTTGAGGTAGCTTTTTCTGAATAATAGCACTGCATTCTTCTGTAAGAGGTATAAAACCACACTCATCTATTTTGCGCTTGTGGGAAAGAATATCCTTCAAAAATTTAGCATAACGCGGCATCTGTTCCAAAGCTTCGGCAAACGGAATATTAATGTGGAGCTTCTTGAAGACTTCAAGGAATTGAGAGAATTGTTTGTCAAGCTTCACATTTTTCAATCTTTGTGGAAACGGTACCAGAGTCGGGTTGGCATGAATTGGTGATGAATTTTGAACTCCATCGGCAATGGACTCCTCATTAACAACTTTTGGCACGTTTTTCTCTTTTTGCACTGGTTCAATCACAGTTCCCAATCGAGTGGTAATTGCATTACAATGCTCTATCGGATTTACTTCAGTGTTACTTGGTAGTGAGCCTTGGGGTCTGCTATTAATAATGCTCGCGAATTGACCAAGTTGATTTTCAAGACTGCGAATTTGGGCAGATTGATTTTGCATTGTAGTCCGAGTCTCGGTCATAAACTGCAAAAGGGCCGTTTCTAGATCACTTTTCTTTTCAACTTGCTGAAATGGTCCGGGTTGAGCTGTTGGAGGTGGCTGCATAGCGTTCTGAGAATTCCTCCATGAAAAATTTGGATGCTGCTGCCATCCAGGATTATAAGTATTAGAATTGGGATTGCCTTGACGATTAAAATTGCCCATATAGTTAGCTTGCTCCGCATGTTCTTTGGCCATAGGATTTCCCTCTTGACATTCTTCACTCAAATGCGGCCCATGACACCACTGACAAGTAACCTTCATCGGTTTCCCAACACTTGCTGCCATATGAGATTCTTGTAGTTGCTTAGTTAATGAGGCCACTTGTAGAGTCAGAGCTTTCATAGCTTCGAGTTCTGGAGTACCCGATGTGCGCCTCATAATCGATCGCTCCACTGGACACTGGTCATTGTTAAGTGCTAATTCCTCTAATAATTCATAAGCGGCGTCTTCTGTTTTTCTCATTAAAGCTCCACCTGCTGCTGCATTAACCAGAGTCTTAGTAGAAGCTGATAATCCCATATAAAAAGTCTGAATATGCATCCACATCGGTAGACCATGATTGGGACACTTTCTCAACATCTCCTTAAAACGAGCCCATGCCTCATATAACGTCTCCCCATCGAACTGAGTAAAATTAATTATATCATTGCGAAGTCTAGCTGTCTTCTCGAATGGAAAGAATTTGGAAAGGAATTTCTGGCATAAATCTTCCCAAGTAGTAATAGAATTAGCGGGCAAAGAGTTAAGCCAGTTCTTCGCACGATCTCGTAATGAAAATGGAAATAGCCGAAGTCTCAATGCATCATCCCCCACATTGTGAAATTTGAAAGTGTCGCACACCTCTAAGAAATTTGCAATATGATCCTTTGGGTCTTCTGAAGGTAATCCACTGAATTGAGATTGTTGAATCATGTGCAGGATGCCCGGCTTAATTTCAAAATTAGCATTGATGGCCGGTCTACGAATAGCTGAGTGTACTCCGGATACAGTAGGTATAACATAATCCAGTAGGGTCCGGGTCTCAACATTAACAAGTGGACGATTTTCAATATTGTCTGCCCTGTTATCTCCCATAATGACACGCTCGGATTGAATAACTGCTCTTCTCTCTTTACGATGTTGTCGACACGTACGCTCGATCTCAAGATTAAGTGGGAGAAGATTAGTGTTTCCTTCTTTACGCTTGCACCTGAAAATAACACGAAAATAAACAAATAAAATAAATAGAATTCAAAATAAAACTAAAAATAATTAATTCGATATCAATAATTAAGTCCCCGGCAACGGCGCCAAAAACTTGTTGTGCAAAATATTTCGCAAGTGTACGAGTCGCAACAAGTAATATAGTGATAAAATAGAGTGTCGAACCCACGAGGACTTGTAATTAATAATCGAAATAACTACTCTTAATTCTAAATTGAACACACGTTTTTATGGTTTTTTTAAGGATTGAAATTAAAATAAACAACTAAAATAATTAAAACAATAAAAATAAACTAAATTAAAATAGCAAAACAAATAAACTGAGATGAAATTTAATTGATAAAAACCTAGGTACTACGATTTCACCAAGACAATATTTATTTCAGTCCTTCGCAATTATATTCATAAATATTCTTCCTATGTTGATGATCGATTTCACTAAATTCTAGTACAATCTCTCTCGAGCATTGCGTAGTTTATCTGATTAATGGGTTATCACTTCTCAGTCTCAAATCCTGCATTAATCAAATACAAATAAATCAAGAAATCACAGTGATCACACCAATACCGTAACTATCTCTAGCCTACGTATATTCATGACATTAATTTCAGTGCACGGTTGTTTATCACCTCTCGGTCTCAAAACTCCCCAATAATCAAGTAAAGATTGGCCAGAAATTTACAAGCTTTAAGAACAGAAATTAAATGCGTCAACAATATTGGAAGAAATACTCAATAAATATAATTAAACGAAAAACATAAAATAATCATCGTCCGGCTACATCGCAGCCCCTAGTAAAAAAAAGTTAGTTCATGATAAAGAAAATAAAAACAAAATTAATAATAATTAAGTTCATGATTTTTATAAATAAAAATTAAAGAAAAGAGATAAAGAAATAAAAACTATTTTGAAGTTTTTAAGAATCGCTTCTCCTCTGCCGCTCGCCAAAATCGCCGACGCCGAAGACCGACAGCCCTCGATCGCCGAACTCTGCTGCCCTGTAAATCGCCGAAGCTCGCCTCCTGATGCTTGCCCTGAAAATCGCTCAAGGTTCTCGCTCCCAATCGCAGAATGCCCCAAAATCGCAGACTCGTTCTCTGCTCTCTCACTCTCCAAATGCTGCGCACCAGAGTCGTGATCGTCGCTCAAAGTCGCCGAACCAGAGAAAGCCTTCGAAAATCGCTGACTTCTCTCCTCGGCCAAAGCTCTCCTCTCGGCCCAAGCTCTCTCCTTGGCTGAAACTCCCTAAGTCGCCGAACGCAGCCTCTCCTCTTTAGGTTTTATTAATTTCTTTTTCCTTTTTTTCAATCCATGATTTAGATTCGGCCTTTCCTAAATCGCACCTCATTCCTTCGATTAATGGTTCTGATTAAAATAGTTAGCTTTCCAAATTTGCGCTCCTTTCCAAAATTAAACTCGTGTGGCGATCAATCGCTGGAATGTGGCGATGGATCGCCACAGCCTCAATTTTTCTTGTGCAAAATTTGTGTTGTTTTTGGATATTGTGGCGGGCAATCGCTGGACTTTGTGGAGATCGATTGCCATGTTCATTGTTTTACCACTATTTTGTCTTTCTCCCTGTTTTAAATATGTTTTCTGCACACTTAAACAAAACTCATCAAATACTTTCACACACTTGAGAATAAACTTATCAAATCAAGTGTAAAAAGTATAAATAAGTGTGTAAAATACACACTTATCAATAGTACATTAATCCTCTAATTTCATATGCTAATCTTACTAATGTTGATGTGGCATCTATGCGTGATCCTTATTAGTTCCATCCAATCAATCAAGTGTTCATTGAAAGCAAATCACACTTACTCCTTTGTTTTTGCCATTTTGTCCCTCTCTTCTCTGTTTCACTCTCTTTTAACCATTCTTCACTGTTTGTTAACTAATTGAAAAACTCAATCCTAATTCTTGTTGTCGCACAATTTGAAATATGCACATTATTCAATGAGCATAATTCTGTTTTTATATATCGTAAACGTGAAAATGAGATGTCTAGAATCTGATCGACTTCGGAGATTTTTTTATAGTAATAACAGTGTTCAATTTTGAATCAAAATTAACAGTTGCCACCTCTCCCATAGAAACCTCTACACATGACTAGAAATGAATTGCAAACCTAAGCAACTAAAACTGCAAATCCTTATCCAAAACTTCACTCGAAGATCCTTTTCTTCCTATTAAAACATCATTATACACACAACAAACCCTGACAAAGTACTTTTCCATTGGAAAAATTGGACGAAGAATAAAGTGAAGAAAGTCGACTGTGTCCTAGAGGTTGTAATCCAAGCGAGTTACAAAATGCTATAGTGGATAGTCTCCCACTATTGAAACCTAAACCTTAACTCCATTTTATTTTTCCAATTAGTTAGTGGAAAACAGTGAAAGTAGGGAGGATAGAGTGAGAACAAAGAAGAGAAGGAGAGAGAAGGAAAACAGATGAGGATTTAGTAATAATTATTGATTGATTATGTGGAACTTGTTAAGATTGTATGTAGATGCTATATCAGTAGCTTCTATTAGAATGTAAAAATGTACAAATAGAGGGTCAGTGTAGAATAATCCTTTATTAGTGTAAGATCTTCGATTTAATGTACCCAAATGTTTGTTTTTTATGATTTATTTGCAGCCTTGAACCTTTCAGTTCGTAATATTGGGGAGGATGATGACAAAAGGTTTGCCTGTGCAATTGATAGTTGCTTCTGTAATGCAATATGCCACTTACATTTATAAACTATTATATTTTACAGGCCTGCCAAAACTAGAAGGCAATCTATGAGGTTTAAAGCGGGGGAACCAAGACCAACCCAAGATTTGTTTGAAATAGATGAAGCCAAAGTCCCGGTCTCTTCTCTCTGCAATGACCAGATAGAAGTAAATTGTACAATTTCAAAGGGATCAGCACTTGGAAAAGAAGAGAAATGAGATAATGGCACCAAATTCGAAACTCAGGAAAACCGACAAGCAGTTGAAAAAGTACGATCCTATAAGGAGACTCCTATTAATGTAAAGATGTGTCGAGAAAAGTGAGCTTTTCTTTTCCCCACTCTCAGAATTGGGAACGTAATTGAGCATTCCTGTCATTTTGAAAAATTCTAATGGCTCTAGTTTCATGGTCTCTTGTGTTTTTCATATTTCTGTTAAAAAACAGTTGTTGAAAGCAGTATGTTTCTCATTCTCTGTGAATCTCATGGCTGCATGCTCTGTTTTGATTGTTTCCACGAATGAGAATCAAATTTTGGCTGAATCAACCATGTTTTCGTCCTGTAATGCTTTTTAATCTACCTAATCAGTCATCTTTTGTGACGACCCCCGACCCGATCGGGGTCGGCCAGCCTCACTTCGGACATTTAATACGTGAAGTATTTTTTTTTTGAACTTTTAAAACTTTAACAGAGAAAAATCTTCTCTGGAATTGTAAACCGGAAAACATAGGAGGAATTGAAAAACAGAATCGAAAGACAGGGAATCAGAAGACATATTAAAAATTGGACTACAATAATAGAAGACTGAAGAAAACAGGAAGAAACATAGAAAACCCTCTCTAGAATTGAAGATTGGAAGACATATTTAAAGGAGCATGGTAAATCGGATGACATATTTAAAACTGAAAGACAATTAAAATCGGACTACATAAATAAATGACAGAAGAAAACATGAAAATAGGAACATTTGAAATTTGGACGAATGAGCTTTGGACAAGTACTCCGAATGAGAGCAGGAAGACAGAGAGACATGAAAACAGGAAGACAGAAGTGGACGATGGAAACAGAAGGCAGAAGTGGACGATGTTGCAATAGACGGGAATGGATGACGTTTAACTTTTACTGAAATGGACGACAGAACTAGAAGGCAGAATGGACGACAGAAACAGAAGGCAAAACGGTCGATAGAAACAAAAGGCAGAACGGTCGATAGAAACAGAAGGCATAACGGTCGATAGAAACAGAAGGCAGAACGGTTGATAGAAACAGAAGGCAGAATGGTCAATAGAAACAGAAGGCAGAATGGACGATAGAAACAGTAGGCAGAACGGTCGACAGGAACAGAAGGCAGAACGGTCGATAGAAACATAAGGCAGAATGGACGACAGGTTTGGACGACAGGTCTGGACGACAGAATCGGATGATGTGGCTTCTGCCAGAACACTTAGCTGAAAATTTATAAGAAGGATTCTAATGCATCTGGACGACATAAATGGACGACTGAGAAAGTTGGAAGACTTGAAAAACTCGAAAGACATATATACTCTGCCGATCGATCAGTTACCCCAAGCGATCGATCGGCTACCTCTCTATTTGACGATTTACTTCTTTTGACACAGAAAGCTTTAAACCCCAAGAACCCGATTCAAAACATAATTTTAGACATGTTTGAAAACATGACAGAAGTTCAAGAAATCTAACTGCATGGATAGCTCTAAAACTCTAGACAATTCATGCACAACCTAAAGGAAATCCCAAACGATTTCAATACATTTCATGATGCAACTGTCAGCACAGAGTTTTCAAAATATCAACACAATACCTATACATTATCCAGAATTCTCAAGAACTATACAAAACTTGACATATAATTCCAAACTACCCCCACAGGATCAAATTATGTCTGGCTGACACAACCAACCCCCGCAAGCTCGTTCCGCCAGCAACACCTACTCATCGGCCTGAGGTACAAGGTCCTCATCTGGAGGATCCATACCTACAACAAGGAGTTCAACTATGAGCCTAAAGCTCAGTAAGAACATACAATGCAGTGATGCATATGCTATACATGAGCTTTTAAAATACATGAACATTACTTTACATTACGTTCAAGTGGACAGGGATATAAGTGCGGCTTATAGGGGAACTGGCGCAACATGAGTGCACTATCAGACACATAACAGAGATACATAACAGGGATACATAACAGGGTGCCAGTCCCCGTCCCGCACTTACTGTACATTACATTCACATTTTATCTTTCTTAGCTTCAAATCTCGTGCACAAAACATTTACATGACTTTCAGGAAAACATGTATGCATGAACATATATGGTGCTTAAACGTAAAATAAACAGGCAACAGGATATTGGAACTAAACATAAAACAACACACGTTTAACCTAGAACACAACTTACTACCTAACTACCCAACAACCAGAACCTAGTACCTCCGTGAAGTAGGGCCTTAAGGGCCAACTTATACGCATGAACTTACCTGATGTCCGTAAAGTTGAAAATCTTGCACGTAAGTCCTTGGCGATTCTCGAACCTATATCATGCACGATCGAACATAAACCACGTTGAAAAATGTTAACTAACAAACTTAGTAGAACTCTCTCTAAGCTCCATTCAAACCCTTAGATAACATTCTAGCATGTTTTTGTACAAAAATGATAAGTTTTCTCCAAAACCTTAACCCTAAATCTTCAACGGAACTCACGTATAACTAGTCAAAACTCATTAACTAGCGTAGAGGGTTACTTTAGACGGAGAAATCGGAAGGAAGGAAGGACTTCGTTGATCGTTGGCATGGAGAGGAAGTTGTCTGGTTTGCGTGAAAGAGAGAAACAGAGAAGAGAGAAATGAGAAGTGTTTCACGTAGGAGGGAAGGGAAGAGAGGAAGAACATGGCTTCTTCAACAAGTTGAACATGTGTCAAGCCCTCATTGGCTCCCTCCCAACCACCTTAATTGTTTTTCCATAATGCCCTTCCGTTGATTTCTAACTAAATCGTTATTTAGTTCGTCGTTTCGGTCTCATGAATCTCTCTTTTTTATTAAACACACCGTCAATTTCTCCTAAAACATTCATTGTATTAATATCAAATTAATCCCGTTTAGTAATTCGGGGGATAATTACATGGCCAAAAATGTCGTGTTACATCTTTTCTTGATTCACCTCAGTTTGTGCAATATATGACTTCCTTTCTCTCAAGATGTACAAATATTCCTAGTGATCCCCATCTTGGAATTTCTATAGTTTTTTGAAATTGTAGTTTCTATGATTGTTGCTTAAGTATACATATTTTTACTGTTGCAGTAAATTTATTAGATAGAGTAGCTAAATGTCGCTTCTTACCAACATTTATTTCATGTAATTGGTGCTTCACTATTGTTATATGTGATTTATTTACATAAATTATATTTGTTTACTCAATATTGAAATTATATTTGAAATAAAACGTGACATCAAGCCTCTAGATAATGTGATTGTTCTATGCTTTTCTATAAATTCTTAAATATCTATAAATTTAACAAAAAAAAAAAGAATATGGTCAACATCCATGTAGTTGTGAGTTATGATAATGTTCACAAAGAAATTGTTAAATCAAAACTTAATTTTGACTTTAGAGGTTCTTCCGCGTCAATTTCTGATAGCCGGTGGAGGAGCCGCCGGAGAATCCTCGAAGATAGAGATACCTACGAATCAACAATGAGCTCTTTTGAGATACCAGTAAAACAAAAATTGGAAAGGCATAAAAATAGTAGATGGAATCAATAATTAAGAAAAAATTATTAAGACAGCAGTTACCCATTATGTTTTCATGTCTTATAATAATAGTGACAAACTTCAATTTTGGTCAATATTTTCCTCTCCTTAACCTCTAAATTTATTCACATATATATAAAATATTGGTTTGATCCCGGGATTTTGAAAAACGAAACTGAAAATCGTACTCACAACTTCAATTTTACTCTGTTCTATTCAAAAACCGAAAGACCAATTTAGTGATTCAGTTCAATTTATCTGGATTCGATTCGCCGCTAATACATACAATAACAAGTTGTGATTTTCGAAATCCTCTGGAGTGTTCAGATATTCGTTCGATCAAAATAGGGTTTAGTGAATTAAAATAGGGTTTGGGGGTCAATAAATTTAATTATTTATTGGGCTTGATGGTTGGATAATTACCATGTTGGGCTACTTCTAATTAGTACTTTTTTTGGGCCATGGTCTAAAATATTAATATTTTAAAATTACTTTATTAAATTGGTTGTTTTTTTTCTATTTCTTTTTCGTAATTTGTCAAATTTTAAACTATTACTTTATTTTTTATGAATTTTTAAAAAATAAATAGACCAAGGATATGTTTAATTACTCTGATTAACTAGTATTCTACAAAAATAAACATAGCATTATCTTAAAATAAATAGATGATTAATATTATTTTTAAATATTTTATCCTAAATAAATATATAATATATTACTAATTAAGTGAAATATCAACATAATAAACAATATATTATTTATTATAAACAATATATTATAGGACATAATTGATTTATCTCAAGGCTTCCAAAACTAAGATTTAATAATTAATAATACTATATATTATTTATGATAAATGAAAACAGCAATAATTAGGAAAAATGAAAACAGGAGATTATAACCTCCAGACTGGATCAACAGGGGGTTCTGCAGAGGATTGACGATGATCGAGGAAATGTAAAGTGTTTTCAACAGAGTTAGCTCCATCTGCATTTCGCCCTTCGTACCTTCACATGCGTCTCTGAAGTGTGCCCCAATTAAATGATTAGTTGGTGGGCTACATTGACCTGTGGACGATTCAGTATTAGCTATTGATTTATTCAGACCCTCACTTTCACCCTTCACCTTTTTCTTCAACTTTTTCTGGCTTTCTTTTTAATTTTCTTTTCTAATTGCTTCTGTGCCTGTACTTCAGGACTTTGAAAAATACTTTTTCCAGGTGTAAGAACTTTAGATTTGTCAAGAGTGGGTTTGGTCAGTTCACAGTCATCACAAACATATTCGTCAAAGGTTTTTGGCAACACATCCAAGCAGTATCTGGAAACAAATAGAAGCACTGTAAGGTAAATGTTGATCAACATGAAGATGGAGTAAATACAGATGTTCATTATCTATCAATTCTTACATTTTTTATTGCGATGCAAGTAATAAAAATTTCGTGATTTCATAAGAAGCAAATCACCTATATGGCTAAAAACTAAGCAAAAATATAACATCCTAATAATAAGCAGAAGATCAAATGATCAAACTTTTGCATCTTTGATTTCAGCTATCACACGACTAGACACAAAATTTTTAGTAAATATGTATATATTGTGTTCACCAAAATGACAGCATCAGCCGCTCCAACCCAAAAAAAATAAAATAAAATTGTACCATACATACAGATGGATGCTGTAAGCATTACACTTTTCACAATCAATTAAAGCATTAGAAAATCCTCCATCACCGCATAACTGACAAATAGTCACCTGCAGTAATGTCATCATAAATAGTGTTAGTATAAGAGGCTAGAAACTAAAAAAAAACATCAAAAGAAATATAAAAACCAGTTGCATTGAACAAGAAAAAAATCAAGTTAAGAAGTTCCTAACAATGATCCAAGAAGGTATGCCAGCCTGCAAGTACACGTATGCATTCACGTGCATATTTTTATATTCATGTGTTTAAAGAAAACAAGTAATGTCAAGTGTGTCTAATATTTCTAATAGTTGATTTACCCAGAAGTTATATCAGAGTCTGATTAGACTATCCAAGTGATGAACAATTCAAAGCTACCGAGATATTCATTTTACTGAGACTATTATCTGGTTAACTAAGAATTAAATAAGAGACTGACGCCAAACATCTACCAATCATGTATAAAATAATGATACGTTGCAGTAAATTTTTCATTGCAGTCCTTTTTTATATATGGCAACGGAAACTTGTATCAAATGCAAAGCAACGATCTTATCTTTTCATTCGTCCAATTTTGTTGGAAATGAACCCAAACAAAACTTGCACAAACCCAATAAAAGATAATTAAAAACACGATTTTCTTATTCGAAAACCCGCCACCATGCGACTCAAGGGCAATAATTATTAAACCGGGAAACCAAACATCTTTCTCAGATTGTTCAGTATGCTTGATATTCTAAAAAAAAAAAGACTTGAAAAAAGATAATATACTATTGCTAATAAAACGCAGTAAAGATGCGAACCATTCACCAACCAGTTTGTAATAACGTAGGGTTAAAATTCTAATTGAAATCAGGATTTTTTTTCCAATTAAGGTAAATCACAGAATTTCCTTCTCTGGAAATCTAAGCTACACGAAATTGTAAGATTGAATCTAACCCGGAATTTGGCCAAAAACAAAGGGAAAATCAAAGTTAAAAATCGAATTGCTGATTTTCAGCAACAAATCTGATTTTGGGACGGATTGATCAAGAATTTCAGAATGAACCTAGACCTCTAGAGGTAAAGTATTCAGAATCAACTGAACAAATCACTCCTCAGGAAATCCGGTGCCAATCCTGTAGTAGCCGAGAAATCTGAACTAAGTCGAATTTCACGGAGGCGCGGGGTGAACCTTCCCCCTATAAATTGAGGGCTCTGGTGATGGAAGAATTCACCCCACACCTCTCATCTCCCCTCTCAGTTCTTCAGAAAGGAAGAAGGACTTACCTCTCGGTCTTCTGAAACAGCGAGCTCCGACCATCGTTCATCCTCGGACGAAGAAAGAACTCCTCGGCTGAATCTCCGACGAAGCTCCCTTGACCCCGTCGGCGACCCATCGGAGTAAGATCCCTCCTCTCTCGCTCCATTTTCCTCTGTCGCGCTCTCCCTCCCTCTCTGAATTTTTCTCTCTCTGATTCCCCCTCTCACTCTTTGCAGAAACATCGAAGAAGATGAAGAAGGAAATCAGGTTTTTCTTTTAAACCCAAAACCAGTCCAGCAAGTCAAAAACCAAACCGGTTCACTTAAGACAACCCGACCCGAACCAGACCAGCAATGAACCAAACCGACCTGATCTGGTACTGTTCACCCGACCCAAACCGATACTGTTCATGACCCGACCCGAACCAGACTGGCACTGTTCACCGACCCGGTTATTCGTACAAAAAAATAAAAATAATCACTTATAAAAATAAATAAAATATTAAAATAATTATAACTCAGCAACTGAAGAGTGCGAACTGTTAGCAAGTGTCGTTAGATTTACAATTTATATCACGGGAATATATATAATATGGGATTATCATTATGTGATGCTTGTTAAAGTAGTTAATGCATATTAAGTTATTGTGTCTAAACATGTTACTTTATAGTTCAAGAATGAAATCTTATTGGAACTGTCCATATCCAGCTCATCCTTCGGAACCATATAACATCTCGAATCGGATGAAATAGGATGAATTGAGACGGTATTTTGTAAATACGTAATTATCTTGAATATATTAACTATTTCTTTATTTTCCGATCGCCTGGAAGGGACAAAAGAAACATCTTGTTCTTTCTTTAACAATTTCTGATCTCTAGTGGACCACTCATCTTTACTTACGTGACAAATAATTATTTATGTTATAAATTAGAAAATCACGAAAAATTTCAGACTATCTTCTCATGATGTCGTGAATATGTGATAAAATTTTTAAGTAAATGCAAGATCTTTTACTGAACGATACTAAACGAGATTGAATTTATTAAAAAATATTTAAAAATAGTAAACAATATTAGATTTATTTAAAACTTTTATCATATATTTACAACATTATGAGAATATAATCTGAAAAAGTTCGTGATTTTCTAACACTTGTACGAATTATTGTAATTTTAGTGAATTATTTTTTAAAATATACGTAAAATAATTATAATAAATCATATAAATGTTATAAAATCATGAAAATTTCTCAATTATTTTGCCATTTTATAATGAACATGTGATAAAATTTTTGATTAAATATAATATTATTTGATATTTTTGTAAAATTAATTTATAAAATGAGGTTAATGGTGGTGTGCAGAGATAGGACGCACTCTTGGAGAGTGATGACCGTCCTCTCTCGCCAGATTTTAAAGAAAGGACGCACGTTTGGACGGTGGTGACCGTCCTCTCTCATTCTAATTTTAAGAGAGGACGGTCACCACCGTCCCAAGGTGCGTCCGTTCTCTAGAACGAACAGACTTTATTTTTAAGAGTTCGTCCGTTCTATGACAAAATTTAAGAGAGGACGGTCACCACCGTCCCAAGGTGCGTCCGTTCTCTAGAACGAACAGACTTTATTTTTAAGAGTCCATCCGTTCTACGACAAAATTCGAGAGAGGACGGTCATAGGACGTCTGCCAAGGTTCATTTTGTTAGATGATTAATACTTTAAGCTTTGAATCGTCAAATTTGATACTTTAAGGTTTGAATTGAAAAAAAACGTATATTTTGAGGTAAAAAACGGTAATTTCCCTTCTTTCTAAGCATCTGTCTTTAATAAATTAATTCCCTAATATAATTAATTATCACTAATTAAGTATTATTATCAGATTTCATCTAAATAAAAAAGATCTAAATTATATAATATTTTTTAATGTGTGGATGACATGAGATGAGATCGAATTTAGGAACCATTAGGTCACGGCTGGGTCGAGTTTTACGGCAGAACCATTAGGTCACGGCTTCCCTCCCAGAGTCGAGGAGGGGGGAAGCAAAAATAATAAATCTTTATGCTTTCTTGACATATAAAGATGAACTACAACTTTTTTTTTTTCTTCTTTTTTATGATTATTGGAATTTAGGAAAAGACGTAGATCTCTAGCGTCAAGAGTGCAGAGAAAGGACTTGCAAGAGCAAGAGCCGCCATTAAAGAAGCTTCCAAGTTGCAGAGTTATTCCTCGTTTAAGGAAGAATTTTTCGTCCCCAAAGGATCAGTTTACGTGAATCCACAAGCATTTCACCAGTTTCGATTTTCAATTTCCCTCTTAATTTTTATGCATGCATTGATGAAAAGGTCCAAAACCCTAGCTTCATAGAATGCAGCTGTAGAGTAGGCATCATATTACATGACCATGGGCGATGGAATGGGCCACCTTCAACAGAAAAAAAAGCTTATTAATTCGGTTCTGTTGTGAGAATGCTAGTATTGGTGGGAAATACTCAACTCTATCTCTCACAAGAACGTTTATAGAAAGGAGATGAACGAGAAAAACTACAGAAAGGAAAACGAAAAAAAAAACTAATAGGAAAAATAGATAATCAAAAAACCGTCTTCTCATTCCCCTCCACGCTGCCTTTATGGATTTCCTTTCCTAACGGCATGGACACGTTGGCATGCATGGACACGTCGGCAGCCTGCATCTCATGCACGTGGGCTTGGGCTTGCTTGTGTTGGCTACGGCTACTCTTCTTCTTGGTGGCCCAGCTGTGCAGCCTGTCATTGAGGCCCCTGCCATGACAGTCCTCCCTCTATGACTGACCTTGTCCCCAAGGTCGAAACTCGGGATACTGAGCGGAAATAACGTCAGAATCGATCCACGTAGCGTCGGAAACTGGGCGATCTTGCCATTGAATAAACCATTGCGTAACTAGAAAATTACCTCGCTTGACGACGCGAGTTTGTAGGAGACAGAGTGGAACGTCAGAAATGTTTTCGTCGTAGAAGTCTGGAGGAAGAAGAGGGGAGGAGATTGCCTGACTACCGATTGTTTTATTTAATAAGGAGACATGAAAGACTGGATGGATACGTGCCCCGACGGGTAAAGCCAGCTCATAAGCGACTTGGCCTGTCACAACCCGAAACCCAACGGGCCGCGACTTACATAATCATGTTCGTGTTCTTATTCTTGCCTTGTATATTTTTTTTTCTTAATAAAGAGGAAACTACTCGAAGAAAACTTTACGAAAGCAATTAAGCATCATACTTAAAAACTCATTTGGAATCCCTTGAAAATAATATAAAATATTAATAAAATTTGAAGAGTAAATTAGGAAAAGGGCATGCTCGGTTTTAAGTGAAAAGAAGAGGGGCAAAGACGGAAAATAAAAAAGGGCGATCGATTGGCCAAAACAGCCGATCGTTTGCTCTACTGAAAATTTTGTACAGTAGATCGATCGGCCAATTCCGCCGATCGTTCGGTTGGCTCTCGGGTCTTGAAAATATAAGATACAAGTTGCCGATCGATCGCTCCTTTTGCCGATCGATCAGCAACCTCTCTGTCTATAGCACTTCGCCAAACAAAAACCAACCGATCGATCGCCCCTCTGGCCGATCGATCGGCGTCCCCTCTGGAAAACTGCTCCAGCAACTTCCTCCCTACATCTTAAACATACATCAATTAAATCACAACTTCTCCTAAATTCTAACCAAAACTCAATTTAAACCATTCAAACGAGAAGCTTTAAATTCCAAAACTATCCATCGATGAAAATCATAGAAGAACAAAATGTTTAGACCATAGCGGAAGACAAAACGGGTGAATATCCCTTAGTCATAAATTCATCTTAAAATCATAAAAAGGGAAACTGTCAACCATCCTAGTACTTGCCATCATATGAAAATCCTATGAAAACTCATTTCTACCTATTTTCCATAACGTAAACTTTTACCAAAACATGTTAGGAGCACCACCCTCGGGTCAAATCGCCGCCCAGCCACAAAATCCCGCCATAAGCACCTTACAGCAACTCGACTTAAACTTCATCGTTAGGTTTGAGGTCCTCACCTTCAAATTCGTCACCTACATCAAAAGGTTTAAACTATAAGCCTAATGCTTAGTAAGGAATGTAAACATATACGTGAATGACCATGTATGCATGTATCGTAAAAATCATGTTCGTAACCTTATTTCATATTTCACTTGTCTTGGGTTAAGGGGCACGGGGAAGTGGCAAGGGAATTGTGATCGTGGTCCTCTCGGACAATAACCGTAACGACCAGTCCGACCCACACAGTAGTAGGATTTGCGAACTGACCGTGTAGTGTCAACCCGGCCCCCACTAGCGGGAGGATCTGCGAGTCTTCTTGCCAGTTTGGACCCCACCAGCGGGAGGATCAATGAACCGTACACATAATCTCAAGAACAAAATCATGGCCAATTAACCCCGTCCCACGCCTAATCATTTTACATACATTTCATAATCTTATCTTATTAACTTGAATCATATGCATAAAACGTTTTCGTGTGTTTTTAGACAAAACCATGATACATGAACGTGAATGCACATAGGAACGTAAGAACACTATACAATAAGAAACAAGTCATCCAACAATCATCAAATCATAATCCCGACAAGCCATATTCATCAGACAGTCAAAAATACTAAACTCCTAGTACCCGCATGATGTAGGGCCCTAACGGCCAACATCCTAAAACACTCACTTACCTGGGCTCCTTTAGCAACGTCGTGCCTTCACTTTATGCCCTCTTCACTTAGAACACTTCATATTTCGATGTTAAAATCAATCCTAAATAATCTAAATTCGAAACTAGTAAAGTCCTAGCTAAGGAAGTTTCCTAAAACTCCAACTTATCTCGTTCGGGCATTTTATCGAACACTTAGTGTGCATAGCTTAACTACACTCACAACAATGACATTTAAACCTTCCAACCTCCAACATTATCCCTATTTATCAAGTAATCACCATCAATTCATCCTAACTACTTCAATAGCAATAAATGAATCATCAATGAGCATTAAAACGCAACACCATCGATTTCTAACTAAAACCCAATAAATCTCAACCCTAAATCAATAACTCTAACGAAATATAACCCTAAATCAACAACTAAACGAGTCAAAAGCTTGGGGGATTACCTAGAATGTCGATTGGGGAAGTAAAATTGGAAAGAGACTCGCCAAAAATGGACGTTGATAGGCCGAGGAGGAAGGCGGCGTGGAGGAGAAATGGAGAATTGCCTAGGGGAGGGAAATCGTGGAAATGAGAGGAAAATGAAGAGGATTTTAGGTTTTAATTAGATTTTAACTCGCAAATTACCTTATCGCCCCTCCTATTAATCCTTTACTCAGTTCTATTAATTAGCCTATGACTTGATTTTTCTCCAAAATAATCTTAACCCACAAAATTTCCAATAAATCCTTGTAGTTCCAATAAAACTTTTCGCTTGCTAAAAGACATTATTTTCCACTTCTTACCAATCTCCGAACACATAACTACAAGATTGAGTACATAAAATTCCTGGGTATTATAGCCTACTTTTTTTATTTAAAATTTTGTCCTCAAAATTTGCATACCTGAACAATTCTGAATATTTGCCCATCATGTCCTGTTGTCGCTTCCACGTGACTTTCTCAATATTGTGATTCCTCCATAGTACTTTCACCAGTGGGATCTCTTTGTTACGCAAGACTTTAACCGTAGACTCCAAAATCTGCACCGGCTTCTCCTCATATGCCAAGGTCGGTTGGATCTCGATGTTCACCGGCTCAACCACATGTGTTGGATCACGTATGCACTTCCTCAACAACGATATGTGGAAAACATTGTGGACCCCATCCATAGATGAAGGTAGCTGCAACCTGTAAGCCGTACCTCCAATCCTTGCCAAAATAGGAAAAGGTCCGACGAACCGTGGATTAAGCTTCCCTTTCTTTCCAAACTGCATAATTCCTTTGAACGGTGAGATCTTCAGAAAAACTTCGTCTCCAATAGCGAACTCCAAATCCCTTCTTCTTCTATCCACGTAGCTCTTTTACCGACTTTGAGCGGTTTCCATCCTTTGCCTAATAATAGCAATTTCTCAGACATTTGCTGTAGTAACTCAGGACCTACAAGCTTAGCTTCACCGACCTCGTCCCAGTACAAGGGTGATCTACACCTTTTGCCGTAAAGCGCCTCATACGGAGCCATACCAATGGTCGATTGGTAACTATTGTTATAGGAAAACTCAACTAATGACAGGGTTCGTCTCCAAGATGCCTGAAATTTGAGCACGCACGCTCTCAACATGTCCTCGAGTATTTGAATAGTTCGCTCCGATTGCCCATCGGTCTGAGGGTGAAATGCCGTGCTAAAAGTTAATTTTGTATCCATCGAGCCTTGTAGACTTTTTCAAAATCTTGAGGTAAATCTCTCGATCAGAGACAATTGATATTGGAATCCTGTGTAGCCTAATGATCTCCTGAACATACAAGTTTGCAAACTGGTCCATCGAATAGGTCATCTTTACTGGTAGGAAGTGAGCTGATTTCATCAATCTGTCAACAATAACCCAAATACTGTCATGGCCTTTAGTCTTCTTTGGTAATCCCACCACAAAGTCCATGGCGATGTTTTCCCACTTCCATTCGGGAATCGGTAAAGGTTGAAGAGTACCTCCCAGTCGTTGATGTTCTGCCTTAACTTGCTGGCATACCATACATGACTCTACATACTTGGCAACATCCCTTTTCAGATTTGGCCACCAATAAAGCAACTTCAAGTCTCGGTACATCTTGGTATTGCTTGGATGTACTGAGAAGGAAGATGTAACGACCCCTTTTCCCAGCAAGATATTGTCCGCTCTGGGGATTGGGTCGCAGCCCAATATCATCCCCTCACGGCTTTGTTTGGCGAGGACTTCCCAGTCGGTCACCCAACTTGGTACTACTCTCGCCGAAGCACTTTTAACTTCGGAGTTCTTATGGGATCCGTTGCCAATTGTGCTCCAAAACGCGTTTTACTATCTTTGGAGGGTCTCTTTACATATGTTTCATTTCCACATACTTCCTTAAGTGATGTGGGATTGTGACGACCCCCTCTTTACCACCCGTCACCTTCCAGTTCGCCGGCGCGGACGTACCGCCATCTGGGTTCCGGTTCGTGCAGCCATCGCACACATACTTACACATCTGGGTCATCACAATCACCCCCCCTCGAGGGCCCAACGTCCTCGATGGTCATATTTCTGGTTGGGTACAGGCTCCAATACCATTTGTAACGACCCATTTTCCCTGCAAGATATTGTCTGCTCTGGGGATTGGGTTGCAGACTAATATCATCCCCTCACGGCTTTGTTTGGCGAGGACTTCCAAGTCGGTCACCCAACCTGGTACTACTCTCGCCGAAATACTTTTAACTTCGGAGTTCTTATGGGATCCGTTGCCAATTGTGCTCCAAAACGCGTTTTACTATCTTGGGAGGGTCTCTTTACATATATTTCATTTTCACATATTTTCCCAAGCGATGTGGGATTGTGACGACTCCCTCTTTACGACCCGTCACCTTTCGGTTTGCCCGCACAGACGTACCGCCATCTGGGTTCCGGTTCGTGCAGCCATCGTACACATATTTACACATCTGGGTCATCACATACTGTAACACCCCGAATTAATAAACCCGGTTTGTTACTCACACTCACTAAACTAAACTAGAATATTCTGGAAAATTTAAAACTTTATCCATTGATATAAATTCAACATTTATTTAAATCATCAAAACTTGCAGTGGAAAAACATTCGTGTAAAAACAGAGATATTTCCAAAACAGACTAGAAGAATCTTTTCGTTTAAATGGAATAATAAAGAAAAACGTTCGAAACTTCTCTGCAACATTTGCAGCCAGTTCGACACTACTGGGTGATCTGGCATCTACAAAGTCTGTCGTCTACACTCATGGACGACGTACTCGTCCACCACTCTGGACGACGAACTCTGAACAAGCGACTTTGGGCATCGCGACTCTGGACGACGTACACAGAACGATATCGCCTTGGACGACTTTGGACTACTGATTTCGCTCATTGTCCACGGCTACGTAAATTTTTATCTATGAATTATCGTCCACAGACTTACTTATTTTTATCGTCCATGGACCACGTGACTTCATCATCCACGGGTTAATTGACTTTATAAACTTGGATGACTACTGTGAACAGTATCACTTCAGACAACTTGTCCATAGAGTAAACAACTCTTACACCTTCTGTCACGACCCTAATACTGTACCCAATATCCGTTTCATATATATATATATATATATTTAACCTAATATCTTTAATTAAACTCTAGGCGGAACCTAAACCGAAATCGAACCAGAATCGAATTCGGAATTTAAATCTAAGTTTAAAACCATTTACAAACTATTAATTAATTAAATAAAACTGTTAAAACATTTATAAAAATCAATTAAAACAATATTTAAAATGAGGGGAGGGCAAAATTGGAATTCTGCCCTCGAAAAGGAGCAGCGACTGGTCGCTGCTAATTGCAGCGCCCAGTCACCGCATGCGCTGTATGTTGCAGCGCCCAGTCGCTGCACAGCAGCGACCAGAACCCACTTGCTCTCTAGGATTTCCAGAGAGCAAACACTTCAAACTTTCGGCTCTCTGGAATCCGATTCCAGAGAGCAAATTCTTCTTTCTCCTTCACATTCTAAAAACACTAAACATACGATTCAGACGTACATCAATACGTGACAAAACTTCCTAAAACCAAATGGCGTAGATAGCTCTAAAAATCGAGCTTATCCGTATCAAACCTACAACATTTCCAAAATATTTCTATAACGTTTAAATACTGTTTTAAACCAGAATATTTTCTATAAACAGTTTACCCAAAACATTCAAATGTAAACCTATCATCTACCAGAACCAAACATCCTATAACGTCTACACAATTATCCAGCCAAAACATCCCAAAATCTATACATACTATCCCCACGGGTCAGGTGAGCCTCGACTGCGCCAGCACACCTCCGCAGCCATCCTCCGTCAACTGAATCATGCCTTAGGTGGAGGGACATCATCCTCACCTGGTACCTCGAAGTCTATGTCACCTACACCATACAACACACTATGAGATAAAATCCCAGTAAGCTCTACGTAAATGCGATGCATGCTGTGCTATGAGTTCATTAAACCATGCTTTATTTTTATCTTACTATGCCATGCACTATAGGTGTCACCGAGATCCTATACCTTCTAACCGGAGAGAGCTCATCTAGCGGGCGGACTACTCTTTCCAGCTAGAAGAGGGGGGTACACGCTTACAACACGTACAGCCGTGCCTGAGCCCCACCTCGCGTGACCTGTAAACTGTATGCCCGAAGGCCTGTATGCCCGAAGGCCAATGCTATGCTTTACGTTATCTTTAAAACTCTGTGCGGAAGTTCATTTTCATGTTTTTCTTTAAAACAAGTGATGCGTGAACAGTTCAATATTTTAAAGTAAACAAACAATAACATGTACCATCAAGACTGTAAAGCATAAACTATAAACTCCTATAACCTAACTACCCAAACCAAGTACAATTTAAACTAACGCATCTCCAAAACTCCTCGAGACGACATTCGACGTACAGTGTAGGCCAATCGGCCAGAGAAGAATCACGAGAACTTACCTCGTGCACGCTGCAATCCAAGCTTCGTCCACGAGCGCTGTTTACCTAAGCAATTTACAAGGATTGACTTTAAAACAAGTTTAAGTTAATAAACTTCCAAATTGTCAAAACCTTAACTAAAGGGCTTTCTAAAGTTCTAATCCATTTCATCGAGCTATTTATTCGAGAAATTCACGATCGGCACCACAAATTCCAATTTACGAGTTATTCCTAAAACCTTGAAAATCCTTAATTTTTAACGTTTTCACAAATTGATTTAACTTCATCCAATAATGTCGAATACGTGCAATATATACTTAATCACGGCTAACCTATTAATTACGAACCCTAATTCGCGTTTTTAACGGAAAATTATCGAAACCCTAATTGTCCAAAACGCCGTAAATATCGAAATAGAAGCTCTAAGATTGTAGGTTCATACCTAGAACGTCGATTGGAGGAGAAAACGTGAAGAAAACGAAACGAACGGAGGTCGGATTGTCGAAGAAATCGCCGCAGCCGAGGGAGAGAAAACTCTCTGGTTTCGTGGATTCCAGAGAAGAAGAAGAAAGAATGAGGATAAAATAGGTTTAAGTTATTTTTATAAAATTTGATTTGGCAAATTACTAAAATGCCCTTCCATAGATTTTTATATAAGTTTCATCACTCGGTTAGTTAATCGTCCAGCTATTCGGTTTCACCAAATCTCCTTATTTCACCAATATATCCAACTTATTATTTGAGATTTAATAAAACTGTCCATTCGCAATTTGGACTTCGTTTACTATTTTTACTAAAACGTCCTTCATATTATGAAAAGCTTAATTGCTCGGAATATAGTGTTTAATCTCCGAAAATTCTCATAATTTCCTTAAAATTCCTATTAATCGTTAGGATCGTAGCGACGCTTTCTTTTTGTAAAACGGACCTAATTTGACATATTTACAAAAATATCATTCAATAATATAATAATAATATAATATACAAGTCCGTACAACTGGGTATTACACCTTCGACCCTAGACGATATGCTCGTCCACGACTTTGGACGACTGTTTTTGTCCACATAATGGACAACTGTCTTCCCCTTTCAACTCTGGACGACTATCCTTATGACAGAAACATAGCTTAACCGATTATACACTAAACGATGAACAATTCTGACTATAGGAGAACATATAAAAATTTGATAGCAACCATTCAAAACAACATAAGTCCTTAACTTACTAAAAATCCAGAAGGAAAACTCCAGTTAAAACCAACCATGTTTCATCATCAGAATAATTTCAGAAACATATCAAAATATTAAAACTACCACTGTCATCAAAATTCTCAACACACAATAATTAAACCATTTCCCACTAAGTTCAACACATACTACCATTGGTTAAACCGCCTCATCAGTGCACCAGATCGGGGCAATGGATGCACTCCTCCAACTGCTCCTATTCCTCAGTATACTCAGAGAACTCACCCTTGGTCACTTCTTCACCTACATCACAAAACTCATCTATTAGCCTAATGCTAAATAAGTAGAGCAATAATGAAATGAAATGCTGAAACATAAATCCTATTCATGCTGTTTCTACTCTCATAGTTTATGTTGTATTCATGTTTGTTCCCTGTTGATCCCCATGTTCGATGGGAAGTGGATCAATTTTCCCAAAGCATGCATCCTCTGACTCGATTAAGGGGCAGATTAGTTCCCTTAATAGCTGTTCTTGATCCCCCTGTTCGATGGGAAGTGGATCATTTTTCTTAAAGTATAAGTATCCTCTGTCTCGATTAAGGGGCGGATTAATTTCCTTAATAGTTAATCTGGTTCAATCTGTTCATGCCTTACCACGCTAATATACATGTAAATGCATTTTCGTATTCTTTCAAAAACATGATACATGCCAAACTAAAAATCATACAAACATACATATGTCCTACTGTTTTGTGATGTAGACCCGAAGGCACACACATACTCTACTTACCTGGTTTCCTTGAATGCTTGGTTGCAAGCTACTTCGAGAGTTTTGCTCGGACCTAAAGCCATAGACAGAGTATTAATTAGATCTTCACTAAACCTCATTCTAAACTATCCTGATTCCTCACAAAACTCGAACTCAACTCTCACTCATAGCATTCCCAAAACACGCATCTACAATCCCCTCTATCATCTATAATAACTAAAATAGCAAGAAATCAAAGTAAAACTCACTTAAGTTGAAGAAAGATCGGAGAGAAAATCGTCGAGAGACCTGTCGAGCTGAGCTCCGAAAAGGGAAAGAAAATGATGTGGCGGCTAAACCTTCCACTAAACCCTTCATTTATATCACAAGTTTTACAAATTACACATATGTCCTTGACTAACCAACTTTAACCTATTTAAGCAACCAATCAAATTTACTTAATTCCATAAAAATAGAAGTCCCAAAAATGTTGCTATTAATTAAGGCTGACAATTACCGGTTGCTACAATCTACCATCTTTAAAAGAATTTTATTCTCAAAATTCAGTGCTTAAACAGCTCAGGATGTCGGCTCATCATGTCCTGCTGGTGTTCCCAAGTTGCCACCTCTACATTCTGGTTACGCCATAAAACCTTCACTAGCTGAACCTCCTTGTTACGTAGCACTTGTGTTACATAGTCCAGAATTTCCACTAGTTTCTCCACATAGGTAAGAGTAGGATGAATTTCAATGCTCTGTTGTTCCACAACCTGAGATGGATTCCACATACATTTCTTCAGTATAAAAACATGGAACACATTGTGAATTCCTTCCATAGAGGCTGGTAACTGTAACTGATAAGCTGTCTTCCCAATCCTCTTCAAAATTGAGAATGGTCCGATGTATCTGGGATTCAACTTGCCTCTTTTCCCGAATCTCACAACTCCTTTGAACGGGGAAACCTTAAGAAAAACTTCATCACCGACTTCAAACTCCAATTCTCTACGTCTTATATCGGCATAACTTTTCTGCCGGTTTTGAGCTGTCAAGATTCACTATTGGATAAGAGCAATCTTCTCCACTGTCTGTTGCCCAATGTCAGGACCAATCAATCGTACTTCCCCAACTTCATCCCAGTACAATGGAGATCTGCATTTTCATCCATATAATGCCTCATACGGTGCCATACCTATTGTTACCTGAAAACTGTTGTTGTAAGAAAATTCCACCCAGGACAAGTACTTGCTCCAAGAACCTTAAAATTCTAATACGCATGCATGAAGCATATCCTCTAATGTTTGAATAGTCCTTTCAGATTGTCCATCAGTTTGAGGGTGAAAAGCTGTACTAAAGTTGAGCTGTGTACCCATAACCTTGTGCAGTCTTTTCCATAACTTTGATGTAAATCTAGAATCTTGGTCTGAAACTATAATGATTAGAACTCCATGCAGTCGCACAATCTCATGCACATACAATTCAGCGAGCTGATCCATAGAGTATGTCATTTTTATCGGCAGGAAATGGGCAGATTTGGTTAGACGATCAACTATCACCCATATTGCATCATGTCCCCTTGCTGTTCGGGGTAATACCACGACAAAATCCATCGTTATTTGTTCCTATTTCCATTCGGGAAGTGGTAATGGTTGCAATGTTCCTGCAGGTCTCTGATGTTGAGCTTTAATCTGTTGACAAATCAAACACGATCCTACATACTCCACCACACTACCAATGTTGTCTAAGGTCTCTGTACATTTTTGTACTTCCAGGATGAACAGAGAATCTAGAAGAATGAGCTTCCGAAAGGATCTCTTTTTTAAGTTCTTCATTAGCCGGAACAAACCATCTATTCCGAAACTTAAGAATTCCATCGTCAGAATAGTTGAAATCCGACTTATCAGTAGAATCCATGCTTAACTTGTACTTGTTGCACTCAACATCATTGGCCTGAACTTCTTTTATTTTCTCCAGAATAATAGGCTTCAGGGATACAGCAGAAAGCATGTCTTACACGCTGGACACTGCTTCCAGATTGAATCTTTGGAATTCTGACTCCAAGGCTAACGGTATGTCAAGAATTAATGCCGAGATTGATGTTGTCACTCTGCTCAACGCATCAGCCACTACATTCGCCTTGCCGGGGTAGTATTTGATCTCAAAATCATAGTCCTTGACAAACTCCAACCACTGACTTTGCCTCATGTTTAACTCTTTCTGAGTGAAAATATATTTCAGACTTTTATGATCTGAGAATATTTCACAAGATTGTCCATACAAGTAATGCCTCCAAATCTTCAATGCAAAAACTACCGCAGCTAACTCCAAGTCATGTGTACGATAATTCTTCTCATGTGTTTTCAGCTGTCTAGAAGCATAAGCTATTACCTTTCTATCTTGCATCAACAAACAACCAAGACCAACCTTGGAAGCATCACAATAAATGCTAAACTTTCCATTCTCAACAGGAAGTGTTAATATCGAGGCATTAGTCAATATCTGTTTCAAAGTCTGAAAACTGGACTCACATTCCTCGGTCCATATATACTTCATGTTTTTCCTTGTTAACCGAGTGAAGGGTGTAGCAATCTTCGAGAATCCTTTAATAAATTTCCTGTAGTATCCTGCTAATCCAAGGAAACTCTGAATATCTGTAGCATTCTTCGGTTGGGGCCACTCCTTGACTGCTTGAACCTTGATTGGATCGACAAATATCCCATCTCCCGAGATAACGTGACCCAAAAAATGAACTTGGTCCAACCAAAACTCACACTTGGAGAACTTGACATAAAGTTGGTGCTGCCTTAGTACATCTAACACTAAGGTCAGGTGCTTTACATGCTCATCCTTAGTACGTGAATAGATTAAAATATCATTAATAAACACTATGACAAATTTATCTAGATACTCGTGAAACACCCTATTCATAAGATCCATGAAGGCTGCTGGTGCATTTGTCAATCCAAAAGACATTAGTAAGAACTCATAATGTCCATACCTCGTGCGAAAGGCAGTCTTTAGAATATCTTCAGATTTGACTTTCAATTGGTAGTAGCCAGACCTTAGGTCAATTTTAGAGAAGACTTGCGCACCATAGAGTTGGTCGAATAAATCATCAATCCTTGGTAGTGGATGCTTGTTCTTGATAGTTAATTTATTCAATTCCTGATAATCAACGCACATACATAATGATCCATCCTTCTTCTTAACAAAAAGAATAGGTGCACCCCACGGTGAAAAGCTAGGACGTATGAACTCTTTTTCCAACAGTTCCTCCAATTGTGTCTTTAACTCTCTAAGTTTCATTGGTGCTAATTTGTATGGATTCTTGGATACAGGCTCGGCGACTGGGTAAATATCTACAACAAACTCTATTTTCCTATCTGGCGGCAAGCTAGGAAGATCATCCAGAAATACTCCTGGGAAGTCTTAGACAACTAAGACATTTTGAGGACTCGATTTTCCTACAAATTGTGTGTCTAAAACACTGGCTAAAAAGCATAAATACTCCCCGCATGGAAAAGGCTTAGTGCTAATAGGAGTCATAATAGACATCCTCATACCTTTCTTCAAAGCTTGAAAAGTGTGTTTCAAACCACCAGGGGGTTGAAAACTGACTAACCCAGACCTACAATCGATTGTGGCATAATGCTTGAATAGCCAGTCCATTCCTAGGATTACATCAAATCCCGTTATCTCCAAGATAATGAGATTAGCAGGTAGATTCATGCTTCCCACTGACACCACACTATTAAGCATCACTTGGTTAGAGTGCATGCATTCACCGGAGGGTAACGCGACATTAAACACATGCTCAGCTGGCGTAGGCCGCACATCCAACTTGACAGCAAACGCAGACGCTATAAAAGAATGTGTTGCACCGGAATCTATTAAAGTAAAAGCAGGCATAGAGCTGATCAATATAGTACCTGACACCACAACGGGCTTATCATCATCACCCGACTCCATCATGGAGAATATCCCCGGCTTCGACTTAGCAGGGCCACCCTTTAAAGCTGGACAGTCTCTGTTAACATGGCCAACCTTATTACAGTTGTAGCATCGAATGACTCTGGGTTTCGGGCAATCCTTGAACGTGTGTCCGAACTCCTCACAGTTGAAGCACTTTCCTGAACTAAGTCTGCATTCTCTTGGGTGGAATCTCGAGCACTTCGAGCACTGAGGAAATATCTTGGTGTCTTGCATTTTCTTCTCTCTTCCCTGAATGCCTTGGCTTTCACTGGGCCTCTTCATCCCTAGCTGTTGGTGCGGCTGAATGAACTTTCATGGAGCTTCTCTTGGTCCAATACACTTCATTTCTACTTCTTCTACCTCCAACGCCGTGGACACAACTTCACTGTAAGACAAGCCTTTAATACCAGAAATCTTGACCCCTTTATAAATCTCTGGCCTCAGTCCATGCACAAATTGAAAAACTTTATCCTTATTCCTGTGTACGAGGTGTCTAGCAAACCTGGACAGAGACTCAAGGTGTCTGTTGTGCTCTGACACGGACCCCGTCTGTTTCAATTGTAGAAACTCCACTTTCTTTGTAGACTAGACAGTACTGTTAAAGTATTTCTCATAGAAAAATTCCTTGAATTGTGCCCAAGACATTGCCAGGACATCAGTAGTGGTCTCCATCGTTTCCCACCAAAGCTGAGCATCACTAGCCAAAAGAATTGTTGCCAAAGTGACTTTGTCTCCTTCTCCAATATTGGCATATTTGAACATACTCTCAATCTTCTTAAGCCATTCCTCGGCAACAATCGGATCGGATGATTTTCCATCAAACGTGGGCGGTTGTAGTCTCCGGAATCTATCTCCCGATTGCTCATTGTTGGAACTCGAGTTGGCACTTCCTTGCACCTCTCGGTTCAATAGTAGTCCCAATTGGTCTGACTGTTGACGCACCAAATCTGTCAGCTGCCTAATCACACTGAGATCCTCCTAACTTCCCGGATTTGGTATCTCTCTAGGTACTCTTGGTCTCCTTGGTCGTCTAGACATTTTGCTACATTCCTGGACAAGGTTAATTACTCTCATAAATATCTAATGACTAAAGTTAACATAATCACTTACAATTGTTGGAGTACTCCTACGCGACGATCGGCACTGATGAGTAATCTTCTGAACGGTTTAACTAAATGTCTCTGATACCATACTGTAACACCCCGAATTAATAAACCCGATTTGTTACTCACACTCACTAAATTGACCTAGAATATTCTGGAAAATTTAAAACTTTATCCATTGATATAAATTCAACATTTATTTAAATCATCAAAACTTGCAGCGGAAAAACATTCGTGTAAAAACAGAGACATTTCGAAAACAGACTAGAAGAATCTTTCTGTTTAAACGGAATAATAAAAAAAAAAACGTTCGAAACTTCTCTGCGACATCTGCAGCCAGTTCGACACTACTGGGTGATCTGGCATCCACAGAGTCTATCGTCTACACTCATGGACGACGTACTCGTCCACCACTCTGGACGATGAACTCTGAACAAGCGACTTTGGACATCGTGACTCTGGACGATGTACACAGAACGACATTGCCTTGGACGACTTTGGATTACTGATTTCACTCATCGTCCATGGCTACGTAAATTTTTATCTATGAATTATCGTCCACAGACTTACTTATTTTTATCGTCCATGGACCACGTGACTTCATCGTCCACATGTCACGTGACTTTATAAACTTGGACGACTACTGTGAACAGTATCACTTCAAACAACTTGTCCACAGAGTAAACAACTCTTACACCTTCGACCCTGGATGATATGCTCGTCCACGACTTTGGACGACTATTTTTGTCCACATAATGGACAACTGTCTTCCCCTTTCAACTCTGGACGACTATCTTTATGACAGAAACATAGCTTAACCGATTATACACTAAACGATGAACAATTCTGACTACAGGAGAACATATAAAAATTTGACAGCAACCATTCAAAACAACATAAGTCCTTAACTTACTAAAAATCCAGAAGGAAAACTCCAGTTAAAACCAACCATGTTTCATCGTCAGAATAATTTCAGAAACATATCAAAACATTAAAACTACCACTGTCATCAAAATTCTCAACACACAATAAATAAACCTTTGCCCACTAAGTTCAACACATACTACCATTGGTTAAACCGCCTCATCAGTGCACCAGATCGGGGGAATGGATGCACTCCTCCAACTGCTCCTTTTCCTCAATATACTCAGAGAACTCACCCTTGGTCACTTCTTTACCTACATCACAAAATTCATCTATTAGCCTAATGCTAAATAAGTAGAGCAATAATGAAATGAAATGCTGAAACATAAATCCTATTCATGTTGTTTCTACTCTCATAGTTTATGTTGTATTCATGTTTGTTCCCTGTTGATCCCCCTGTTCGATGGGAAGTGGATCAATTTTCCCAAAGCATGCATCCTCTGACTCGATTAAGGGGTTGATTAGTTCCCTTAATAGCTGTTCTTGATCCCCCTGTTCGATGGGAAGTGGATCATTTTTCCCAAAGTATAAGTATCCTCTGTCTCGATTAAGGGGCAGATTAATTCCCTTAATAGTTAATCTGGTTCAATCTGTTCATGCCTTACCACGCTAATATACATGTAAATGCATTTTCGTATTCTTTCAAAAACATGATACATGCCAAACTAAAAATCATACAAACATACATATGTCCTACTGTTTTGTGATGTAGGCCCGAAGGCACACACATACTCTACTTACCTGGTTTCCTGGAATGCTTAGTTGCAAGCTACTTCGAGAGTTTTGCTCGGACCTAAAGCCATAGACAGAGTATCAATTAGATCTTCACTAAACCTCATTCTAAACTATCCAGAAGTCTAAGGAAGCTAGTATGGAGCTTTGTTCATCGAGCATTCCCGATTCCTCACAAAACCCGAACTCAACTCTCACTCACAGCATTCCCAAAACAGGCATCTACAATCTCTTCTATCATCTATAATCACTAAAACAACAAGAAATCAAAGTAAAACTCACCCAAGTTGAAGAAAGATCGGAGAGAAAATCGTCGAGAGATCTGTCGAGCTGAGCTCCAAAAAGGGAAAGAAAATGTTGTGGCGGCTAAACCTTCCACTAAACCCTTCATTTATATCACAAGTTTTGTAAATTACACATATGCCCTTGACTAACCAACTTTAACCTATTTAAGCAACCAATCAAATTTACTTAATTCCATAAAAATAGAAGTCACAAAAATGTTTCTATTAATTAAGGCTGATAATTACCGGTTGCTACAGAAGACGAGTGTGCTTCTACCAAAATCAATTTTTTGTAACTCCTCATCTTTTGGGACGTACCATCGGTCTCTAAATTTCAGAATACCATCCACTGAAAGGCTGAACTCAGAAGAATCATCCGTCATTTTTCTCATGATGTCATCTTTTTCCTTTTAATCCTTCTGTTGGGCCTCATTGATTCTGTCTTAAATGGTTGGTCGGATGGTCAAATTCGAAAGCAAGGCTGACAACTCAGGAATCATCTCCAATTCAAACTTCTGAACTTCCACCTTCAAAGGTGCAGACATAGCTGACATCGTGGGCTGCATTGTCGTCAACATCCTGCTTAATGCGTCGGCAACCGCATTGGCCTTACCAAGTGATATTAATTTCAAAATCATAGTCTTTAACAAATTCAAGCCAACGCCTTTGCCTCATGTTTAGTTCCTTTTGAGTAAAGAGATATTTCAGACTTTTGTGGTCCGAAAACATCTCGCACTGTTGTCCGTACAGGTAGTGTCTCCAAATCTTCAGTTCAAAAACCACAGCGGCTAACTCCAAATCGTGAGTGGGGTTTTTGCTCATAAATCTTTAGCTGCCTTGAAGCATACGCTACGACCTTTCCCTCTTGCATCAACACACACCCCAGTCCAATCTTAGATGCGTCACAATAAACACTGAATTTTCCTTCCTCTACTGGGAGTGTCAACAAAGGTGCTGTCGTTAACTTCAGTTTTAACGTCTGAAGCTCTTCTCACAAGATTCTGACCATGAATACTTGATGTCCTTCTTTGTTAAACCAGTTAGAGGCTTGGCTATCAACGAAAATCGCTTGATAAATTTTCTGTAATAGCCTGCCAAACCAAGGAAACTATGAACTTCACTGGCATTCCTCAGTTGTGGCCAATCCTTCACAACTTGAATTTTAACTGGATCAACAGAAATGCCTTCTGCAGATATGACGTGACCTAAAAAGTTGACTCTATCAAGCCAAAACTCGCACTTAGAAAATTTGGCATATAATTGTTGCTACTTTAGGGTTGCCAAAACAATCTTCAGGTGTTCTGCATGTTCGTCCTTAGTTCGAGAAAAAATTAGAATGTCATCTATAAATACAATCACGAACTTGTCCAAATACTCCTGAAACACTCGGTTCATCAAGTCCATGAAAGCTGTGGGTGCGTTCGTTAGTCCAAAGGATATCACAAGAAATTCGTAATGCCCGTACCGGGTTCTGAACGCTGTCTTTGGCACATCCTTTGCTTTGACCTTTAGTTGGTAGTAGCCTGAACGTAGGTCAATCTTCAAAAATACTTTGGCTCCTTGAAGTTGGTCAAACAGATCGTCAATTTGGGGCAAGGGGTATTTATTCTTGATTGTCAGCTTGTTCAACTCCCTGTAATCTATGCACATCCTGAGAGACCCGTCCTTCTTTTTGACAAATAGAACAGGCGCACCCCAGGGAGAACAACTAGGGCATACGAAACCCTTGTCTACCAACTCCTGTAATTGAGTTTTCAGTTCCTTCAGTTTGACATGTGCCATACAATAGGGATTCTAAGACAGTGGTGAGGCTTCAGGGTAAGTATCGATCACAAACTCGATTTCCCTATCAGGCGGTAACCCTGGCAGATCGTCCAAGAATACATCAGGAAACTCTCAAACCATAGGAATATCTTGAAGCTTTAGCTTATCCTTCCCTCGTACATCAATTACGCTGGCTAGAAAACCAGTACATCCATTTTTCAACAACTGTTGGGCTCCCATCGAATATATAACCGGCATTTTGCTTGCTTTTGGAATAGCCTAAAAGGAATACCGATCTACATTTAGGGGTCAGAATTTCACTAGTCCAGACCTACAACTAATTGTGGCGTAGTGTCTGAATAGCCAATCCATCCCCAGGATAACTTCGTACCCTTTCATATCGATTATGATCAGCTCTACGTATAGCTCCCTATCCCCTACTGATACAATATCACCCTTTACTACTTGATCTGAATGTAAAGACTCACGCAATGGTAACATGACACTATATGACTTATCAGCTGGTAAAACCCATAGATTATTCTTACACACGAACGCGGTTGCTACGAGTGAGTGAGTAGCACCCATGTCAATAAGAGTATACGCGGGTTCACCGCAGATCAAAATCGTACCTGTTATGTCTGTGTGCTGCACTGCATCCTCATCTTTCATCAGGGCAAAAAGTCTAGGCGCCACCCTCGCTTGGTTTGCATCCGACGGCATAGAAAAATCTCTAATCAGATGGCCAACCTTGTCTCACCTGAAACATCAGCCTGTGTAAAGCTTGCATTCACCGTAGTGATTCCTCTGGCAGATGGAACACAGTGGAGCTTGAGGAGCCTGATGAGCTCGAGGAGCCCTTTGAGGTCGCATCCCTTTTCCTCGGTTGTCATTGGGGTTATAGGGCCTTTTAATGCCTCTTTTCTGTTGCTGCCAACCCCCTTTATTCTGCTGTGGTTGTGGCCGCACATCTCTGACAAACTTCCTTGGCGGCTCGCGTTGTCCTTGCACCGCTATTTCTACCTCTTCCAGTTCCAAGGCCTTAGCTGCCACCTCAGAATAAGGTATGTTATGGATCCCTGCGGTCTTCACTCCCCTGAAAAGGTTTAGCTTCAACCCTTGAACAAATTGGTGAATCTTGTCTTCTTCGTCATCCACCAGTCGTAGCACGAACCGGGATAATGCTTCAAACTTACAGATATAGTCCGCCACAAAACCGGTTTGGCGCAGCTGTATAAACTCCATCTTTTTGCTGGCCCGAACCGTTCGGCTGAAGTACTTATCAAAGAAAGCCGTCTTGAACCATGCTCAAGTCATAGTTTCCATATTAGTAGTGCTCTGAATTGAGTCCCACCAATGCCTCGCATCCAGAGCAAGGTGGAAAACAGCACATGTGATCTTATCCTCCTCATCAACCTTGGCATACTTAAACATGTCCTCAATTGTCCGAATCCATTCCTCAGCATGAATAGGATCCGAAACTTGTCCATTAAATGTCGGAGGTCAAAGTCGGCGAAACCGCTCGCTACTTTGGTCATGGATTGCACTTGAACTAGAGTTTCCTTGCTCCTCTCTAGCCACTAGCCGCTCAATTTGTCGGGATTGGTAGTAAACCAATTCTGTTAGTTGAGAAATTGTGTTACTTTCCTCATTGACTACTTCACGTTGTCCCCTCACCATCTTGTCAATCCTAATCACATCATAAACACAACTTAATTTTAAATGACATTACTAAAATCGTAAACACTTACAGTTGTTGGAGAGTACTCATGCGGCGATTTGTGCTGGTAGGCAGTCTGCAGAACCGATTTTAGAACCCGGGTGCTCTGATACCACAAGTTGTCACAACCCGAAACTCAATGGATCGCGGCTTACATAATCGTGTTCGTGTTCTTATTCTTGCCTCGTATATTTTTTTTTTCTTAATAAAGAGGAAACTACTCGAAGAAAACTTTACGAAAGCGATTAAGAATCATACTTAAAAACTCATTTGGAATCCCTTGAAAACAATATAAAACATTAATAGTATTTGAAGAGTAAATTAGGAAAAGGGCATGCTCGGTTTTAAGGGAAAAGAAGAGGGCAGAGACAAAAAATAAAAAAGGGCGATCGATCGGCCAAAACAGCCTATCGTTCGCCCTACTGAAAATTTTGCATTGCTGATCGTTCAGCTGGCTCTCGGGTCTTGAAAATACAAAGATACAAGTTGCCGATCGATCTCTCCTTTTGCCGATCGATCGGCAACCTCTCTGTCCATAGCACCTCGCCAAACAAAAACCAGCCGATCGATCGCCCCTCTGGCCGATCGATCGACGTCCCCTCTGGAAAATGTTTTAAACAATTGTTGAATTTTGCTGTTGAGATGTAACGACCCCAGTTGGAGTCGCCACGTAATTCATAACTCCACCTCTTAATCGATTGGTTCTTACTTCATGCACCTTGTTCATTATTAGTGTTTTATATATTTTTTTTTAAAACATCACATAAACTGCATCTTCTGATAGAGTCATAGACTCACATCGACCGATGGTTACGTGCCTGCCACGCGACACTTCTATTTCCAAACATCTCTTAAACTGCATCTGCCGATAGAGTCACAGACTCACATCGACCGATGGTCACGTGCCCGCCACGCGACACTTCTATTTCCAAACATCTCTTAAACTTCATCTGTCGATAGAGTCACAGACTCACATCGACCGATGGTCACGTGCTCGCCACGCGACACATCTGTTCTCCTAAACATCTCTTAAACTGCATATGCCGATAGAGTCATGGACTCACATCGACCGATGGTAACACATCTACCGATCACCATATGACAACACAACACTTACATCATCCGGTATTTGAGATACACAGCATCTACCGATAGACATGTGCAATCCACGTGCTCTTTTAAGATATTTTCCGATAGAGAACATCTATCGGTGGATGCAAGCTCATACATCTTCCGATAGAGGATATCTATCGGTTGATGCAAACTCATACATCTTCCGATAGATTACAGCTATCGGTGGACATAGATATGTACAAACTCCTAACTTCCTTGACTAATCACCCTTATAAACGAAAATCAGAGACTCATCCAGAATACATATAGCGGAAGACTTAACAACAGATCATTTAACAATTCTCATAATCATTCTCAGATTCAGTAGTCAACCAGACAATTTCAAAACTCAATGTTATAAAAATAAACTCATCCTACTTATCTACCATATTCTTAATCATAATAAAATCATAGAGCATTAACCAGGGGTCTCAAGCGCCATCCAGCCATAGAATTGCACCCTGATCACCTTCCAATAACCAGACTTAGAAATCTTCATTAGCTTTGGAATCCTCACCTGAAATCTCGTCACCTACATCATAAGATTTAAACTATAAGCCTAATGCTTAGTAAGGAATGCAATACTAACATGTATACATGAATGCATAGTTGCAAGGAAATCATGATCATGTTCGTTTCATGCTCTTTTCTTATTCTTGTTCATGTTCTCATTCATCTCTTACATCATATGGATTAAGGGAGGATTTGTGCCGTAAAGGGGGGATGACAGTGCAAGTGTACATAGTCCCTTTCGGGTCGTATTCATGGTCCTTCTCTTTGGACAGTGACATACGCCAAACCGCCCCCAACCCTCACTTAATCTGGTTGCATAAGTTTCATATTCGTTGTCATATCTTATTCATGGGAAAAACATGCTCATAAAACATTTTCATATGCTTGAGAAGTAAATCATGATGCATGACATGGATGCTCTTGAATCATCAGACTATAGAAAGTATCATACCAGAACAGTCGACTTCGTAGACTCTACTAGAACATCACATAACAGAACCCTCAACATCCATAAATCATCCAAATACAAGAAATCTTACTAACACAGAACAAACATCAGACAACTGAAACTAACTTAATATCCTTGTGATGTAGGGCCCTATTGGCCGGAGGTCTTAATACATTCACTTACCTGGTGTCCTTTGCAAATGGAATACTCCTTTTAAATCTTCTTCACCTGAATCATTTCACATTACCAAGTTAAAAATAAAATTGTAATAATGCTAACCAAAAATCATCCTAATGCTTATCCTACTTGTATTTTCTATATTCATCAGCCGAGCACGTTGTGTGCGTGGATTAAATTTCTACAATCTAAATAACTAGATTCAGCCCAGTGACTAATCGCATACAGTTATCTAAATGTCCAGAATCAACTCGGAAATGCCTTTACTAAACGCATATTAGAAATGATCCTATTATTACTCTGCCATCAAAGGATCTGAAGCCTCGGGTTCTAACTGAAAACAGAACTCCAATAGATAACCCGTAACTACATTGTTCGAGTCTTACCTAGGGCGTGGATCGTCGGAAAAGAGACTTAACAGACTGTCGCCGAAAGGAGCTGTAACTGGCTGAGAGAGAGAGCTCCAGAGAAGAGATAAATCGCCGAGAGTAAATGTGTCGGCTACAGTGAGGTTTAATTGGGGTTTAAGATTTCCACTTTCTACTTATACCAGATAAGTTCCTCATTAATTATAATTCTGCCACTACAATTGAAATCCAATAAGCTTTGACATATAATTATTAAATAAAAGGTCAAATAAAGAGATGACCGTTAATTCCGTTAAGAAAAATCACCTGACTGAGAATGTCGGGTGTTACATGAGAGGAGTTCTTAAATTTTTCCAGAATTTCCTAGTTCAGTTTAGTGAGTGTGAGTAGCAAACCGGGTTGATTAACTCGGGGCGTTACATCATGAGCGCCTGAAAAGTTGTTGGTGCATTGGTGAGGCCGAACGTCATTACTCTGAACTCGCAGAGACCCTGATGAGTTTTGAATGCCGTCTTATGAAAATCTTCCTCCTTCACCCGAATTTGATGATATCCAGCGATTTAGAGAACACCGTCGAGCCATGAAGCTGCTCATCGATAATAGGCATCAGAAACTTGTCTTTAATAGTGAAAGCATTCAACTATCGGTAGTCAATGCAAAACCGCCACTGCCCATTCTTGTTTTTCACCAAAAGCAGCGGCCATGCGAAGGGGCTATTGTTTGGGACGATGATGCCCTCCCTCAACATTTCTTGCACCAGTTTCTCTATCTCTATCTTTTGTGAGAACGGACATCGGTATGGCACTATTCAGAAGGGTCTGGCATCTGGTTTAAGTGGGATCTGGTGATCGTGGCTTCTCTCTGGTGGTAAACCGGATCGATGGGTAAAGACGTCTGAGAATTTTTGAACGATGGGTCTTATACAATCTGGCCCCCGTTGCCCGGAACCTGTCTCCTGCAGGCTGAGTTGGTCAATAAATCTTCTGGGGTGTTTAGCCCAGCAAGTTTTTATTGCTTTTGGGCTGGTTATCGTGCTGGTATCCAATGGGTTGGCGTAGGGAATGATTACTGGGCTTCCCTCATAATGGATCAGTAGTTGATTATGAGGTGGATCGAAAGTCACTGGGGTGTGGGCGGAGATCCAATCGATACCCAGAATCACATTGCTACTGCCAAATCGCAGAGTTCGTAGTGGATATATGAAGGGGAGACCTGACATTTTCCACGTTACCGGATCTGTCAACTCCCGACTCACCAACTTCTCGCTGTTGGCCACCATAACTTGGGCAGACTTTCCGACCACTATCAGCAACCGAAAATGAGTCGCCAGCCGCTCTTCGATAAAACTATTAGTGCTTCCACTGTCAATAAGAATGGAAATGGGTTGTTGTCCCAGTCGCCCAAAAATCCTCACCGTCGAATTGGTGATCTGGCCGGTGAGTACATGGAGTGAAACTTTTAATGGCATGGTTTCCTAGGTGACCTCCAGATGTTCATCCCCAGAAGAGTCTTCATTCTCTTCTTCAATTGGATCCACGATGAGTATGTTTAGTGCCTGGTTTTTGCAGACATGCCCGGCGACATATTTCTCATCACACTTAAAACAGAGGCCCAGTTTCCGTTTGAGCTGGAGTTCAAACTGTGGTATTTTCTGCATTCTGTAAAGCGGCTTCAGATTTTCTACTTCACCCGGTAAAATGTTTGTCGGAATTGCCCTAGGGAAATCATGCCACTTAGCATGCGCTGGATACGAACGAGTTTTCTCCCTTTGTTAATAACCCCGAGAATAGATTTCTGAAGTGATGCTACCTCTATAGCTTGCTCCAGAGTCAATGATGGGACGATTTTTACCATCGCTCATATTACATCTCTCAATCCGCTAGTGAATCCGGCTATCCAAAAGGACTCGGGCATTTCGGGTAAGCGAGGTTGTGCTTGAGCCTTCAATTCCACAAACTTCTCTAAGTAATCGGACATGGTCCCCGTCTGTGTAATTTTGCTAAGCGTCTCCAGAACGTCTTCTCCTGGGCTGGCTGAAAAATGCTTGCATAAGGCTGTGGTAAATTGTCTCCAGGTTACCCTGGGTCTCGTCACTCTCCAGCCATGGTACCACACATCTGCCTTTTCTCGCAAGAAGAATTCAGCCAACTCCAACTTTTGACTCTCGGTAGTTTGATGTAGATCGAAATATCTTTCATATTTTCTTACCCACTCTTGAGGATTATCTCTGGTGAAAAATGGTAACTCGATTTTTGGCAACCTCTGTAGCTGATAGTCGTATCGTAGATGATCTACGGGCGCCGACGGGTAGAGCGGCAACTGAGCTGGCGGATGCGGCCATGGGCCCCGTGGGTTCTGCTGTGGAGTTGGGGGAACTGCATTGTTCTGGTGGGAAGGTGGATACGAATCGCTTTGTATTTGGGTGCTTGAGAATGGTAAAGGAGAGTCTTCCCTTATCGGTTGTTTCTGCCAAGGATCAGCGGCCGTTGGCTGCTTATGCCCTAGCTCCATTTTGTCTTGCGCGATTTTGGTCAGCATAGACATCAAGGCGTCGAGCTTTACGGTGGTATCTTGCATATAGGTTTTTAAGGTTTGGTCCACTTGCTCCTGCTTGGCTTGCAACCCTTGGAAGTTTTGCTCCGACGTAGCTAGTTGGGAGTTAATCTCTGTGACTATTTTCTGCAGCTCTTGGTACCCTCCCATGAGTTTCTTCACGGCTTCTTCATTAGTTTTTGCACTGGTTTCTGCCATCTCTTTGATCGTAGCTGCTCTGATACCACTGTTGTGAGAATGGTAGTATTGGTGGGAAATACTCAATACTCAACTATATCTCTCACAAGAACGTTTACAGAAAGGAGATGAACGAGAAAAACTACATAAAGGAAAACATAAAAGAAAAAACTAATAGGAAAAACAGATAATCAACAACCCGTTTTCTCATTCCCCTCCACGCTGCCTTTATGGATTTCCTTTCCTAACGACATGGACACGTCGGCATGCATGGACACGTCGACAACCTGCATCTCATGGACGTGGTCTTGGGCTCGCTTGTGTTAGCTACGGCTACGCTTCTTCTTGGTGGCTCAGCTGTGCAGCTTGTCATGGAGGCCCCTGCCATGACAGGTTCCCTTTTCAGGCCAACACCCAATTTCCTCCCATCACTGTTTGTCAACAAAATTGCAGAAAAAAATAATTGCTTTTCTGTTTAATTCTAAGATTGATTTCATGGTTTGTAGCAGCTGCGTTGAGATGGAGAAAAGATTCAAAGTATGGGTATATAAAGAAGGAGAGATGTCATTATTTCACAAGGGACCAGTGGTGGACATATATTCTGTTGAGGGTCAATTCATAGACGAAATGGAAAGTAGGAAGAGGCCATTTTCGGCTACAAACCCTAACGAAGCCATGGCCTTCTTTCTTCCCGTCAGCATCGCCAATATCATTCGTTACGTATATAGGCCTTACACCGATTTCTCTCATCGTTGTTTGCAGAACATTGTTGAAGATTACGTTCATCTTGTCTCGCGCCGACACCCGTTTTGGAATAGAACTAGTGGGGCTGATCATTTTCTTGTTTCTTGCCACGATTGGGTATTTACTGTTCTTCCTCTCTCCTCACTTTGCTCTTTCTCTCTTAGCCATTAATTAGGGTTTCTTTTCTCTGTATTTAATGTTTTTCTGTGGATGTTTCAGGCGCCGGACGTGTCATCTGGTCACCCTAACCTTTTCAAAAACTTCATCAGAGGTCTCTGCAACGCCAATGCTTCGGAAGGTTTTCAGCCCAACAGAGACGTGGCTTTACCGGAAATCAAAATCCCATCTCGAAAACTGGGTCAGCCATTCCTCGACAGGCCAGTCGAAAACCGCTCGGTTCTTGCCTTCTTCGCCGGCGGCGACCACGGCAGCGTAAGAAAAATTCTCTTCAACCATTGGAGAAATAAAGACAATGGCATACAAGTTCATGGGTATCTTCCAGAAACCCTAAGTTACACTGAAATGATGGGACAGAGCAAGTATTGCTTGTGCCCAAGTGGCCATGAAGTGGCAAGCCCTAGAATAGTTGAGTCTATATACGCAGGCTGTGTCCCCGTCATAATTTCAGACAGCTACGTGTTGCCGTTCAGTGATGTTTTGAACTGGACTGAATTCTTCGTTCATGTGCCTCCGACAAAGATTCCGACAATCAAATCTATTCTAGATGGAATATCTACAAGCGAGTATTTGAAAAAGCAAGAACGTGTCTTTCAGGTTCTGGGCTTGTTCGGGATCTTGGCATATTATGGGCTGGACCGTCCAGGTAGGCTGGGCTGGTCTCTTTTATGGGTGGGGTTTCTAGTGGGTCGGGCTAGCTCGGGTGCACCTAGATTGGGTCTGGCTGGGCTGTGTCGGGGCTATGGCCAGGGACTGGGTTGGGTCTCTAGGCTTTTCTTAGGGCTATAGTTAGGCTGAGTCTTGATCTGGACATATTCTGTGCTTAGCTGTAGCTAAGTTCTTGCTAGACTCTTGCTAGGTAGGCTGGTCTGGGCTCTCACTATTATTGGTCTGGGGTTTGTTGAAATCTGGGCTGGGTGCCAATCTGGGCTTTGTCGAGGCTGTGGAAAAGGTGGAGTGGGCTGGGCCTCTGTGCTGGCTTTGGCCTATACTGAGCTGGAACGAAATCAGAGCAGGTTAAGAGCTGGGCTGGGGCCAGGGTGGTCATGGTTGGATCATGTTCTGGCCTTGATTGTGGCCAGGTAGGCTTTTGTTGTGCCTCATAGGCCCATTACACGATCCCAAACTCGAGTCCACAATTTAACTAATATACTTGTCTCTTTTGCAGGTCATGGTTTGTGTGAAGACCTAGAAGACACCGTGGACGACTTGAAGTGGGAGATTAAAGCTGGGGATGTTGACCAACCAAAGCATCTCATCATATGGAAAGACTAAAGAGGCACCTTAATGCTCACATGGGAACTTGTCTTCCCGAGCTTTGATATTTGTTGCTTTTTTGAAATTTTGAACTTATTGGCAAATGTTGGCCTTCTTGTTTAAACTTTATTAGATGCATGTTAGGATTAGATGCATGTTAGGATTAATTGGTGGCTTGGTTTGGCCCATTGAAGTTGAAGACATGACTCAAGCCCACGTGATGGCCCATTATCCCCCTCCAAGCCCAAGCCCAAGCCCAAGACCAAGCCCACCATTAGGTCTATATATTCATAGCATTGGTGTTTGTAAATTTTTTGGATGATTTTTATGAGCACCCACAGATTTCTCTCTCAATAGAAGAAAGCTTGGAGCAAGGAGCTTCCAAGGTAAACTCGGTTGACAACAACCGAGGGACCGATCTTCAAGCTTGGTAGCTTGTAAGAACGGATTTGCCATCTTCTTCTCCCTTCTTTTAGTATCGGAAACTAGCAAGAAGTGGCCTAACCGATTCATTGAATCGAGTTCTCTTCCTTGGAAGAAAACTCTTGCCAAAATGCTTCAAATAGCAATTATTGGCCGATTCTTGGAAAACAGTCCAAAAATACTTCAAATCAACGAATCTGGACCACATTTTTTATCAGCACACATCTCACTCACTTCACAAGACTCACCTAAAATTTCGTTAAATTCTGAGCACGTTTGATATTTTGTTTGCATTATTTCTTCTCGGATTTGTCAGTTTTGTGTCACTCGGGATTTAACGGTCTTCTTCGAGTTCTTGAGTCCTATTTGCAGGTTGGAGCTCAACAGCTTTGCTGGTCTATCGCTAAGATTGGGTGTGGTTTTTGGTCAGGCTGGGTCGGGTGAGCTTGTTTTTTGTGGGCTTTTTCTTTGTTTGGCTTCGCCCAGGCTCTAGGCTTGCGAAGTCTGTAGGCTGGGTTCTCGTTAAGGTTGGGTGGGTTGTGGTGACTTAGAATGGGTCTGAGCTGAGTTCTGATCTGGGCTGGTCTAGTAGTGGTTGCTAGGGTAGGGTGGGGGTCTTTGAGATGGCTATGCTCTGGCTGGGCTAGGACGGCAGAGCTTGGCTAAAGGGCCTAGATTAGGTTTGGTTTGGAGTTGGCTATGGACGGGTGGCCGCCTGAGCTATGTTTTTCTGTGCTGGCCTAGGTTTTTCTGAGCTAGCCTAAAATGTAATTCATTTAAAATAAAAATGGTAGCAGATTTAAGAATCTCAAAAAAGTAAGAGTCAAAGAGTCATAATTAGTGTGATGAGTACAGTTGTTTTTCTGTGTCTTCATTCGAACTCCCACACTTTTTTTTTTATTATTATTTAATAAAAAGTTATTTAAAGATATTTTTAGGACTAATTATTTGTTTAATCTATCTCCATTTCCATTATTATACTATTATTTGCCATCACGGAAGGAAAAATTGACGATAAATTCTTAAAAAGTTCACGCCTTACAAAAATGATGTCAAACCCAGTAATAGGAGCGCAGCCTTACTCGAGAGACACCCTGCCCCATTGAAGAAGGCCTGGCCCGAGATTAATTGTTCAGGCCCATCACCACGAATTGTTCAGTGCAGTTGACTAAAATAGCCCTGACTAAAAAATTAAACCCAACCCAGACTAATAGTACAGGTCCAAGCACAGCCCACCAAGATAGAAGCCACCTTGTCAAATAAAATTGAAATTAAGCATTGCCCGACCCATTCGGAGAGAAAGATCTCTGCCCAAATCGAGACGAAGAGCTCATGTGACGACCCGAAACCGGATCCGAATCGGTTTCCGGGATCGGAGCCGTCACTCCGGGACATTTACAGGAAACGGTGACTATTTTTTTTTTTTTTTAAACTAATAGAACAATCAAAGCAGTGAACAGAGAGGGAGAACTGCAGGGAGTAATCGAAAACATTTGCAGGGGGAGAGAGAGTTCTCTGGAATGGAAAGCAAACAAATCTCAATAATAGATAACCGAACAGAAATAGGCATAAGACTGGCGGAAATGGAAACAGGAAACAGTGGCGGAAGATGTAGTTTCAAACTGAACCGGAGGAGAAATCAGTGGATAGCGTCATCGGAAGATAAAGGCAGCAAACATAACCGGCAGAAGATGATGACGTCAGCCGGAAGACGTTCTGACGTCATCGGAAGACAAAGTTATAAACTGGGCGGAAGACTTATGCCAACGTCATCGGAAGAGAAGATGACGTCAACCGGAAGGCAAAGTTATAAACTGGGCGGAAGACTTATGCTGACGTCATCGGAAGAGAAGATGACGTCAACCGGAAGACAAATAACGTCACCGGTAGAAGAAAAATGTGAACAGTAACCGGAAGACGCAATCGGAAGACATAGTTTTAAAGACAGAATTACAACTTTTGACAGAAAGACATATAGGAGGCAACCTCAAACAGGAAGCATAAAGGTTTCAAAACCTTCAAACCCGATTCAAAAGAAGTTATAAAAATATACTTTACAATGGACAACATTTCAAGAAGACATCCTGCACCATGACATCTTTTAACGAAGATACCTGCTGGCAGGAAGCATGAAAAACAGAAGGCATACAAGTTTCAAACTTTCACCACAGATGACAAATTTCGAGAAAACAAACTGCATGGATAGCTCTAAAACCAGAAACCATCCATGCACATGCCAACAGAAAATATTCCAAACAATTCCAGAATACTTCAGAACGTAATTCAACTGTCAAATACAGAGGTTTTGAATATCAATACAGATTTCCAAAAGTGTTACAGAAACTTGACATACACTTCAAGTTCACCAAAACAGAAGTTTTAAAACAAAACACAAAAGTCTATACAGGACTCGGCTTAACTTTCAAAAATACACGCTCACAGGAATACATCTTGTCTGACTGCAACAGCCAGACCCCGTGAGCTCGATCCACCAACTACATCAGCTCGTCATTTTGAGGCACCGGGTCCTCATCTGGAATATCCGTACCTACAACAGGGAGTTCACCTATGAGCCTAAAGCTCAGTAAGAACATAATCAACATGCAGTGATGCAAAATGCTATGCTTGCAGTTTTCAGAAAAACGGTGACAGAACATTACATTACGTTTCACTACACATGGTGGTATAAGTGAGGCTTATAGAGGAACTGGCGCATAACATACATAACATACTGGACATGACACTTGTTAGTAATTTTGCCGGTGTCCCAGGGAAGGACAAGGTACAGGGTATCCTTGGCGGGGATAAATTTTACATGAGTCCCAGGGAAGGACAAGAACAGGATGCCAGTCCTCGTCCACACTTAACCGTTCATTACATTACAGGATTTTATCTTTACTTACTTCAAAACCAGTGCTGAAAACATTTGCATGATTTTACTGGAAAACGTGTATGCATGGATAAGTGCGATACTCAACATTCACAGATGGCAGAATGGATACAACAGGGAAACAGAATATAACAGAGACATGTTTAACTTAAAACATAACCTAGAACCTATCTACCCAAACCATACCTAGTACCTCCAAGTTGTAGGGCCATAAGGGCCAACATAAACGTATGAACTTACCTGGTTGCTGCGGTGTCAGATGCTCGAATGTCCCTGGAATGCTTGGATCTTAGGCAGAAAACAAGGAAAACCCTAGGAGATCAAAGGCGTTTGGGTGAACTTTTGTCGCCTGGCCGAGAGAAAATAGAGGGAGAGAAGATGGAGAAGTGGAAACTTTCACGTAGGAGGGAAGAGAAGACATATCTTCTTCAACAAGTTGCCACTTGGCACTCATCCATTGGTTTGCTTCCACCTACCTTAATTACTTCCACATTTACCCTTCCAGTAGCTTTTAACCTAATTAATTTGTTTTGGTTACACATTAGTTTAGTTTCACTAAACATTTCCAACAACTCAACCAAAACATACGTTGTATAAATATAAATGTTAATCCCGCACAAATGGTTTCGGGAAAACAATTACATGGCAAAAATGCCGGGTGTTACATTCCACCCACCTTAATAGAAATTTTGTCCCCAAAATTTGCCTAAGCAAAGAAGTCTGGATATTGTGTTTTAACATTCTCCAGTCTTTCCCAAGTGGCTTCCTCCACATTATGGTTGCGCCATAAGACTTTCACCAACGGGACCACTTTGTTGCGCAATACTTTGACTGAGGTATCCAGGATCTGTATGGGCCTTTCTTCATATGTCAGGGTTGGCATAATGTCAACGTCCACATGCTCCACGATTTGAGTTGGATCTCGTACACATTTTCTCAGCATCGAGACATGGAAAACATCATGAACACCATCCATTGACGCTGGTAGTTGTAGTCTGTAGGCCATGCTTCCCACACGCTTCAAGATGGGAAAAGGCCCAATAAACCTTGGGCTTAGCTTCCCTTTCTTGCCGAATCTCATTACGCCCTTGAAAGGCGACACCTTCAGGAATACTTCATCGCCTTCAGCAAACTCCAATTCTCTCCGTCTCCGATCCGCATAACTTTTCTGTCGACTCATAGCAGTGTTGATTCGTTGTTTGATAACAGCAATCACCTCAGACATCTGCTGTAATATCTCAGGGCCGACAAGTCTGGACTCTCCAACTTCATCCCAACATAACGGAGATCTACATTTTCTACCATAGAGGGCTTCATATGGAGCCATGCCGATAGTAGCCTGGTAGCTGTTATTATAAGCAAATTCAATTAGCGGCAAATATCTACTCCAAGGAGCATGAAGTTCCAACACGCACGACCTTAACATGTCCTCCAATATCTGAATTGTTCTCTCAGATTGTCCATCTGTCTGTGGGTGAAACGCCGTGCTGAAATCTAGCTTTGTACCCAAGGAGTTTTGCAAGCTTTTCCAAAACCTGGAAGTGAACCTAGGATCCCGGTCAGATACAATTGACACAGGAATACCATGCAACTTGACAATCTCATTAATGTACAGCTCAGCATACTGATCCATGGAGAATGTCGTCTTCACAGGTAGAAAATGGGCCGACTTCGTCAATCTGTCCACTATGACCCATATGCTATTGTGGCCTTTAGCCGTTCTTGGAAGGCCGACAACAAAATCCATCGTGATGTTCTCCCACTTCCATTCGGGAATCGGGAGAGGCTGAAGCGTCCCAGCTGGTCGTTGATGTTCAGCCTTGACTTGTTGACATATCATGCAAGACTCCACATACTTGGCCACTTCATTCTTCATATTCGGCCACCAGAAGTGAAGCTTTAGGTCCTGATACATCTTCGTACTTCCGGGATGTACAGAGAAAGAGGATGAATGAGCTTCCGACAAGATATGCTTCCGTAGCTCCTCGTCTTTCGGAACATACCATCTGCCTTTGAACTTCAGAACTCCATCTCCCGAATAGCTGAAATTGGATGAGGGCATCGGCACTTTGCTCACCATATCAGCCATCTCCTTTGAATTGGTCTTCTGGGCTTCCTTAATGCGGTCCAAGACAGTGGGCCGTAGTGTAAGGTTTGCTAGTATGGCCGATAGCCCAGAAACTATCTCCATATCGAACTTCTGCATCTCTGTTCTCAAAGGCGTCGATACGGCCGACATTACTGGTTGCATAGTAGCTGGCATTCTGCTCAGTGCATCAGCTACCACATTAGCTTTACCAGGATGGTACTTGATCTCAACATCATAGTCTTTTACAAATTCTAACCACCGCCTTTGCCTCATATTCAACTCCTTCTGAGTAAATATGTACTTCAAGCTTTTGTGATCCGAAAACACCTCACATGATTGTCCGTACAAATGATGTCTCCATACTTTCAGCGCAAATACAACTGCCGCTAACTCAAGGTCGTGAGTAGGGTAGTTTTCTTCATGGCTCTTCAATTGTCTAGACGCGTATGCTACCACTTTCCCTTCTTGCATCAATACGCATCCCAAGCCAATTTTCGATGCATCACAGTATACGCTGAATTTGCCATCTTCAACTGGCAATACTAACAGAGGAGCAGTGGTTAATTTCTGCTTAAGTGTCTGAAAGCTTACCTCACATGCTTCAGACCACCTGAATTTGATGTCCTTCCTTGTTAAGCTGGTCATAGGTTTTGCTATCACAGAAAATCCCTTGATGAATTTCCTATAATAACCAGCTAGTCCGACAAAGCTCCGTACCTCACTTGCATTCCTCGGCCTTGGCCAGTCTCTTACAGCCTCAATCTTGGCCGGGTCCACAGATACTCCTTCAGCAGACACCACGTGGCCTAGGAAATTAATCTTGTTCAACCAGAATTCGCACTTTGATAGCTTGGCAAACAATTGATGCTGTTTCAGAGTCGATAGCACCATTGCCAAGTGCTCTTTATGCTCCTCTTCATTCCGAGAATAAACCAGGATGTCGTCAATGAAAACGATCACGAATTTATCTAAGACATCCTGAAATATCCTGTTCATCAGGTCCATAAATGCCGCCGGAGCATTAGTCAACCCGAACGACATCACCAAGAACTCGTAATGTCCGTACCGGGTCCTGAAGGCGGTCTTTGGAATATCATTTGCTGTGACCTTCAACTGGTAATAACTGGAGCGCAAGTCAATCTTGGAAAATACCCGAGCCCCTTGTAGCTGGTCAAATAAATCGTCGATCCTCGGCAACGGGTACTTATTCTTGATCGTCAACTTGTTCAGCTCACGGTAGTCAATACACATCCGTAGGGACCCATCCTTCTTCTTAACGAACAAGACGGGAGCACCCCACGGAGAGAAACTTGGGCGCACAAAACCCTTGTCCACCAGTTCTTTCAGTTGAGTCTTCAACTCTTTCAGCTCTATTGGTGCCATGCGGTACGGATTCTTTGATACTGGTTCCGCACCTGGATATACGTCAATTTCAAACTCAATTTCGCGATCAGGTGGCAACCTCGGTAAGTCATCTAAGAAAACCTCAGGAAAGCCTCGGACTACCGGAATATTTCGAAGTTCCACCTCATCTTGCCTTCGTATGTCTATTACATGGGCCAGGAATCCAATGCACCCTGACTTCATCAGCCGTTGAGCTTTTAAGGAAGATATAACAGGCATACGGTGTTTCTTCGGTACCGCCTGGTAAGAGAATTCTACTTCATTCGGGCGTCTAAACGTTACTAGCCCGGACCTACAGTTGATGGTGGCATAATGTCTAAATAGCCAGTCCATCCCCAGAATGACATCGTACCCTTTCATACCGATGACGATAAGATCGGCATAAAATTTCTGGTCTCCCATTGACACTATATCACCCCTTACAACCAGCTCGGAGTGCATAAACTCTCCGGACGGTAGCATAACGCTGTAAGGCTGATCTGACGACGTACCACAAAACTTTTGTCTAACTACGAAGTCTATTGCCACGAACGAATGTGTGGCCCCCGTGTCCCATAAGGCATAAGCAGGTGCATCACATACTAAAATTGTACCTGTAATCGCTGCATGCTGAGCTGCGTCATCAACATCTTCCATCATCGCAAACACTCTAGGCACAGCACCGATCGGCCTCGTGTCAGGTACCGGACAATCCCGGACTTGATGGCCTTCTTTACCACACCGGAAACATTGGCCAGTAAAAAGCCTGCAGCCTCCTGTATGATTCTTCTGGCAACGTGGGCAGACAGGAAGCTGAGGAGCTCCCATAGGTCTCTTCCCTTTGTCCTGGTAAGTAAGGGTCTCATTGGGCCTTTTAATGCCCCTGTTCTGTTGCTGTTGAGGATGCACATTCTGAATCTTTTGTTGTTGTTGTTGAGGAGTATTTCTTATAATTCCTCTTGGTGGTTCTCTTTGTCTCTGGGACTTTATTTCTAAAGCCTCCAGTTGATAAGCCTTGGCCACCACTTTCACATATGGTGCCTCATCAAAACCTCCAGTCGTGATTCCTCGAAGAAGGTCCATCTTTAAACCTTGAATAAACTGGTGCACCTTGTTCTCATCAGTGGCCACCATGTGTGTTGCATATCGGGATAGCGACTCAAATTTCTGAACATACTCGGCCACAGAACCATACTGTCGCAGCCGAGAAAATTCAAGTAACTTCTCCTTTCTCACGCCTCGGTCAAAGTACTTCTCGTAGAAAATCCCCTTGAACCCTTCCCAGCTCAATGCCACTGTAGACGACTGTACTGCATCCCACCAGAATCCAGCACTTTCAGTGAGATGGAACGTGGCACAAGTAACCTTCTTGTTGTCTTCTACTTCTGCATAACTAAACATCTTCTCCATAGTTCGAATCCAGGTTTCAGCACGGGTCGGGTCTGTAGACAACCCATCAAATGAGGGTGGCTGAAGTCGCCGGAATCTGTCTCCACTATTGTCTCGCGGTGCATTATCACGATTGTTATTTCCATGGTTATTGTTTCTGTCGTCTTCTCTGGCCATCATTCGATCAACCATGCGGGATTGTACCCCCACCAGCTCTGTCAATCGGTCTATGGCCCGAGAGCTTTCACTGGATTCTTCCTGATGTCCTCTCACCATTTCTAAGATAGTCCTATAAGAATAACAGAATAACCTAATTTAATAAACAAAACTTTTACAGGAATTTAAACACTTACAGTTGGTGGAGCGATCTCATGAGGCGGGTTGCGCAGTCAGACATTTCACAGAATCGGTTTTAAAACCTTATCTCTCTGATACCATAACTGTGACGACCCGAAACCGGATCCGAATCGGTTTTCGGGATCGGAGCCGTCACTCCGGGACATTTACAGGAAACGGTGACTATTATTTTTTTTTTTAAACTAATAGAACAATCAAAGCAGTGAACAGAGAGGGAGAACTGCAGGGAGTAATCGAAAACATTTGCAGGGGGAGAGAGAGTTCTCTGGAATGGAAAGCAAACAAATCTCAATAATAGATAACCGAACAGAAATAGGCATAAGACTGGCGGAAATGGAAACAGGAAACAGTGGCGGAAGATGTAGTTTCAAACTGAACCGGAGGAGAAATCAGTGGATAGCGTCATCGGAAGATAAAGGCAGCAAACATAACCGGCAGAAGATGATGACGTCAGCCGGAAGACGTTCTGACGTCATCGGAAGACAAAGTTATAAACTGGGCGGAAGACTTATGCCAACGTCATCGGAAGAGAAGATGACGTCAACCGGAAGGCAAAGTTATAAACTGGGCGGAAGACTTATGCTGACGTCATCGGAAGAGAAGATGACGTCAACCGGAAGACAAATAACGTCACCGGTAGAAGAAAAATGTGAACAGTAATCGGAAGACGCAATCGGAAGACATAGTTTTAAAGACAGAATTACAACTTTTGACAGAAAGACATATAGGAGGCAACCTCAAACAGGAAGCATAAAGGTTTCAAAACCTTCAAACCCGATTCAAAAGAAGTTATAAAAATATACTTTACAATGGACAACATTTCAAGAAGACATCCTGCACCATGACATCTTTTAACGAAGATACCTGCTGGCAGGAAGCATGAAAAACAGAAGGCATACAAGTTTCAAACTTTCACCACAGATGACAAATTTCGAGAAAACAAACTGCATGGATAGCTCTAAAACCAGAAACCATCCATGCACATGCCAACAGAAAATATTCCAAACAATTCCAGAATACTTCAGAACGTAATTCAACTGTCAAATACAGAGGTTTTGAATATCAATACAGATTTCCAAAAGTGTTACAGAAACTTGACATACACTTCAAGTTCACCAAAACAGAAGTTTTAAAACAAAACACAAAAGTCTATACAGGACTCGGCTTAACTTTCAAAAATACACGCTCACAGGAATACATCTTGTCTGACTGCAACAGCCAGACCCCGTGAGCTCGATCCACCAACTACATCAGCTCGTCATTTTGAGGCACCGGGTCCTCATCTGGAATATCCGTACCTACAACAGGGAGTTCACCTATGAGCCTAAAGCTCAGTAAGAACATAATCAACATGCAGTGATGCAAAATGCTATGCTTGCAGTTTTCAGAAAAACGGTGACAGAACATTACATTACGTTTCACTGCACATGGTGGTATAAGTGAGGCTTATAGAGGAACTGGCGCTTAACATACATAACATACTGGACATGACACTTGTTAGTAATTTTGCCGGTGTCCCAGGGAAGGACAAGGTATAGGGTATCCTTGGCGGGGATAAATTTTACATGAGTCCCAGGGAAGGACAAGAACAGGATGCCAGTCCTCGTCCACACTTAACCGTTCATTACATTACAGGATTTTATCTTTACTTACTTCAAAACCAGTGCTGAAAACATTTGCATGATTTTACTGGAAAACGTGTATGCATGGATAAGTGCGATACTCAACATTCACAGATGGCAGAATGGATACAACAGGGAAACATAATATAACAGAGACATGTTTAACTTAAAACATAACCTAGAACCTATCTACCCAAACCATACCTAGTACCTCCAAGTTGTAGGGCCATAAGGGCCAACATAAACGTATGAACTTACCTGGTTGCTGCGGTGTCAGATGCTCGAATGTCCCTGGAATGCTTGGATCTTAGGCAGAAAACAAGGAAAACCCTAGGAGATCAAAGGCGTTTGGGTGAACTTTTGTCGCCTGGCCGAGAGAAAATAGAGGGAGAGAAGATGGAGAAGTGGAAACTTTCACGTAGGAGGGAAGAGAAGACATATCTTCTTCAACAAGTTGCCACTTGGCACTCATCCATTGGTTTGCTTCCACCTACCTTAATTACTTCCACATTTACCCTTCCAGTAGCTTTTAACCTAATTAATTTGTTTTGGTTACACATTAGTTTAGTTTCACTAAACATTTCCAACAACTCAACCAAAACATACGTTGTATAAATATAAATGTTAATCCCGCACAAATGGTTTCGGGAAAACAATTACATGGCAAAAATGCCGGGTGTTACAGCTCAGCCCAGCAAAGATATGCCCAACCCAGTCGGAAAGGAAGGAAGATGGGCCCAACACAAGAATTAGCATTGGCTAAGCAAACGAAAGGAAGATCCAAGCCCAAACCTAGACGAAGAGCCCAGTCTATCTAAGTGAAGCCCATCCAAAGCGCAACCTAATGAGATAGAAGCCAGCTCATCTCAGAAAACCCAACCCTGTCCTTTGAAGAAAAGCTCATCCCTAATGAAGGATTGCCCAACTCAATCGAAGAGGTACATATGTTTATCTAAGTGAAGTCCAAGCTTACACATAGTGTAGCCCATAAGAGTAAAAACTAGACAAGCCTAGAGAAGTCAGCTCAGGCGAGTCTGGACAAAGATAGCCCGAGGGCTCAGTTCATATAGAAAGAGAGATGCACAACCCATGACTGTAAAGGCAATAAAAGTCCACATAAGGACCCCAACCCACATAGGTCCATCAAAAAGTTGCCCAGCCCAGATTGAGATACACAGGCACAATTGCAGAGCTCATACGAAGGGGCCCAGCTCAAACGTCAAGAGCCCAAACTCAAAATGTCACGACCCAAACCCAAAAGGGTCACAACCAACGTGTTCATGATCGTAAATCCCATTCTGGACACCCCATTTCTTTTCTTTTAAAACTGACTGTACTATAATTTAAGTCTATTAAAACAAATAAAAATCATGCTTAAAACTCATTTGAAATTCTTTAAAAATAAACCTAACACGTTAGAAGAAAGCAGAGAAGAAATAGAAACCGAATGGTCTAAAGTCTTAAAAGCCGAAACAATTCACTAGGGGCCGATCAACATCGACCAAATTCATCTGCCAAACACATCGACCGATTTCATTGTCTAAACTACATCGCCCAGACTACATCGTCCAGACCACGTCGTCCATACTACGTCGACCAAACTATATCGACCAAACTACATCGACCAAACTACATCGACCAAACCACGTCAACCAAACCACGTCGTCCAGACTACATCGTCCAAACTACGTCGTCCAAACTACGTCATCCAGACCACGTGACTTTATCGTCCACAGTCCACGTGACTTCATCATTCACAGGTTACATGGACTCATCGTCCGCAGACTAACGTCCATAGACTTACTTAAATTTATCGTTCACAGACCACGTGACTTCATCGTTCATAGTCCACGTGACTTCATCATTTCCAGCTTTGGACTACAACTTTGGATGACAACTTTGGACGACAAACTCTATCGTTCATGATATCATCGCTCATAGACATTATCGCCCAGAGAATGGACGAATATCTTCACCCACAGAATGGACGACTGTTTTTCGCTTACAAAACAGAACACATAGACAACCGATCAATCGCCCTCCCTAGCGAACGTTCGGCTAGCTCTCTGGAATTAACTCTATAAATAATCTCACATCTCATTTCAAATGAAAACCATTTTACTCGTAAAACATAATGTACGTAGCGGAAGACTTAAAGAAAACAGACGAAAAACCTTTAATCCTAGAATCCTTTATAGCTCATGAACATCAATATTCTTTTCTACTTAAACTTCTATTTCATTGTCTTATACCATGATAGACTAAGAGCACCTCAGGTCAAATCGCTTCCCAGCCACAAATTTCCTCCACGAGTACCATTCAGCAACCAGGCTTAAGCATTCTCATCTAGTTCGTCACCGGCTGATTCGTCACCTACATCATAAGGTTTAAACTATAAGCCTAATGCTTAGTAAGGAGTGCAACATATACATAAATGCTCATGAATGCATACTTAATAAAATCATGTTCACCTTCTTTATTCAGATCATGGGGGTCATGTTCATGTTCATGTTCTTGATCATATCATGGGAATCATGTTCTTATCTCGTACATTACCTGACATATACATGTTCTTACTCATTGATTCATTGTGTACGTGTACTTGGTCCTCGGACAACGTTCTTGGTCCATTGCATGGACAGTGATATACATATTCATTTATTTGTTCTTATTCATCGGTTCATTTGTATGCGTGTACTTGGTCGTCGGACAATGTTCTTGGTCCATTGCATGGACAGTGACATACATATTCACTTACTTGTTCTTTTAATCATGCCCATAAACACTTTCTTATGTTTAGGGAAATATCATAATGCATGAACATGAATGCACTTAAAACGTCAGACTACGGAAAGAGTCATTCATCAGGTACATATCATAACACTATCTCAAACATCATACCAGAACAGACAATTTCATAAACATTAACCGAACATTAGAGACAAAGCCAACCTAATACTCTTGGGATGTAGGGCCCTAATGGCCAGAATTCTTAACACACTCACATACCTGAACTCCTTAGCAATGTCGTGCCTTCACTTGAATTCTTCTCCACCTAATACATTTCATATTCCAATGTTAAATATATCCTGAATAATCTAAACTCAAAGCTGGTAAAATCCTAACTAAAGAAATCATCCTAGAATCTAGTTTAAACCTCTAAGTCGTTTAGTCGAGCACCTTGTGTGCGTAGCTTAATCTTCACTAGCATTAATGGCATTTGTGTACAATAACTACTAGATTCATACTAATATTAGATTCTTAACCTAAATATCAAAAACATCTAGAATCCTATCATCAATGTCATTAATATGAAAGACTCGTAGATGCTACTATTATTCTAACATCGACCGCTTCTAGAACCTCAAACATCAACCTATAATCACCTCTAAATCGTAGACCAATGAATGAATCATCTAAACCTTACCTGAGCTTTGAATCGTCGAAGAACGAGGAAGAAGAAAACGGTCGTTGAAGGAGGAAATTGCTGGCTGCGCGAGAGAGAAGGTTCTGGAGAAAAATTGCCTAAGAGAGGGAGGAGTTGGCTGCAGAATCGTGGGAGTAGGGATTTTTGTGAGGTTTTGAATTTCTCTTCAATATTTATACTAATTAAAATCAACCTTATTTACAACTTTACCATTTAATCTAGTTTTCTCATAAACGTTGCGAAACCCGTCGTTCTAGATTCTCGTAATTTTCTTAACGAACCAATCATCCCAAATAATTCACAGAACCCTAACGAAATCTCCCGCTTGCAAGTCAAACTTAAATTCCTTTATTTACAAAAATACCCTTGATGAGCGGAAACCGAAAATGCTAGGTGTTACACAAAATCTGGGTGAGAGAGGCGGTCCATTAAAGAGTTGCCTCCCCATTGCACTTCTTAGTCCAATTTCAAAATGTTTACACTGTTTCTAAGATGGGTAAAATCCATTTTTTGGACTCAACTATCGGATGAGTGCAAAAAATGGATTAAACTTCGATTTTGTGCAAAAAATGGCTCAAAATTTATGAAATGGACAAAAACTGGCTTCGCGGCAAATCGTGTACCATCCGCGGGGAGTGATCTGAAGAGAACGGGTTGCCGCTTGCGGATAACGACAACTCGTTTCTCCGAGGGGGCATTTCAGAGGGTGAAGACCCCCCGCGTCCAAGTGCGCCTCACATTCGCAGGGGTCTTCACCCTCTGAAATAAAAATGGCAGTTATGATGATGAAGTTATTGCCGCTGTTAAGGTCTTTCTTCGGAGAAAGTCTCCTCGTTCTTAAAAAAAAAACAGAACTACTGAGAAAGCTGCAAAAGTTTTTGGGAACTTTTGGGAACTGGGGAAGGTTTTAATGTTAGATGGGGATTACATTAATGAAAACAACAATGACATGAAGAAAAATCAATGGGAGGGTAATTAGGGTTGGAGCAACAACTATAGAGAGAATCAAGGATGACAGGAGAAAGAGAGTTTGAATCCGCCATTACGGACTCCCTCTTCTTCTACCCAGTTCCCCCTTTGCAGACTCACTCAACTCTCGCTTACAATTTTAACGTAGAGGGAGAGAGAAAGCGGCTGTCTTTATCCAAAATGTCAAATAATAGGCCCCTTCAAAATGCCGGCTTTTGGGCAAATTAGAGGTGGCTGTTCATGTTTATGTCATGCCCATATTATATAGTTAACATTTGAAGTATTAAACTACAAAGATGAAATTGTATTAGCAAATCTAAATAATTCAAAAGATTAAATTTTGGGTGATTAAAGTTATTCAAGTGAATTAAAGGTAGAGAGTATTATTTATGTAGGATTGTCACGTTTGATTTTAGTCCAACAACTTCATAGTATCCTCAAATAAATAATTTTGGTCATGACTTTATTTTAAAATATTTAATAAAATAGTCATTCCTTATTTAATATGTTACCAATAGGGTAGAATATCATGCCACTTCAATTTAATTAACATTGTTTTTGTTTTTGTTTTTGTTTTTGTTTTTTTTTTGCGCTTCCGAAAAGACAAATTTTTGAATTTTAGGTCCTAATGAAGATAATTAAAAAAGTTTAGGAAATATTGTGAATTACTCCTATTTTTAGGACCAGATTGCAATTTGACCATTCTGGTAGCCTTTACACTCCTTTTAAATTCTTAGTCGATTATTTTACCCTCATCTTCACAATCCCACGCCCAAGCTCGCTGCAGTTTTCGCTGGAAATAGAGAGAGAGAGAGAGAGAGAGAGTATTCCTAATGGGGAGCCAAAGGAAGGAATTCTATTAGATTGTTTGGTTGTTGTTTTTTTCTTTTTGAGTCCAGGTACACGAACTTTCTTGGGTTTAAGGTGTTATCTTCGTCGGGATGGAAGATTACTTCACTTTTGATTTGGAGAACTGCGGTACCGAAGGTTTGACTCTGTGCTGTCTTCACTTTTCCCTCAATTTGTTGAATAATATCTCCCACTGAACCAATCTGTTCGTTATGACCCTTTTTTGGGCTTTTTTAGCGCATCATTTTCGCTAGAATTTTCTTTTTGTTTGTAGGTTGTTGGTAAAGGGTAGAGCTTCCATTTCTTGACCAATCATCGGGGAAGTTGCTTTTAATTGCGCAAATTGAAAATTTGCCGAGGATTCTCAGAAGTTCTAACTGTATATGAACAGGATAAACTTTGATTCTGATTCACTTCATGGTTTCTTGGAGGTTGATTTTATGGTTGATTTTTGTAGTTCTGAGACGCAATTTGTTCGAGTTGTAGATAGCAAAGCAGGTGAGGAGAGAACAGGTAAGGGTTTCAAATTTGGAAGTTCGCCCAGGAAAAGGCTTGCTGACATTAGTAACGTCAAGCAGCAATTTAAACTAATGAACCTAAAGCAGCATTCAACTTTACTTAGCTCTAATGACAATGTTGACAAGCTTTACAAGGTATTATCTCTCTCTATCTCTCTCTCTCTCTCAAAACAATCCTTGTCTTGTTTTGCTTAAGCTTCCTTTGAAATGGCTCATTTGATTTTTTTTTCCCAGGAAAATATGATTCTCATGAAGCTTGTTGCTGACAGAAAGTATCTTTTTTAGCACTTGGGGGTGGAATATCTTCTATTTGGTGTCTAGCATTTTTTGTTTATTCCTTTGTGTTCCTTGACGTTATTAACAGTAAATTAATTGAGCTCTGTGGCATAGAACTACAGAAGCTGAGGGTCAATTTTCAGAAAACACAACAACAAAATGTGCAACTTGCCCAAATGAACAGCCAGATGCTTGCGGTAATCTTTTAACTGATTAATTACTGAAAGATTATTTTATTGAACTGGACGTGAATAATTACAGATTTGTAAGTGCCAATTTTTGTGTTCTTGTGAAACTAACTGATGTCTCTAACATTTTAGGAGCTTAATTCTGGAAAAGACAAGGTAAGTAGTTGATGGTTAGTACAATTGCTTGCTTCTTCTTCTAGTGTGAGGAGATTAAAGTTGCATTTTGTATTTTTTATTAAGCTAAGGGTTCTTCAACATGAGCTTGGTTGCAAAAACGTTTTGCTCCATGCCGGAAAGTTTCATAAAGAAGTCAGTTAACTTGTATCAACTATTTTAGTGTTGATGTGCTTGCATTATTATTTTATGATGTGAAGATAGATATTCTAAGCCGAATAGTCTATCATATTTTCCCCAAAATTCGTGGATTCACAAACTTTATCTCCTACAGAGAAAGTAAATGGCAGTAACTGATGAAAGGATGAAATATGAGTTACTTAATGTTAGACTTGCATTCTTCCTTGGTGAAATTTGATTGTTGATGCACTGTTGTACGAAGTCATTGACCAGTTCCTCAATTTGTTAAGGCTGTACCTGCTAATAATGCTCAGGTAGTGGAGTCTTCTTCCATAGATGATACAAAAAATCAATCTTATGATGTCAGCGAGAAAGGACAATCACGAAGATCATGTAAGTGTAAATGTTGATGTGTCCTTTACTAATAGAGTAATATTACATTAATCCTCTAATTTCACATGCTAATCTTACTAATGTTGATGTGGCATCTATGCGTGATCCTTATTAGTTCCATCAAATCAATCAAGTGTTCATTGAAAGCAAATCACACTTACTCCTTTGTTTTTGCCATTTTGTCCCTCTCTTCTCTGTTTCACTCTCTTTTATCCATTCTTCACTGTTTGTTAACTAATTGAAAAACTCAATCATAATTCTTGTTGTCGCACAATTTAAAATATGCACATTATTCAATGAGCATAATTCTGTTTTTATATATCGTAAACATGAAAATGAGATGTCTAGAATCTGATCGACTTCAGAGATTTTGTTATAGTAATAACAATGTTCAATTTTGAATCAAAATTAACAATTGCCACCTCTTCCATAGAAACATCTACACATGACTAGAAATGAATTGCAAACCCAAGCAACTAAAACTGCAAATCCTTATCCAAAACTTCACTAGAAGATCCTTTTCTTCCTATTAAAACATCATTATACACACAACAAACCCTGACAAAGTACTTTTCCATTGGAAAAATTGGACGAAGAATAAAGTGAAGAAAGTCGACTGTGTCCTAGAGGTTGTAATCCAAGCGAGTTACAAAATGCTATAGTGGATAGTCTCCCATTATTGAAACCTAAACCTAAACTCCATTTTATTTTTCCAAGTAGTTAGTGGAAAGCAGTGAAAGTAGGGAGGATAGAGTGAGAACAAAGAAGAGGAGGAGAGAGAAGGAAAACAGGGGAGGATTTAGTAATAATTATTGATTGATTATGTGGAACTTGTTAAGATTGTATGTAGATGCTATATCAGCAGCTTCTATTAGAATGTAAAAATAGAGGGTCAATGTAGAATAATCCTTTATTAGTGTAAGATCTTAGGTTTAATGTACCCAAATGTTTGTTTCTTATGATTTATTTGCAGCCTTGGACCTTTCAGTTTGTAATATTAGGGAGGATGATGACAAAAGGTTTGCCTCTGCAACTGATAGTTGCTTCTATAATGCAATATGCCACTTACATTTATAAACTATTATATTTTACTGGCCTGCCAAAACCAGAAGGCAATCTATGAGGTTTAAAGCGAGGGAACCAAGACCAACCCAAGATTTGTTTGAAATAGATGAAGCCAAAGTCTCGGTCTCTTCTCTCTCCAATGACCATACAGAAGTAAATTGTGCAATTTCAGAGGGATCAACACTTGGAAAAGAAGAGAAATGAGATAATGGCACCAAATTCAAAACTCAAGAAAATCGACGAGCATCCAATGGCAGGCCAATGAGGCGAGCAGTTGAAAAAGTACGATCCTACGAGGAGACTCCTATTAATGTAAAGATGTGTCGAGAAAAGTGAGCTTTTCTTTTCCCCACTCTCAGAATTGGGGACGTAATTGAGCATTCCTGACATTTTGAAAAATTCTAATGGCTCCAATTTCATGGTCTCTTGTGTTTTTCATATTTCTGTTCAAAAAACAGTTGTTGAAAGTAGTATGTTTCTCATTCTCTGTGAATCTCATGGCTGCATGCTCTGTTTTGATTGTTTCCACGAATGATAATCAAATTTTGGCTGAATCAACCATGTTTTCGTCCTACAATGCTATTTAATCTACCTAATCTGTCATCTTTTCTTGATTCACCTCAGTTTGTTCCTTTACTAATGATAGTTTGTGCAATATATGACTTCCTTTCTTGACGTGCCTCGGGTTGCATTTAAAAGAAAAATTAGTAAAGTCTCAAACTTTATATCATCTCCCTACTTATTACGTGTTTTCTTTGTAGGTACAATTCATGGAAGGAATGCATATGGAGCACTTGGAGAAAGTCACCAACTAGCCCGATGGGAATTTGTCTTCTCGGACCCCTATCTTTGTAATTTTTATTTTTGAACTTATTTTGCATACATTCGCCTTTATTGTATAGATTATATAATTGCATCATGCATTAGATTATGTGGTTAGGGTTAGATGTATGTTGGTGGATTATGGGTTGAAGAAATTCAACCAATTATTCAAAGAAAAAAAGGCCTTCACAAGATCAAGCCCAAAGGAAGCTATGGCCCAAAGAAGAACCCACATTTAAATGTATGATTTTGAAGGTACAAGAGTTAGTGGCAACATGGATTGATGATGTGGCAAGATTCCCTCAATTGATCCATTTAGCCATGACATTCATCTCCTCCCTAGGATGTGTGCTTGGTTTCCTTGATCTTGGCCATCCATCCTTTTTCATCCAAAGGCCACCATTCACTCATCCTTATGGAAACCCTAATCATCCACCCTAGGATTTTCTATTTAAGCATAGGATTGGTGTTTGTAAACAACTTTTGCCCATTTATAAAATTTATATTTCTCTACTCCAAGGTGGTTAGCCTTAGGTGTTTTTCCTTGGTTCTTTGAACCAAGTGGAGTAGCCCTCCATTATTAACTTAGCTTGGGTTGCTAAGTTAATTATTACTCATTCCCTCGCTTCTCCATTGGGAGTTGAAATTGTGGACGAAAATCCCGGCCTACGGTGGTCGTTTTTTCCTCCGAGAAAATCGTTCACTTGAGAGGTTAAACCGTAAGATCGCTCTACGAGTCCGCCAAGGGTATTTTCTTTTATTTTATTGTCATCACATTTCACACACCAACACCTTTATTTTTTGCCACACTTTCCACACACCTCACCCTTTATTTTCTTGCATTTATTTTCCTTCATCTCCATCTTCATTTCTTCACCTTTTCACACACATTTTCACACCTTTATTTCTTCTATTTTATTGCATATCATCCCTCTCTTCTCCACTATTTTTGGCTATATATCATTCACACACCATCACCTCATTTTTCTTGCATTTATTTCCATATTATTTCACCTCATTTTCGGTCATTTTCACTACCACACAATCGAGCACTTTTCTTGAATATTTTGTGGGTTTGAACACAACCTTTTTCTAAGGGATTTTGTGTCATTTCTCTCAGGATGTACAAATATTCCTAGTGATCCCCATCTTGGAATTTCTATAGTTTTTTGAAATTGCAGTTTCTATGATTGTTGCTTAAGTATACATATTTTACTGTTGCAGTAAATTTATTAGATAGAGTAGCAAAATGTCGCTTCTTACCAACATTTATTTCATGTAATTGGTGCTTCAATATTGTTATATGTGATTTATTTATATAAATTATATTTGTTTACTCAATATTGAAATTATATTTGAAATAAAACGTGACATCAAGCCTCTAGATAATGTGATAGTTCCATGCTTTTCCATAAATTCTTAAATATCTATAAATTTAACAAAAAAAAAAAAAGGAATATGTTCAACATCCATGTAGTTGTGATTTATGATAATGTTCACAAAGAAATTGTTAAATCAAAACTTAATTTTGACTTTAGAGGTTCTTCCGTGTCAATTTTCGATAGCCGGTGGAGGAGACGCCGGAGAATCCTCGATGAGCTCTTTTGAGATACCAGTAAAACACAAATTGGAAAGGCATAAAAATAGTAGATAGAAGCTTAATTAAGAGCTAAAAAGTAATACATGGAGATTAATTTATCTTATTGCAATGAACTCTTGTTAACGTACCACACAAAAGGACATTTTCTGGAGGGGGTCTCTTCTTAGCTGGATTAGGATCAGCGTCATGAATTCTTCAATTTTTTCTTAGATTTCTTGTCCCTTACGCGTAATCTTTCCCTGCATAAACTGGAGTTTAGGTCACTACAATAACATATTAAACATACTATTATGATAAATGAAAACAGCAATAAAAGATAATTAAAAACAAGATTCTCCTATTCGAAACATCTTTCTCAGATTGTTCAGTATGCTTGACATTCTGAAAAAAAAAAAGACTTGAAAAAAGATAATACACCATTGCTAATAAAACGCAGTAAAGATGCGAACCATTCACCAACCAGTTTGTAATAACGTAGGGTTTAAATTCTAATTCAAATCAAGATTTTTTTTTTCCAATTAAGGTAAATCACAAAATTTTCTTCTCTGGAAATCTAAGCTAAATGAAATTGTAAGATTGAATTTAACCTGGAATTTGGCCAAAAACAGAGGGAAAATCAAAGATAAAAATCGAATTGCTGATTTTCAGCAACAAATCTGATTTTGGGACGGATTGATCAAGAATTTCGGAATGAACATAGACCTCTGGAGGTGAAGTGTTCAGAATCAACTGAACAAATTACTCCTCAGAAAATCCGGCGCCGATCATGTAGTAGCCGAGAAATCCGAACTAAGACGAATTTCACGGAGGCGTGGGGGTGAACCTTCCCCCTATAAATTGAGGCTCTGGTGATGGATGAATTTACCCCACAGCTCTCATCTCCCTCTCATTTCTTCAGAAAGGAAGAAGGACTTACCTCTCAGTCATCTGAAACAGCGAGCTCCGACCATCGTTCAGCCTCCGACGAAGCTCCCTTGATTCCATCGGCGACCCATCTGAGTAAGATCCCTGTAACGCCCCGAGTTAATCAACCAAGTTTGCTACTCACACTCACTAAACTGAACTAGGAAATTCTGGTAAAATTTAAAACTCCTCTCAACAGCAAAAATTGATAATTGTTTAAAACATCAAAACTTTACAGCGGAAAACATTTATGTAAAACAGAACTGAAAACAGAACAGACTGGCAATTCTTTAAATATGAAATCGTTCGAAACATTCCTGCGACAACTACAACCAGTTCGACACTACTGGGTGATCTGGCATCCACAGAGTCCGTCATCCACACCCATGGATGACGTACTCGTCTACAACTCTGGACGACGAACTCTGGACAAGCAACTTTTACCTATGAGGAGAAACCAGTGGAGATCCTAGACTATGCAGTTAAAGTGTTACGCAACAAAGAGGTTCTGTAATACCCGGTTGTACGGAATATTAATATTTTAATAAAAATGACATTTTTGTAAATTTGACAAATCAAGTCTGTTTTGCAAAAAGAAGGCATTATTAGAATGATAATAATTAATAAGGATTTTAAGAAAATTTTGAGAATTTTAGGAGTTGTGATGCTAATTTTACGAGAATTATGTTTCTCGTAATTTTAAAGAAAGTGGTAGTAAAAATAGTAAACGGGGTCCGAATTGCGAACGGACAGTTTTAATGGAACCCTAATAATAAGTTGGAATTATTGACGAAATAAGAAATTTTGGAGAAACCGAACCGTTAGCAAAATAACGAAACAAAGGACGAAACAAATAGAAAATCAAATGAAGGGCAAAACGGTCATTTGACAAGTCAATATTATAAAAATTACAAATCCTTTCTTCTCCTCCTCCAGACACTTCACGATTTCAAACTCTTCTCTCTTCTCTCACGGCGACATTTTCTTTCTCACGACGTTCTCCACTCTGGCGACCGATCTCCTCTCCGATTGTCTCGATTCTTCACGATTTCTTCCCCAATCCCGACCCTAGGTACGATTCTAAGGTTTTAGGAAAGTTTATTTCAATTTTTACGGAGTTTAAACGATTAGGGTTTCGTTTAGGGTATCGTTAAAAATGTGATTTAGGGTTTGAAATCGATGGGTTTACTAGTTGTGGATGTAATGGACGTATTGAACGTTATTGGTCGAAGTTAAGTCGATTTGTGTGAAGTGTTAAAGTTGAGGATTTTAGGGGTTTTTGGAAAAACTCGCTAATGGTGGTTTCGAGGTATCGAGCGTTAATTGTTATTAAAATGCCTCGATTAGTTAAGTTAGAATTTTAGAAATTTCCTTAGTTAAGGATTTCATTAATTTAGACGTTAATGGTTCGAATTCGTTTTAACACCAATGTTGTGAAATTGCCTTAGGTGAACAAAGCTCGTGGACGGAGCTTGGATTGCAACGGACACGAGGTAAGTTCTCGTGACTTACTATGGCCGATTGGCCTACACCGTACGTCGAAGTCGTCTCGAGGAGCTTTGGTGACGTGTTTGTTTAAATTGCTTTGGTTGGGTAGTTAGGTTTAGTTCTTTTATAGGTTATGTTTTTATAGTCTTGATGGTATATATGCTGTAATGTTTAAATTAGGCTATAAATTGTTCATGCATCACAGTTTTGAATTACGCATAGAAAACGAATTTCCGCACTATGTTTTAAAGAAAATGGCGATGTGGCCTGAAAGGGGGCTATTGATCTATTGTGTGGATCGATTAAGGGTCTGTCACAATATCACATCTTGTAACGACCCCAACCCCGTAGGGCCGTCACAGGACTTGACTTTACATTGACATAACTTTGACCTAAGCCCTCGTATTTTCGCATAAGATTTTTCATTTTTACTTAACACTTTAAAAGAAAACGGGCATAGACAATTGACCCACCTCATTTTTTTTTCCTACTTTTCTCCCTTTCTTTCAACTACACTTCTTCCATAAACTTACCCCGAACATTTCTAAACATAAAATACTTCAACCCTCAAAATCCCAACTCAAAACGGAGTCAAAAAACATATCCGAAAATGTATTAAAATTCACGAAAACGAACTGCGTGGATCGCTCTAAAAATCGAGCGTATCCTTACTTGTTTTAAAATAACCAAACAGTTCCAGTATATTTCTAAAATTAAGACTCCACATTCTAAACATTCTACTTCCACTACATATATATCAAACTCAACTTTTCATACGTTTTTCAAAAAAATCATCTATCCACATACATAGACGCTTCCGTTCACTTTCTTAATCAAAACGACACGTAAACATACCCAAAACAGACACGTCCACATACTAACCACAGACACATACTAACCACGGTCGGAATCACCCTAACAATATTGCTGGGTTGTCGCCATAGTCGTACTCCTCCAACCGCGTCTGAAATCTTTGTGTGCTCGTGGAAACTCACCGTACATGTTCTTCCCCACCTACATCACAGAACTCAAACTATAAGCCTAATGCTTAGCAAGTAGTGACAATATGAATTTAAAATATTTTACTTAACATATGCAGTTTCTACAGTTTCATCGTACATAATCATTTCGTTTCAGTTTATATCGTTTCCATCGTACATACATGTAATCCTCTACCAATGGAGGGCGGATTAGTTTCTCCATCTCTAGACGTTCCACAACTTCATCTGAAGGGTGAACCACTTCCCTCAGACGTTCTATATTTTCTGGACGTTCCACACTTTACATCTGAAGGGTGAACCACTTCCCTCAGACACTATACATTTTCGTTTTACCTCGTTGTAGTTTCTACGTTCAAATCGTGAAAACATATGCTAAAACATTTTCGTACTTTTTCTAAAACATGATGCATAGTCTAAACATACTGAAAACATGCAAACGAATCCTAACGTCCTGTGATGTAGGCCAAAAGGGAAACGCGTAAACATACACTACTTACCTGGCGTCCTTAGCAATTTGTCTCTATCTGAAATCTTAACCGTGGAACCTGAAAAACCTAAATATCAAAACATTGCATTAGAACTCGCTCGGCATAACTAAACTCTCATTTTCGTGAAAACATCTCAAACTACTATTTCTAGCCTAATCCAACTAAAACCTAACTAAACGGGCCACTAATTTGGGTTCGGTAAAAACCGACCCGAAACTTCAAACGTGCATAACTTTTGCGTCGATTGTCGGAATCGAACGATTCCAGCGGCCACATACTCCTCTAATAACATATTTTAACCTGCCAAAAAGGAAATTTAAAACAAACGACCATAGCTAGGTCAAAATGGCAAAAACCCGATTCTGCCCTTCACCCAGAATTTCCCCCATTTTCGATTTTCTATCAATTCTCACTCATTTCTTCACCAATCGACCACATATACCCTCAATTAGAATAATCTAACCAAAAATCGAAGTTTCCAATTAAGAAAACCCTAGGCTCAAACTCGGGTCCCCTGTTTCCAGCTCAACCCGAACACCATGCTGCTCGGCGATCTACGCCGACATTAAGCTTGGCAATACAACGCCGAGAGCAGCCAAAAACAGCCGGTCATCGGAGCTCAACACAGCTCGTCACCCTCGGCCACAAACCGAGCAAGAACAGGGCCAAAAATTGAGCTTATCGTTAGGTTTGTGCGCGAAGACGGTCGGAAATGGCAGCCCTGGAATCGCCGACGTTGTCTAGCCGAAAAACGTCGAGGAATCGCGGTAGATGTCGGAGGAGAGTCGTCGCTCGGCTCTCTCTGTCGTCTGGAGCTCGGCAGCAGAATGGCTTCTTCGTGAAGCCATTCTGTTTTAAATAAAAATTATAATTTTTACTTACCAAATTACTTAAATGATCTTCCCTCAATTCTATGCTTAATTCTTTAATTAGTCTATCGATTCGGTTTCTCTGCAATTTCTTTATTTCTCCAAATATTCCAATTTAATCTTAGAGTTCTAACAAAACTCACCGTTCACAAAACGGACTTATTTTGCTATTTTTACGAATTAACATACTAAAAGGCTAAAACGGGAACTCTAGCATTACTCTTTCGATTTGGATTTCTAAAATTTCACTTATTCCTCTAAAAATTCTCATAAATTCCTAGGGCTCTAAAGAAACATCCCGCTCAAGAAAATACTTTAATTTGTTATTTTACGAAAATAACCTAAGAAATTAGAAAACCCTAAAATCCGAAAACCCGGGCGTTACATCTTTCCCTCCTTAAATGAAATTTTATCCTCAAAATTGTTGCTTAGTCAATCCTTTTATTTCTCACTCCAATGCTACCACCGTAATCACTGTTGCAATACTAAATCTTGATTACACTATAGCCTTAATCACCTATCGGGTAATGACAATTCTTAGATTTTCAAAGTTGTGATTCTCCTAACTATGCATTTGTAACTCAATCACTCATACGTCCATTGCTTTCAACCTAATCCATCATCACTTAATCTCTCAAATCTCCCCCCAACTCAACCTCCACTCTAGTTTTCCTCGAATTAAATTCAATCGTTTCCCTACTTTTCTATTACCACATCAATCTAACGCATCTATAGCCATCATAATTCCTCGAAGCTTCTTCTATTATTTAATACGAAGGACCTAATACATAGTCTTCTTATCCTAATTCTTCCACTTCCAAGTCCTCCTATACCTTACCATCAAATTTCTAATCCATCACTCGCACCCATACACCCATGGACATTGGGCAAACATGACGTTCCATTAGTCACTCTAACACAATCCTAGTACTCGGGGCTCTGAATACTTAAATTTACCCAATTTTCTTTCAAAGTATTCTCTAAGTTGCTATACTTGTGTCCACTATGCTCGATTTATCCCACTTTCACCTTGGTTGTCACCAAACACTATCAAATTCTTAGGTCTACTAATTCCTTAAACCATTCTTTCAATACTTCAACGGTGCAAAGACACTTCAACGTAACTTATGAGTCGCAATTTACTTAAACTTTTTGACTTATCTCACATGAAACACTAAACACCTAAATGCTAACCTTCTTATTTTAACTCTCAATTAGACCTAAAGGCCAGGCGCTGCTGCGCGCTGGCCAGGCACGGCGGGAGCGCACTGGGCGCGCCCTGCGCGCACCCAGGATGATGCTAACGCGATCGATCGTGCCAGGGCGCGATCGATCGACGTTTTAGGTTTTTTTTAGTTGGGAAACCCGAGCCGGCCCGATCGATCGGACTTTGGGCACGATCGATCGTGTTGGCTCGTGGATGGCACGTGGCGGGGGCGCTGGAGCACCCCGCGTAGCGCACCACAGAGCACCATCAAGCACTTTTTTTTTTAAATTTCCAACTTTTCAAAACGCCTTTCGACCCGACCTTTTACGATACTTTTCAAACGTATTTTACGGGCGACCCCCATGTATTTTAAAGGATTTTAAGGGCGTAAAAACCGAGTCGACGTTTTTCTGAAAAAAGGGTTTTTACCTCGTTTCAATGATTTAAAAGTTAACGAATTTATGCCCGTCATGTTTAAGTTAAAGTTAGATCATTTAGGGTCGATCGAGGTTGGTTCTAGAGTGTTAAGTAAAAATGAAAAATTTGCACGTGCAAATACGAGGGTTTAAAGTCAAGATTACGTCAGGTTTAGTCCTGTGACGGCCCTACGGGGTTGGGGTCGTTACACATCTAATATGAACCCATGTATGTTTATGGTCATGCGAGGTGGGGCTCAGGCATGGCTGTGCGTGTTGCAAGCATGTACCCCCCTTTGCTAGGTGGAAATGGTTGTCCAACCGCAGGACGTGCCCTCTCCATTTAGCGGGTTGAGATCTCGGTGAAAACCTATGTAAAGATAAGAAAATGTTGCATGATTTACGAACTCATATGCACAGCATGCATTTGCATTTACGAAACTTGCTGAGCCTTTAGCTCATAGATTGTCTGTATGGTGTAGGTGATCTTTACATAGGTAAGGAAGAGATCCCTCCACTCGAGGAATGATGCAGTTGAAGGAGGATGGCCCGAGGAAGTGTGCTGAGCAGTCGAGGCGCCTTTTGACCCATGGGGAAGGATGTAAACGTATTTTGGGACACGATAGTTAGATCGTAGGAAAAATTGTATAGTAGAACACATTAGGATGTTTGGTTCTGGTTAGTTGAAAGATTGATGTACAAATATTTAGGCAAACAGTTTATAAAATGTTTTGTTAAGGTTTTTATCTAGATTTTTATGAACTGCTTGGTGATTTTAGCAGGAGGAAATGTTTGGTTTTCAAACAGATCCACACAGTTCGTTTTCATGAAAATGTACTTTGTTTTAATTTCTTTTCGAGTCGGTTTTGGGTGAGTTTACAGAGAACGTAAGAACGTTGGGAAAGTTTATGTCAATTGTATTGTGGAGAAGTATGTATGTTTAGTGATAGTTGAGAATGAAGTTAGAAGTGTTGAGGGTAGTGTTTATGTAAGGGAAAGGAAAGAAAGAAAGGGAGAGGGAGGCAAACTCCCTGGAATTTGGATTCCAAGGAGGATGGCGATCGATCTCCTAAGGAAGGGATCGATCGCCTCTTTGGCCGCCACTCTCTGAAAAAATCCAGAGAGTGTGGTGATCGATCGCCCAAAAAGGGGCGATCGTTCGCCTGGCCATCGATCGCGGGGCGATCGATGGTCACAAAGAGGGCCAATTGTGGACGAATAAGTCACGATAGCATCGTCCACGTTCTCCGTTGACCACGGTTTCTGTTAAGCACTGACGCTGACTCCATCGTCCACGATGCCTTCTGGCATTGTCGTCCACGAAGCCTTCTCTCCTTATTGTCCACGATGCCTCCTGGTTTTGTCGTCCACGAAGCCTTCTGTCCTTATTGTCCACGATGCTTTCTGGCTTCGTCGTCCACGAAGCCTTCTGTCCTTATTGTCCACAATGCCTTCTGGTTTCGTCGTCTACAAAGCCTTCTGTCCTTTTTGTCCACGATGCCTTCTGGCTTCGTCGTCCACGAAGCCTTCTGTCCTTATTGTCCACAATGCCTTCTGGTTTCATTGTCCACGAAGACTTCTGTCCTTATTGTCCACGAAGCCTTCTGTCCTTATTGTCCACGATGCCTTCTGGCTTCGTCGTCCACGAAGCCTTCTATCCTTATTGTCCCCGAAGCCTTCTGTCTTTATTGTCCGCGATGCTTTTTGGCTTCGTCGTCCACGAAGCCTTCTGTGTTAAATGTTCACGAAGTTTTCAGATTTAAAAGTCCACGATTGTCTACAGTCCTGTTGTCCAAACCCGATAGAACGAAAGGTTGACTTCCACTGTTCAAACTGAAGAAACCCGAGAGGAATTATTGACTTCACACCCTTGTGTAATCTGCCGCCCTATGACGATTTTGCCCCTCCAATTGATGGCCGATTCCTTTTATGTTTAATTCTATTTTCTTTAATTGTTTTCCCCCTTCTCTTTAATTTATTTTCTTTAAGTTTTCCTCACCTTAAATACATTTTGTTTAATGATTTTCAAAACGTATTAAAGAAAACTAAGAATAATAATAAACGTTAAACTTAAACGTGTTAAAGAAAACTAAGAATGATTTTCTAACGTTTTATTTTCTGTTTTCAAAACGTTAAACTTAAAGTTTATAATGATAAAAAAAATAATAATACGAAAAATTAAGGGTACAGTGTTAGGGTTGCTACAGTTTATGGTATCAAAGCCCCTGGTTTTTAAAAACGGTTCTGTAGACTGCTCGACTGGACAGCCACTACGCGGACATCCTTCCTCAACTGTAAGTATGTTTAATGCTTTATTTGATTTCGACTTCTTAGAGTGTTTGTTTTAACTTTGATATAGGAGTTATATAAAATGGTGCGTCGAGGAAATGACTGAGACGATAGAGACGATACGATAGACACCCTTAAGGATTTTATTGCCCAACAGTCTCAACATATGGAGCGTCAGGCCTAACAAATGGAGAGACAATCCCAGCAGTTGGGTACCCTGATAGATCGTGAGGGAGTTAGAGTTCAGGAGACAGCGACTCAGGGTAATCGAGGGATGGAGAGATTCCAGAAGCTCCAACCTCCGATATTCAACAGACAGTCTACGGATCCCTCTTCTGCTGAGGAGTGGATTCGAACCATGGAGGATATGCTGACCTATGCAAGCATTGAGGACGGAGAGAAGGTTGCATTGGTTAGCTACCACTTAGCACTAGATGCCCGATTCTAGTGGGATTCTATCAAGGCAACCACCGACTTGACGATTATGAGTTGGGAGCGTTTCAAGATGATATTTTATGATAAATACTTCAGCCATACAGTACTAGAGGCGAAGATGGTGGAGTTTATGCAACTGCGGCAAGTTGGTTTGATTGCCGACTATGTGAGGAGGTTTGAGGCTTTCTCCCGATTCGCGTCGCGTCAGGTCAGTGTGAATGAGGACAAGGTATGCAGATTTGTACAGGGGCTTGGCCAAGAAATTCGGAAGAGTCTTACGATCTCAGGGGTGCGTAATGTATCCTACGATGAGATAGTGGCCAGGGCACTGGAGATTGAGGCTGTTGATCAGAGTTCTGTTAGACCAAGGGAGCTAGCTAAAGCCTTCTTTCGAGAGATCCACCCTCAGATCAGAAATAAGGGCTGGCAACTGAGAGGACAACCACAACAACAACAACAGAGAGGCGTGAAAAGGCCTTTAGAGGGAGACAACGATCGAGGGAAAGGCAAACAGGTACAAGGGGCTTCTCAAATGCCTTGGTGCCCTAAGTGCCAGAAGGAGCACAGTGGAGAGTGCAGAGTGGGCACGTATAAGTGCTATCGGTGTGGAGTAGTTGGCCACTTCATTTAAGATTGCCCGAAGCAGAGTCGAGAGCAGTCAGGCATAGACCAGAGGAGGGTTATGCCGAGGATCTTTACATTTATCGAGCCTAGTGATATTGATGATGAGGCTCAGCCTTCCGTGATAGCAGGTACTATTTTTGATTATGGGCGTGGCGGTACTTTCTTTGATAGACACGGGGGCTACGCACTCTTTTGTTTCCACTGCTTGCGTGTCTAGACTGAAACTTGTGCCTGAGTTAGTAGAATACGAATACAGTATGATGCTACCTCCAGGAGAGCGTATGCAGTCAGGTCAAGTTATCCAGGGCAATATTGACTCAGTCAGGAACAATACCCTCTATGCTCGCCTGATTGTTATGGGCATAGAGATCTATGATCTTATTTTAGGGATGGACTGGCTTTCACAGCACTTCGCCACCATCGATTGTCGATCCGGGATTGTGACATTTCGACCCCCGGGTAAAGCCGAGTTTTCTTATCAGGCGATGAACAGATTGAGTGGATCGCCTATCTCTTATTCCATGAAGGTCAACGAGCAGTTCAAAGGTGAGTGCTCTATTTATTTGGCCACAGTAGTTGATATTCAGTTGCTCAACGGAGTAAAGCCGAGTGACATTCCTATAGTCAGAGAATTCTCTGAGATCTTCCTTGATGATCTTCCCGGATTACCGCCGGATAGGGAGATTGAGTTTGTTATTGATGTATATCCGTGCTCCGCGCCAGTGTCTAAGAATCCATACAGATTGGCGCCTACTGAATTGAGAGAATTGAAAACTCAGCTAGAGGAGTTGCTGGATAAGGGTTTCATCCGACCCAGTTTTCACCCTGGGGTGGTGCGCCCGTTCTATTCGTCAAAAAGAAAGACGGGACTCTCAGGATGTGTGTGGATTACAGAGAGCTGAATAAGCTCATAGTGAAGAATAAGTATCCACTGCCTCAGATAGGTGATTTATTTGATCAACTGCAAGGTGCGCGAGTGTTTTCCAGGATTGACCTACGCTCGGGTTATTATCAGTTGAAGGTCCCGAAGGAAGATGTTCAGAAGACAGCGTTCCGAACGAGGTACGGGCATTATGAGTTCCTTGTTATGTCTTTCGGACTTACTAATGCCCCTGCAGCGTTGATGGATTTGATGAACCGAGTCTTCAAGGAGTACCTGGACAAATTCGTTGTTGTTTTCATCGACGATATTCTGATTTATTCTAAGACAAAGGAGCAGCATGAGGAGCAATTGCGGATTGTTCTAGGAATTTTGCAACGACACCAGCTATATCAAAAGCTCTCCAAATGCGAGTTTTGGCTGGATAGAGTCAGTTTTCTTGACCATATTATATCACAGGAAGGGGTTTCTGTAGATCCGAGAAAAATTCAGGTGGTCAGGATTGGCCACAGCCTAAGAACGTGCGAGAAGTACGTGGATTTCTCGGGTTGGCTGGCTATTATCGGAAGTTTATAGAGGGATTTTTGAAGATTGCAGTTCCCCTTTCACGATTGACTCGAAAGAATGAGAAATTTATATGGTTGGTTGCTTGTGACAACAGTTTTATGAAGTTGAAGCAGAAGTTGACCACAGCTCCAGTTCTAATGCTACCTGTCGAAGGTACGAGATTCAGTATTTACTGTGATGCGTCTAGAGTTGGACTTGGTTATGTATTGATGCAGGAAGGAAAGGTGATTGCTTATGCTTTTAGACAGTTGAAGCCGTATGAGCAGAATTATCCTACACACGACCTGGAGTTGGCAACCGTGGTCTTCGCACTGAAAATCTGGAGACACTATTTGTATAGGCAGCAGTGCGAGATATTTTCAGACCACAAGAGCTTGAAGTATTTGTTTACGCAGAAGGAGCTTAATATGCGGCAGAGAAGGTGGCTAGAGTTCGTCAACGACTATGAATTTGAAATTAAGTACCACTCGGGAAAGGCGAACAAGGTCACTGATGCTTTGAGCCGAATGCCTACTGCGAGTCAGCCTTCACTTGCAGCAATGTCTGTTACATTGCGGTCTGAGATTGAGAGGTTCAATGTGGAGATTGTGGCAGAATTGTCCAGTATGCTCACCAACATTTCTCTCAGGCCGACTATTCTAGATAAGATACGTGAAGCTCAGAAGAAAGATGTAGAGTGTGAGGAGCTTCGATTGAGCATGACATCTAGAGACGTGTCTGAATTTAACCTGTCAGATGATGGTATTATGAAGTTCAGTCATAGTTGGTACGTGCCTAATGACGAAGAATTGAAGAAAGAGATTTTGGTCGAAGCACATTCTTCGGCTTATTCTGTGCACCCGGGAAGTACCAAGATTTACCGGGATTTAAAACAACACTTTTGGTGGCCGAACATGAAGAGGGAAGTTGTGAAATATGTTAAAACCTGTTTAGTTTGTCAACAGGTTAAGGCGAAACACCAGAGGCCAGCCGGAACACTACAGCCACTGCCAATTCTGGAGTGGAAATGAGAGCAAATCTCCATGGATTTTATTGTGGGGCTCCCGAGGACGATGAAAGGACACGACGGCATCTGGGTGATCGTGGACCGATTGACAAAGTCGGCTCACTTCTTAGCTGTGAAGATGGCGTCTTCTATGGATCAGCTCGCCGAGCTTTATGTGCAGATGATTGTTAGGCTACATGGAGTGTCAGTTTCTATTGTCTCAGACAGAGATCCGAGATTCACTTCTAAGTTCTGGAAGAGTCTGCACAAAGCTATGGGGACTCAGCTAAATTTCAGCACGGCATTTCATCCTCAGACTGATGGTCAGACAAAGAGGACGAATCAGATTCTGGAGGATATGCTCAGAGCTTGTGTGTTGGAATTTCAGGCATCGTGGAGCAGTTATTGTAGGATCGAGATTGTCTAAGAGGAGGGTGAATTAGACCTTTTTAATTTTAATTTCAAATCTAACCAAATTTCTCTCTTGAATAAACAACTTATAGATTAATTATAGCAGACAACTAAATAAAGTGAAGAGAGAGAGAGAGAAATTCAACACCACAGATTTTAACGTGGTTCGGCCGAACTGCCTACGTCCACGCTTCAAGACTCCCCCTTGAAGATTCCTTACTTCTCCTCAACGAGAAATGCTGATCGAACTTTGCGGGCTTCGATCCACAGCCTTACACAATCCTGGATTGAACTTTACGGGCGTCAATCCACTGCCTTACAGGGTTTTCAGATTTGAATGACAGATTACGCTAATCTACTAACTCTCAAAACAGAATCTCAAGTTTTGGAATAGAGAGATGTAGATGGAGAATACAGAGTATGATTCGCACGTTAGGGCTCAATAAAAAATTCGCAAAGTTCTATCTTCGTGCTCTAACCTCGGCTTAAATACTCTGTCTTCTTTTTCAGCTCTGAATTGAATGCTTCTTTCTTCAAATGGAAAATGTTACCGTTGGGAAGCATCCGTACTAGATCAGGTAGCCGTTGCCGTCTGTATTTGCAAGTCGTCGTCGCCATTAAAGTTCTGGAGTTAATGCTGAAAACGACGTCACTGTAGCTTCGCGGCTATTTTGAATTCTGGCGGAAGATCATCGGTGGAAGCAGCTTTAATTCAATCGCCACGTCATCGGTATGTGTTGCTCTAAGAGTCCATCGGTATATGCAACTTAAAAGTTATCGACAGATATATCTTCAACGCCATCGGCAGGTGAAGCTTGAAAAATCATCGGCAGGTGTATCTTGAACTTCATCAGGGGTTTGAGTCCATCGGCAGGTGCCAGCTAACAGCGCCATCGGCAGATGTATCTTCAACGCTATCGGCAGATGTATCTTCAAACGCCATCGGCAGATGCAAGCCTTGAACTCCATCAGCAGATGCAAGCCTTGAACTCCATCGGCAGATGCACGTCTTGAACTCCATCGGCAGATGCACGTTGAGAATCCATCGGTACAAGCATCAGCGCTGAACCGCCATCGGCGGAAGTAAAAATATATGCGCTGAACCGCCATCGGCATAAGTAAAAATATATGCGCTTAACCGCCATCAGCATGTGCAACTTCAAACGCCATTGGTATGAGTATCTTGACAAAGCCATCGGCAGAAGCACCATTAAACTCCATCGGTATATGTCGTCTAGCGATCGGTTCAAGTAGGCTTTGAACGACTTCTTCTTTTGTCATTTTATCGATCGGTAGATGAAGGCCATCGGCAGAAGCCTTCTTTGCTTTGTCGTTTAGCGATCGGTATATGTTTATTTTTAACAACTCCTTGGCAGATGAGTTTTCAGCCTTGTACACTTAATCACGATTGTTAAATAACTAAAATACCCTTACTAAAGGCATTTCCAACAGATTAAATTACTAATGCATAGTCGTTATTCTCATTCACTTAACATAATCAAATTACAATATTAACCATTCAAATACATCATCAAAAACATATTTAGACTTAAACATCACTTAAGTCAACAATCTCTCCCTTTTTGATGATGACAACCTATAAATTTGATTAAGTATAACTCTCCCCCATAATCCTAGCTCCCCCATGGCAAAAAGCATATAATCCAGATTTTCAAAAACATACAGATATCCAGATTACAGTTTTCCAAAGTATGTATATCCAAATCATAGTAACAATAACTAAGTACACATGCATATCAATTATCAATCAAATATTCTCCCCCATTGACATTATCAAAAACAATCAGAGAGAGAGACAGCAGAACCAATGCATTCATCACAAAGAAGAGAAACATCAGAGAAAAATGTAAGTAGAATTCAATAAAATTGTTTACAAAGAAAAACATCTATTTAAAGAAAGCTACAAAATGTGTCCAAAAAGCTTGGCTAATCCAAGCGGGCACTTCACAGTTCGAATTGAGATAAGCATCTACAAGTGCTGGAAGTGAGTGAATACCAAGAGAGATGGGTGGTTGATAAGGCACTAGTTCCAAGAATGGAGGAGTCTCTGGCTGAGGAGCAGTAGAGGTAGAGGGGCCTTGATACACCACCATGTCTATACATGGAGGAGTTTCGACAGAAGAAGCAGCAGTAGACGCATCAGGAGGAGAGAATGCAAATTCAGCCTCCTGAAGATCCAGCGACATGAAACGCACATCTTCATAAACTTCAGGCCAGGAAAATGGAAGAAGGAGATCTTCATAGGTAGGCTTAGTGGGGCATAGAGGAATATGTGGTGCAGGGCAAAGAGCCTCAACTTGAGATTTGAGAGCCCGAAGGTTACGGGTGAAGATCTCATTATTTTGATCCAATTTGCGATCCAAAAGACCCTGAGCCACAACAACATCAATGCTCAAATCCTTTTTGAGTTGAGTGATTTTTGTATCAATGGCTGTTCCGAGATTGTCAATGCTAGACTTCAACTCTGATAAAGGATGGGAGATACTGGGGCAGGAGCAGTTTGCAGATTTGGGGAGGAATGTTGAACTTGGGGAGCAGGTGGATTTGAAGGAGCAATTGGACTTGAAGGAGGTAATTGGACTGGAGGAGGTGGTTGGACTGGTGATGGAGGAGCGGTATCCTATTGGACTGGAGACGGAGGAGGGATAGGAGGCAGAGCTGGTAAACGAAGGGCAGGTGGAGGAGCTGGAGGATTCTGATCAATGGGAAGGGGCACAGAGGAGGGAGTAGAGATGTCCTCAGAAAGAAGTATCCTTGAGGAAGGGACACGACGCCTTCGCACTAAAGGAGGAGGCTGAAAGCTAGAAGCCTGAGATTGAGAGGGGGAATTATCAAAAACAGGGATCTCAGAGTCATCCCCTCCTTCAGCAGTGGACTCCTCTAGCAGGTCAAGTTTTCTCTTTCCCTTTTTGGCAACTGCTGTCTTAGCAGTGTTTCTCTTAGGAATATTCAGCACAAGCTCCCCTGTTCTGGTTCTCTTAATTCCCATTTTGCTCAAGGTGGTTTTGGAATAGTAACTGGAGGGTTTAAGTGTGACAGGATCTTCATCCTCAGGAAATACAACCTCAAGCTTAGCTAGTATCTTCATTAAAAGCAGGTTGTATGGAAAAGAGGTAGCCCTAGATGTCACAGCCTGAATCATCCTTCTAACCACAACATATCCAAGATTGAAGGGGGCCTTTTGGAACAGAGCAAACAGAACAAAAAGCTCCATGGCACTCACCTCATCATGGTGACCACCCTTAGGGACAATATTATACCCTATCATCTGATGAAACAACCTGGCTCTTGCAGTCAGGTGTTTGCCTTTAAGAGGGTCAGGGGTATGGTTTGGGTCAAGAACTATATGTTTTAGAAAACTGAGACCCTCAGAGGTACCAAGGAAAGGAGGCTCAGTGCCGGTCATATACTGGTAAGGACGGCTATCTAAATGGGAGCACTCCAAAAGGGCATTAATGAACTGGGGGGTAATTTCTATATGTTTGCTATACACATAGCTCTTTATAATAGAGAAATCTAAAGTAAAACTCATATTTGCATAGAACATTCGGATTGCTTCAGGGTAATAATAGGATTCTACTTCAAATAAACCTAATAACCCGAGCTCCTTCAAGGGTTCTATAATTTTCATTCCTGCTAAATCATCAAAGAAAATCCCTCGACTGGGAATCAAGGTTTTGTACCTATAATCGTCATGGAACCTTAACTCAGCAGCCTTGGAGAGAAAGAAAAGAGATGGCCATTGGTTGGCACGAGGAATCTCTCGTGGAGGACGAGCAGAAACTTTGACCTTCTTCTTGGCCGGTTCCTTAGCGGCGCGAGAAGATGAACCCAGAAACTCCATTGAAGGAATAGGACTTGCGAGAGAGAGAGATCTGGTAGGGCAGGGGTTTTCAGAAAGAGCGCAAAATGTGAAGCGTCTTTGAGAAGAAATAGAGTTTAAAAGAGAATAGGGGATCGCCCGACGCGAGGGAATCACACATGTAAAACTGATAAGCCTGATGAATCACACGTGTCGGCAGATTAAAAAAATCTTCCGATGCCTTTAAAAAAAATACATCTGCCGATACCTACCGGTAGAAATGCATCTTCCGATGCCTATGAAAAACACTGCATCTACCGATGCTCTCACAACTAAAAACAGCTCTATTACACAAGATTCACCAACAGAGAAGTAATCTTAGTTTTTATCTGCCCGAATGAGGCCTAACCTTATTCTAATATTATTGAAAGATTTTTCATCCAAAGGCTTGGTGAAGATGTCTGCTAGTTGGTCGGCTGAATTAACAAATTCTAAAGATATATCTCCTCTTTGAACATGATCACGAATGAAGTGATATCTAACATCAATATGCTTAGTTCTAGAGTGCTGGATAGGATTTTTGGAAATGTTAATTGCACTGGTGTTATCACACCAAATAGGAATCCTATCATAGAACAGATTATAGTTCTCTAGAGTTTGTTTCATCCAAAGCATTTGTGCACAGCAACTGCCTGCAGCAATATATTCACTTTCTACAGTTGACAATGCAACAGAATTCTGTTTCTTTGAGTACCAGGAAACTAAGGATTCAACAAGAAATTGACATGTTCCACTGGTGCTTTTCCTATCAACTAAACTTCCTGCATAATCAGAATCTGAATATCCTATCAGATCAAAGGATGTGCCCTTTGGATACCATAATCCTAAATCATGAGTCCCACTTAAATATTTAAAAATTCTTTTGACAGCAGATAAGTGAGATTCCTTAGGGGCAGCTTGGAATCTAGCACATAAACAAACACTAAACAGAATATCTGACCTACTTGCAGTCAGATATAACAAAGAACCAATCATACCACAATATTTCTTAATATCCACATTTATTCCATGTTCATCTTTGTCCAATTTTGTTGTGGTACTCATGGGAGTTTTAGAAGACTTAGAAGATTCTAATCCAAATTTCTTAAGAAGATCCTTAATGTACTTTTCTTGGCAGAAGAAAATTCCATCAGGAGATTGACTGATTTGAAATCCTAAGAAGAATTTTAACTTCCCCATCATACTCATTTCAAATTTACTTTGCATGAGGGAAGAAAATTCATTACACAAGTTGACATTAGTTGATCCAAAAATAATGTCATCAACATAAATTTGAACTAACAGAATGTCATTATCCTTTTGCTTGGTAAATAGAGTTGAATCTATATTTCCCTTTTTGAAATTCCTTTCCTCAAGGAAGTTCTTCAATCTATCATACCAAGCTCTAGGAGCCTGCTTAAGTCCATAAAGAGCCTTCTTAAGTCTATAAACATGATCAGGTTTCGCATAGTCTTCAAATCCTAGGGGCTGCTCTACATAAACTTCTTCCATGATATATCCATTTAAAAAAGCACTCTTTACATCCATTTGAAAGAGTGTGAAGTTTTTGTAGCAGGAAAAGACTAAGAGCATTCTAATGGATTCTAGCCTAGCTACAGGTGCAAAGGTTTCCTCAAAATCAATTCATTCTTCTTGATTGTAACCTTTGGCAACTAGCCTAGCTTTGTTTCTTACTACAATCTCATTTTCATCCATTTTATTCTTATAAACCCTCTTAGTTCCAATAATAGGATGATCAACAGGTTTTGGAACAAGTTCCCAAACATTGTTCCTTTCGAATTGGTTTAGTTCATCTTGCATTGCAACAATCCAATTTTCATCTAATTCGGCTTCCTCAAACTTCTTAGGCTCGATCTGAGAAATAAATGCCACATTGGCACAGAGATTCCTAAGGGAGGATCTAGTCTTGACTCCTAAAGAAGGATCACCTAAAATTTCATCTATTTGATGGTCTTTGACATACTTCCAATCTCTAGGAAGAGCAGGATTTTCATCCTTGACATGAACAATATCTAGAGAAGTAGAGGAAGGTTCTAGAGATTTTTCTACTTGGGGAGGATCACTAGGCTTTTCTAAGGAAAGAGAATCCAGTTGTTTATCCAAAATATCATCCTCATCCACATTGATTGTGGGTTGAGGGGACTCATCAAAGTTAACATGAACTGACTCCTCTACAACTAGAGTTCTCCTATTGAATACTCTATAAGCTTTGCTGGAAAGGGAATAACCCAGAAAAATTCCAAGATCAGATTTGGAATCAAATTTTCCTAAGTTATCCTTAGTGTTTAGAATGAAACATTTGCTTCCAAAAGCTCTAAAATACTTAACAGAAGGTGTTTTACCATTCCAAAGCTCATAGGGAGTTTTCTCAAGAATAGGTCTTATAGAGACCCGATTAAGCACATAACAAGCTGTTGACATAACTTCTGTCCAGAAATATTTTGGAAGGGAATTCTCATTAAGCATAGTCCGAGCTAGCTCTTGGAGAGACCTATTTTTCCTCTCAACAACACCATTTTGCTGAGGGGTTCTAGGGGAAGAGAAATTGTGCTCAATTCCATACTTGAGATACAAGAGTTCAAATTTCTCATTTTCAAATTCTCCACCATGATCACTACGAATAGCAACTATGGTGAGCTCCTTTTCATTTTGAACTCTTTTCCTAAAACTAGAAAAGGTGTCAAAAGTCTCATTCTTAGACTTCAGAAAGTGAACCCAAGTAAATCTAGAAAAATCATCAACAATGACAAATGCATAGAATTTTCCTCCTAAGCTAGCTATATTTGAAGGACCGAAGAGGTCCATGTGAAGGAGTTGGAGAGGCTTAGAAGTAGAAATTGCATTCTTCGATGCAAATGAGCTTTTGATCTGCTTGCCCATTTAGCAGGCTTCACAGACCTTATCCTTTTCAAATGATATCTTAGGGATTCCTCTAACTAAATTCTCCTTAGTAATCTTAGCTAAGGTATCCATCCCTACGTGTCCTAATCTCCTATGCCAAGTCCAGCAGTCATTGGAAGAATTAACAGCAAAACATTTTTCATTATCACAAACAAAATTATCTAAGTCAATAACATAGATATTCTCTTTCCTGAAACCAGTAAAGAGAACCTTGCTATTAGATATATCCTTAATAATACAGGAATTTTTTTTAAAGACTACTTTGTAACCCTTTTCACATAATTGACTGATGCTCAGCAGGTTATATTTTAGACCTTCGACTAACAGAACATTTTCTATAATAATATTATCAGGATTACCTATATTGCCGATGCCAACAATTTTACCCTTCTGGTTTTCACCAAAAGTGACGTTTCCTTTCTTTTTGTTGACAACAGCAAACATGGATGCATCTCCAGTCATGTGCCTAGAACAGCCACTGTCCAGGTACCACTGATTCATTATCGGAGACACATCATCCTGCAAAACAGAGATCAAGTAGTCTTCTTAGGTACCCAAATCTTTTGGGTCCTAGTGTTAGTTTTCGTTCCTTTGGGAACTCATTGCAACTTACTCCCAGTTTTCTTATTGTTTGTTTTTAATGGACATTCAAATGATTTATGTCCTACTTCATTGCATGCATGACAGACAGTGGATTTTACAAAAAGCTTTTTATATGTTTTCTTTTTACTAATCCCGTCATACCCTAGGCTAGTTTTATCAAACTGCACTCTCTGGCTGCTCAATAACATGTTCAGATTTTTACTACCTTCAGTGAAATTCAGAACAAGTCTATTTAACGTCTCATTTTTCTTTTTAAGTACAGAGACTTCCTTATCATGCACACTGTGTTCATTGGCGTGCTTCTCAATTAGGCTCGCATTTTCCTTTTTCAACATGTTATACTTAGTCTTAAGCATGCCAAATTGTTTAACCAAGTCATTGAAGGCATCAATTAGATTACCTTCATCATCATCACTATCACTGTCACTTAAAATACTAGAAGAAGAAGAACTAACCTTGTCCTCGTGCGCCATGAAGCACAGGTTTGCTACTTCCTCATCTTCTGATGAAGAGGTATCTTCTTCACTATCATCCCAAGTAGCCTTCATAGCCTTCTTCTTAAACTTCTTGGGATACCTCTTTGCTTGTGGACAGTCTGCCTTCATATGACCAGGCTTTCCACACCCAAAACATGTGATCTCCTTGTCCTTTTGAGACTTCTCACCCTTTGGAAATCTTTTTCCCTGCATCCTCTTTCGTTGCAGGAATTTGCTGAATCTCCTGGTAATAAGGACAATGTCCTCATCTTCTTCTTCTTCCTCAAATTCATCAGGTTTGCTCGAAGAGGCTTTGAGGGATATGTCCTTTCTCTTGGAGATCTCCTTTTCCTTGAGATCCTCCTTGTCATTGGCTCTCATGGTTATCTCATGAGTCATCAGAGAGCCAATGAGTTCCTCGAGCTTGAGAACCTTAAGATCCCGAGCCTCTTATATTGCTGTCACCTTTGGTTGCTAGGCTCTTGGTAGGCATCTCAAAATTTTTCTTACCTGTTCTTCACCTGAGTAAATCTTACCGAGAGCTTTTAAACCATTAGTAATGTTAGTGAACCGAGTAAACATAAATGAAATAGGCTCATCCTTTAACATGGTAAAAAGTTCATACTCGTGAACTAACATATTTAACTTGCTCTCTTTAACCTGATTTGTGCCCTCGTGTGTGACCTCTAATAAGTGCCAAATCTCTTGGGCACTCTCACACCCTTGTACTCTATTAAATTCGTCTTTATTTAGAGCACAGTACAGGGTATTTATAGCCTTGGCATTTAAGCTCAAGTTCTTCTTATCTGTATCATTTAGTTCATGTGAAGCTTTGGGGACCTTCACCCCATTCTCTGTTTTGACAGCAATGTAAGGACCATTTTCTATGTTATTCCATAGTTCATAGTCCACAGCCTGAACGAATATTCTCATTCTGGACTTCCAGTAAACATAATCACTCCCATCGAAGAAAGGAGGTCTATTTGTTGCTTGACCTTCTATTTGTGTGGTGTTAGTGTTGAATGCCATTGTGAAAATATATAATACAGAGTGTTTAAACACAGCTTAGACAATGATAACCTCGCTCTGATACCAATTGTAGGATCGAGATTGTCTAAGAGGGGGGGTGAATTAGACCTTTTTAATTTTAATTTCAAATCTAACCAAATTTCTCTCTTGAATAAACAACTTATAGATTAATTATAGCAGACAACTAAATAAAGTGAAGAGAGAGAGAGAGAAATTTAACACCACAGATTTTAACGTGGTTCGGCCAAACTGCCTACGTCCACGCTCCAAGGCTCCCCCTTGAAGATTCCTTACTTCTCCTCAACGAGAAATGCTGATCGAACTTTGCAGGCTTCGATCCACAGCCTTACACAATCCTGGATTGAACTTTACGGGCGTCAATCCACTGCCTTACAGGGTTTTCAGATTTGAATGACAGATTACGCTAATCTACCAACTCTCAAAACAGAATCTCAAGTTTTGGAATAGAAAGATGTAGATGGAGAATACAGAGTATGATTCGCACGTTAGGGCTCAATAAAAAATTCGCAAAAGTTCTATCTTCATGCTCTAACCTCGGCTTAAATACTCTGTCTTCTTTTTCAGCTCTGAATTGAATGCTTCTTTCTTCAAATGGAAAATGTTACCGTTGGGAAGCATCCGTACTAGATCAGGTAGCCGTTGTCGTCTGTAGTTGCAAGTCGTCGTCGCCATTAAAGTTCTGGAGTTAATGCTGAAAACGACGTCACTGTAGCTTCGCGGCTATTTTGAATTCTGGCGGAAGATCATCGGTGGAAGCAACTTTAATTCAATCGCCACATCATCGGTATGTGTTGTTCTAAGAGTCCATCGGTATATGCAACTTAAAAGTTATCGGCAGATATATCTTCAACGCCATCGGTAGGTGAAGCTTGAAAAATCATCGGCAGGTGTATCTTGAACTTCATCGGCAGGTGCACGCTTTGAAGTCCATCGGCAGGTGCATGCTTTGAAGTCCATCGGCAGGTGCAAGCTTAACAGCGCCATCGGCAGATGTATCTTCAACGCTATCTGCAGATGTATCTTCAAACGCCATCGACAGATGCAACCCTTGAACTCCATCGGCAGATGCAAGCCTTGAACTACATCGGCAGATGCAAGCCTTGAACTCCATCGGCAGATGCACGTCTTGAACTCCATCGGCAGATGCACGTTGAGAATCCATCGGTACAAGCATTAGCGCGGAACCGCCATCGACAGAAGTAAAAATATATGCGCTGAACCGCCATCGGCATAAGTAAAAATATATGCGCTGAACCGCCATCGGCATGTGCAACTTCAAATGCCATTGGTATGAGTATCTTGACAAAGCCATCGACAGAAGCACCATTAAACTCCATCGGTATATGTCGTCTAGCGATCGGTTCAAGTAGGCTTTGAAAGACTTCTTCTTTTGTCGTTTTATCGATCGGTAGATGAAGGCCATCGGCAGAAGCCTTCTTTGCTTTGTTGTTTAGCGATCGATATATGTCTATTTTTAACAACTCATCGACAGATGAGTTTTCAGCCCTGTACACTTAATCACGATTGTTAAACAACCAAAATACCCTTACCAAGGGCATTTCCAACAGATTAAATTACTAATGCATAGTCGTTATTCTCATTCACTTAACATAATCAAATTACAATATTAACCATTCAAATATATTATCAAAAACATATTTAGACTTCAACATCATTTAAGTCAACAGTTATTTGTCACTGATCGAGTTCTCTTTCAACAACAGCTTCCAGGCTACCATTGGTATGGCTCCGTACGAGGCTTTGTATGGTCGAAAGTGTAGGTCTCCGTTATATTGGGACGAGGTTGGTGAAGCCAGTATTGTTGGTCCCGAGATCCTACAACAAACAGCAGAGAAGGTTGCCATTATCAGACAGCATATCGAGATAGCTCAGAGTCGACAGAAGAGCTACGCTGACACAAGACGGAGAGAACTTGAATTCGAAGAAGGTAATGAGGTCTATTTGAAGGTTTCTCCATTTAAAGGTGTAATGCGATTTGGAAGGATGGGCAAGTTGAACCCTCGTTATGTGGGGCCCTTTCCTATTTTGAAGAGGATCGGGACTATGGCATACAAATTACAGCTTCTGGCTTCAATGGAGGGTATCCACAATGTATTCCACGTGTTTATGCTACGGAAGTGTTTGCGCGATCTGTCGCATATCGTAGAGGCAAGAGAGATCGAGGTACAGCCTACCTTGACTTACGAGGAGAAGCCGGTACGTATTTTGGAGTCTTCTATCAAGGTTTTGCGCAACAAAGAGATTCCGCTAGTTAAAGTCCTATGGCGGAACCACGGGGTTAAAGAAGCGACTTGGGAGTGAAAACAGGATATGATGGCTAAGTATCCTGAGTTGTTTGTATAATAAAATTTTGAGGACAAAATTTTAAATAAGGTGGATGGATTGTAATACCCGACTGTACAAAATATTAATATTTTAATGTAAATGGCATTTTTGTAAATTTGATAAATCAAGTCTATTTTGCAAAAAGAGTGCATTATTAGAATCCTAATAACTAATAAGGATTTTAAGAAAATTTTGAAAATTTTAGGAGTTGTGACGCTAATTTTACGAAAATTATGTTTCTCGTAATTTTAAAGGACGTGGTGGTAAAAATAGTAAATGGGGTCCGAATTGCGAACGAAAAATTTTAATGGAACCCTAATAATAAGTTGGAGTTATTGGCGAAATAAGAAATTTTGGAGAAACTGAACCGTTAGCTAAATAACGAAACAAAGAACGAAACAAATAGAAAATCAAAGGAATGAGAAAACGGTCATTTGACAAGTCAATATTATAACGAAGTTTAAACGATTAGGGTTTCGTTTAGGGTTTCGTTAAAAATGGGATTTAGGGTTTGAAATCGATGGGTTTACCGTAGTTGTGGATGTAATGGACGTATTAAACGTTATTGGACGAAGTTAAGTCGATTTGTGTGAAGTGTTAAAGTTGAGGATTTTAGGGGTTTTTGGAAAAACTCGCTAATAGTGGTTTCGAGGTATCGAGCATTAATTGTTATTAAAATGCCTCGATTAGTTAAGTTAGAATTTTAAAAATTTCTTTAGTTAAGGATTTCGTTAATTTGGACGTTAATGGTTCGAATTCGTTTTAATGCCAATGTTGTGAAATTGCCTTAGGTGAACAAAGCTCGTAGACGAAGCTTGGATTGCAACGGACACGAGGTAAGTTCTTGTGACTTACTATGGCCGATTGGCCTACACCGTACGTCGAAGTCGTCTCGAGGAGCTTTGGTGACGTGTTTGTTTAAATTGCTTTGGTTGGGTAGTTAGGTTTAGTTCTTTTATAGGTTATGTTTTTATAGTCTTAATGGTATATATGCTGTATGTTTAAATTATGCTATAAATTGTTCATGCATCACAGTTTTGAATTACGCATAGAAAACAAATTTCCGCACTTTGTTTTAAAGAAAATGGCGATGTGGCCTGAAAGGGGGCTATTGATCTATTGTGTGGATCGATTAAGGGTCTGTCACAATACCACATCTAATATGAACCCATGTATGTTTATGGTCATGCGAGGTGGGGATCAGGCATGGCTGTGCGTGTTGCAAGCATGTACCCCCCTCCGCTATGTGGAAAGGGTTGTCCAACCGCAGGACGTGCCCTCTCCATTTAGCGGGTTGAGATCTCGGTGACAACCTACGTAAAGATAAGAAAATGTTGTATTATTTACGAACTCATATGCACAGCATGCAATTGCATTTACGAAACTTGCTGAGCCTTTAGCACATAGATTGTCTGTATGGTGTAGGTGATCTTGACATAGGTGAGGAAGAGATCCCTCCACTCGAGGAATGATGTAGTTGAAGAAGGATGGCCCGTGGGAGTGTGCTGGGCAGTCGAGGCGCCTTTTGACCCGTGGGGAAGGATGTAAAGGTATTTTGGAACACGATAGTTAGATCGTAGGAAAAATTGTATAGTAGAACATATTAGGATGTTTGGTTCTGGTTAGTTGAAAGATTGATGTACAAATATTTAGGCAACCGGTTTATATAACGTTTTGTTAAGGTTTTTATCTAGATTTTTATGAACTGCTTGGTGATTTTAGCAGGAGGAAATGTTTGGTTTTCAAACAGATCCACACAGTTCGTTTTAATTGCGTTTCGAGTCGATTTTGGGTGAGGTTATGGAGAACGTATGAACGTTGGGCAAGTTTATGTCAATTGTATTGTGGAGAAGTATGTATGTTTAGTGATAGTTGAGAATGAAGTTAGAAGTGTTGAGGGTAGTGTTTATGTAAGGAAAAGGAAAGAAAGAAAGGGAGAAGGAGGCAAACTCCCTGGAATTTGGATTCCGGGGAGGATGGCGATCGATATCCTAAGGAGGGGATCGATCGCCTCTTTGGCCGCCACTCTCTTGAAAAATCCAGAGTGTGGTGATCGATCGCCCAAAAAGGGTAGATCGATCGCCTGGCCATCGATCGCTGGGCGATCGATAGTCACAAAGAGGGGCGATTGTGGACGAATAAGTCACGATAGCGTCGTCCACGTTCTCCGTTGAACACGATCTCTGTTGAGCACTGATGCTGACTCCATCGTCCACGATGCCTTCTGGCTTCGTCGTCCACGAAGCCTTCTGTCCTTATTGTCCACGATGCCTCTTGGTTTCGTCGTCCACGAAGCCTTCTGTCCTTATTGTCCACGAAGCCTTCTGTCCTTATTGTCCACGATGCCTTCTGGCTTCGTCTTCCACGAAGCCTTCTGTTATGCAACAAATAACCCAGGATGCAAACGGAAGCTCAAAAGAGCGCGAGTGTTCGGTACTCTTAGGTGAAGCCCAAGAACACCCCAAAACTAGGACATAAGATGTGTAAAACAGAAAGGATAACATGGGAATGCGGATGAGGTGGGTGTTGGATTGAAGAGGGCGCAGTGGGACGACGAAGGGGTCCAATGCCAGCCCAGAAAGGTGATCCCAGCACCTTTCGGGAAAAGGGCTATCTCCGAGAAGGAGAAGCGCTCCAGCAAGTGACTAAAGACCTACGCACGTTACTTCTGTTGATGAGATGAAAGGGGCGAAGGAAAGCCCGTGGCTGGTTCCCAGAGACGGTGAAACAAAGCAGCTCGGCGTCTCTAGAAATGAAGCTCCTCGTTAACGGGGAACATCGCAGCTTTAGGGATGGTTTTCCATCCTCCTACTGGCGTCCAAGTTCATTGAAGAATTGGAGAGGAAGGATGACAATAAGAGTGCTTCCAAGAACCATTAACTTGGAAGAACAATCCTTGGTGCGGCCGGGTGCTATGCACCGGTGATGAGGGCACTGAGAAAACCCACGGAGAAAACCCCACTTCTGAAGATGCAATCTTCTATTTCCAAAAATTTGATGTTCAAAAGAAACTGCTAATACAAGCTACAAGTTATCCTTAAGTATGTGTTTCTAATCCTCTTAGGGTTTGGTGGCTAACAAATGGGAAAAAAGGCAAAAGAAGACAACAACATGAGCCCCATCATTATGGTCTGCTGTTTCTCTCTCCCACGTTCCAATTCTAGCTCCTAGCGCCATCAGCATTCAATAGATGTCTAATGGTGGACAAACCCCTTATTCGTTGTACGCTTCGGCCACGCAAAGATTAGTTTGGCTGTTGGTTGTTTCCACGAGAATATTTGCTTCAACTAAACCCCTCTCGGTTAATGGATCTTCCCAAGTAAGTAGGTGCATGGATTTCTCCCTATCATGCACTGATGGTTCCTAATTCTCGGCGTCCTAAATAGATGTTCCTGCAAAATCAACAACTAAGTCAGTTAATCATTCGGTTCCGGCCACAGGCTTGGTTTGCGATTGGGTCAAGAGTCTCTGGGGCATATCATCCCCTCTGGGTTGATGAAGATTTGACCTCAAATCTATTTTGTGTTCTTCTTTTTCCTCTTCCACTCCCCGAATAGAGTGAAGCTAATGAAAGTGCCTTCAATTTATTTGCTCTCGGTTTTTGCTAAGCATTGGCACCATTCCTTGTCAACATTTTTCACAACAAAATAACCCCACGAAAAATAATGCGCCAAGAAAAGATTCCAAATTCAACAAAAACTAAACGCTTGCTTCTCAATAATTTTGCAAAATAAGTCCCCTGAACTGAACAATAATAAACTGTGGACAAAAAGCAACAACAATCGCGACAACTGCACAGTTCGGTAAACCCAGTTCAAGCCGGAAAAGACCCCAAACAAACCAGTATTCATTTCACAAAATAAATCATCTCCTCATGCTTTATATTTTCAGTAGAAGATAGCCAAAAATAATGATGAGCGGCTGTAAAAATTTCAGGGCTAAATATTGCATTAACAGAAAATTATGCCAGAGGTCTTTATCCAAAAATTTGAGGGATGAACCACGAGTCTCCAGAAAATTCGAGCCCAAAAACACAGAACAGAGCGGAACCGATGGCTGCAAAATCCGCTGGCCAGTTTAGCAAGAAACAGCACCAAAACCTGACTTAACCCCTCATAACCAGAGACGTTTTCCAACAAGCTGAAGAGAGAATGTTCTACCCACTTGCTGTAACGTTGCTCAAACCCCTAAAGAGAAGAGAAAATGAAGTGGGCAGCAAAACCTGACTTAACCCCTCATAACCAGAGACGTTTTCCAACGAGCTGAAGTGAGAATGTTCTACCCACTTGCTGTAACGTTGCTCAAACCCCTAAAGAGAAGAGAAAATGAAGTGGGCAGCTGGAAAAACTGCTGCTTGTCTCTCCCAAGCTGCAACCATGGTGATTTCGCCCTCAGTAATGGCTCACCGAAGGAAGAAAGAAAAAAAGACCAACACTGAGGTGATGCGCTTCTGAAAATTATCAATTATCCCAAAACTGAACAAATAAACCCAAGGTTGCAGCAAGATAGATTCCAAATACAGCAACAACCAAGTAAAATAAGCAGTGCTCGGGTGTACAGAATTTTGAAGAAAACCAGTTAATACCCAGCTGGTCTGAATGGTTGCCAAACAGTATTTGCACTGCCATACTTTTGTGAAATAAACATAAAACAGTTTTGGCTAAGGATAATTCCAACAAAAAGCAAGCAAAATTTGTTCCAAAATAACTCCAAGAAAATAATCACCCAAATAATAGTAAATCTGGTGCAAAGAGCAAGGCTAAACAAATGGCAACAGAATAAAACACAACAGAATTTCTGCTTTGGCCGCAAACAAATCAACCCAACCAAAATACCCACTCTAGCGTGAAGCTGAATTTCTCTTTGGCTGAACTAAAATCCAACTTGCAGCCCACAACTCTGGACTGTCAACCTCTCAAATGATACCACCAAAAGCAGAGAAATATTTCAAGGATTGAGCAAGGGAAACAATTGGCAACACGAAAGAAGCATAATAGCTGCTCGGTTTTGAAATCAGAAATTATGCTTGGGCCTCACACTCTTCAAACCAATGGTAGCAAAAATTCTTAATCCAAACCCCCAAAGACTATCACTAAATCACAGCAAATAAACACGAAAAATAAGTAGGCTAGCAATAATCCCAAATCTAACTTTCCAAAATGATATACCTAGCAGATGAAAACAAATGGAATCACAACTCAATAAATCCAACTCTCAGTTTGACAACAGAATTTTCTGGCTAGCCGAAATTAAACCAACTTGTAAACACCAAAACTCTAGTTCACAATTTCTAAGATTACGCCACAAACAGAACAAATATTCAAGTAGAACAACCCAAAATACAAACTCTCGGGTGAAGCTGAATTTTCTGCTTTGGCCGATTACAAGTTCAACTAGTGGATACAAGCTTTTCTTCTGCAACTCCACAATAAAAATAATTCAAACAGGGCAGTCAACCACACACAATGGGCTGCTCAGCAAAGGGAAACAGATGGGAACAAACTCCAACAATCCAACTTCCCGAATTGAAAACAGTAATTCTGTTTTGACTGTAAACTATTCCACCCAATGGCAACCAAATCTCTTGATACAAACCCCAGGCACTCACTCAAAACAGAATATAATAATTCCTTAATGCTGTGCATAAAATTTAGGCAAGGATCAATTGAAATGCCACACACAAATCACACTTCCTCAGGTAAGCAGAAAATAGTTTTGGCCCAATCAATTCCAATTAAACAAGCCGATAATCCCAAAAGGCAGCACAATAAACTCAACAAAACTTACCCAAGAAAACAGAGCAACCAACCTTCTCAAAATACTAATTTCTTGGGTGGAAGACAGAATTTCTGCTTGGTTCGTGAACTACTCAACCCTCTGGCAGCAAAGACTCTCAATCTAAATCCCAAAAGTCTATCACCAATTTCAACAATTAAACACAACACAAAAAATAGTTGAGTAATAATTTTCAATTCAAATCCTAACTCAACACCAGAAACTGATTAACATTTGCCCAAGGAACTAAGAGGAAATACGGTGAAAAGTTATACCAATGAAGAGTAGAAAATCACAAAGAGCAACATGGATGCTAAAATTTCAGCAAAGCGAATACCCAACAAAGCAGTCTTCAGGTGTTCAAACTCAAACTCAAGAACAACCAAAACTGAACAACAAAAAAACAATAAATTTACTGGTCCTGGTGCGCAAAAATGAATCGTTGTCGGCCATTAAAAGAAAACCCAAATCGGATTAGCAGAATTTTTTCCTTAAACCGTGAGGTGAAATCCAACTTGTCCAAACTTTTGGTTATCAACTCCAACAAAAATATTTACCAACAAAAACTCAGCACCAATTAGCACAACCAAAGTTATAAACTTCAGACAATAAAAAAAATACTCATCTGTGCTGAAATTTGGAGGAACAGAACAGTGGAATAAATTTGGGTATTTCAGAATTCGACAAATAGAATACCCAACTGAGCTGAGATGGGTTCTGGTTGAATAAAATAGCAAAGCGCTGAAACTCAAAACTCTCTCGGTGAGCAGAATAGTCCAATCCGATGCTCAACTGCTTGGGGAACAAATTTGGTTGTTCGGATTTCAGCAAATAGATTACCCAGCTTAACAGAACTCCAGAGCTGTAGCCTAGGCTCTGATACCAAATGTTATGCCATAAATAACCCAGGATGCAAACGGAAGCTCAAAAGAGCGCGAGTGTTCGGTACTCTTAGGTGAAGCCCAAGAACACCCCAAAACTAGGACATAAGATGCGTAAAATAGAAAGGATAACATGGGAATGCGGATGAGGTGGGTGTTGGATTGAAGAGGGCGCAGTGGGACGACGAAGGGGTCCAATGCCGGCCCAGAAAGGTGATCCCAGCACCTTTCGGGAAAAGGGCTATCTCCGAGAAGAAGAAGCGCTCCAGCAAGTGACTAAAGACCTACGCACGTTACTTCTGCTGATGAGATGAAAGGGGCGAAGGAAGGCCCGTGGCTGGTTCCCAGAGACGGTGAAACGAAGCAGCTCGGCGTCTCTAGAAATGAAGCTCCTCGTTACTGGGGAACATCGCAGCTTTAGGGATGGTTTTCCATCCTCCTACTGGCGTCCAAGTTCATTGAAGAATTGGAGAGGAAGGATGGCAATAAGAGTGCTTCCAAGAACCATTAACTTGGAAGAACAATCCTTGGTACGGTTGGGTGCTACGCACCGGCAAGGAGGGCACCGAGAAAACCCACGGAGAAAACCCCACTTCTGAAGATGCAATCTTCTATTTCCAAAAATTTGATGTTCAAAAGAAACTGCTAATACAAGCTACAAGTTATTCTTAAGTATGTGTTCCTAATCCTCTCAGGGTTTGGTGGCTAACAAATGAGAAAAAAGGCAAAAGAAGACAACAACATGGGCCCCATCATTATGGGCTGCTGTTTCTCTCTCCCACGTTCCAATTCCAACTCCTAGCGCCATCAGCATTCAATAGATGTCTAATGGGGGACAAACCCCTCATTTGTTGTACGCTTCGACCACGCAAAGATTAGTTTGGCTGTTGGTTGTTTCCACGAGAATATTTGCTTCAACTAAACCCCTTTCAGTTAATGGATCTTCCCAAGTAAGTAGGTGCATGGATTTCTCCCAATCATGCACTGATGGTTCTTATTTCTCGGCGTCCTAAATAGATGTTCCTGCAAAATCAACAAATAAGTTAGTTACTCATTCGGTTCCGGCCACACGCTTGGTTTGCGATTGGGTCAAGGGTCTCTGGGGCATATCACCTTCTGTCCTTATTGTCCACAATGCCTTCTGGTTTCGTTGTCCACGAAGCCTTCTGTCCATATTGTCCACGAAGCCTTCTGTCCTTATTGTCCACGATGCCTTCTGGCTTCGTCGTCCACGAAGCCTTCTGTCCTTATTGTCCCCGAAGCCTTCTGTCCTTATTGTCCGCGATGCCTTCTGGCTTCGTCGTCAACGAAGCCTTCTGTGTTAAATGTCCACGAAGTTTTCAGATTTAAAAGTCCACGATTGTCTACAGTCCTGTTGTCCAAACCCGATAGAACGAAAGGTTGACTTCCACTGTTCAAACTGAAGAAACCCGAGAGGAATTATTGACTTCACACCCTTGTGTAATCTGCCATTCTATGACGATTTTGCCCCTCCAATTGATGGCCGATTCCTTTTATGTTTAATTCTGTTTTCTTTAATTGTTTTTCCTCTTCTCTTTAATTTATTTTCTTTAATTTTTCCTCACCTTAAATACGTTTTGTTTAATGATTTTCAAATGTTTTTTGCTTAAACGTTAAACTTAAAGTTTATAATGATAAAAAAAATAATAATATGGGAAATTAAGGGTACATTGTTAGGGTTGCTACAGATTCCACTAGTGAAAGTCTTATGGCATAACCAGAATGTAGAAGAGGCAACTTGGGAACGCCAGCAAGACATGATGAGCCGATATCCAGAATTATTCAGGTACTTAATTTTGATGATAAAATTCTTTTAAGGGAGGTAGATTGTAACATTTGGTTCTATTGAACCAATTTACTTTATCAACTAATGGTGTACGTTTTATGGAAAAATTTGGGAGAAATAGTGGTTAGGTTAATGAGTTACTAGGCAAGGGCATAATTGTAATTGGGGATTTATTTGTGGATAATGTATTTAAGGAAAGAGTTCTGTGATTAATGCATAGTAGCTGCCACTCTACTCTTCTCCTTCTCTTCCTTTTTCGATGCTCAGCTCAGCAGGCTACTCCCGGCGATTTTCTGCCAGATTTCTTCAACCTAGGTGAGTTTTACTTCGATTTCTTGCTGTTTAGTGGTTAGATAATAGAGGGGTTGTAGAATGAGTATGTTGAGAGTGATGTGACTAAGAGTTTGATTCGGGTTTTGTGGTGAATCGGGGAATGCACGAAGATCAGAGTTCCCAACTAGCTTCCTTAGATTTCTGGATGGTTTAGAATGAAATTTAGTGAAGATTTAATTAATGCTTGATTTTTGGTTTTAGGATTGAGCAAACTCCCGAAGTAGCTTACAACCAAACATTTTCCAGGAAGCCAGGTAAGTAGAGTATGTGTGTGCCTTCGGGCCTACATCACAAAACAGTAGGGTATATGTATGTTTTGTATGATTTTCAGTTGGGAATGTATCATGTTTTTTAAAGAACACGAAAATGAATTTACATATATAGTGGCATGATAAGGCATGAACAGATTGAATCAGATTAACTATTAAGGGAACTAATCTGCCCCTTAATCGAGACAGAGGATATTTATACTTTGGGAAAAATGATCCGCTTCCCATCGAACAGGGGGATCAAGAACAACTATTTTGAATCAGATTAACTATTAAGGGAATTAATCCGCCCCTTAATCAAGTCAGATGATACTTACTTTGAGAAAAATGATCTGCTTCCCATCGCACAGGGGGATCAACAGGGTACGAACATAAATATAACATGAGCTATGAGAGTAGAAACTGCATGAATAGGGTTTATGTTTCAGCATTTCATTTCATTATTGCTCTACTTATTTAGTATTAGGCTAATAGATGAGTTTTGTGATGTAGGTGCAGAGGTGACTACAGGTGAGTTCTCCGAGTATATTAAGGAATAGGGGCAGTTGGACGAGTGCATTCATGCAATGGCTTGGTAACTGATGAGGCGATTTAACCAGTGGTAGTATGTGTGAAATTTAGTGGACGATTGTTTAGTTAATGTGTGCTGAGAATTTTAATAACAGTGTTAGTTTTAATGTTTTGATACGTTTTTGAAATTATTCTGACCATGAAACATGGTTGGTTTTAACTGGAGTTTTCTTTCTGGATTTTTAGTAAGTTATGGATTTATGTTGTTTTGAATTGTTGCTGTCAAATTTTTATATGTTCTCCTGTAGTGAGAATTGTCCATTGTTTAGTGTATAATCAGTTAAGCTATGTTTCTGTCATAAGGATAGTCGTCCAGAGTTGAAAGGGAAAACAGTAGTCCATTCTGTGGACGAGAACAGTCGTCCAAACTGTAAGTGAAATTAGTCGTCCATAGTTGAAGACAAGGTAATAGTCCAAAGCTGGAGTCAAAAATGTCACGTGGATCGTGGACGACAAAGTCACATGGTCTATGGACGAAAAGCCCATAGACGTTAGTGTGTGGACGACAAATATATGTAACCCGTGGACGATGAAGTCACGTGGACAGAGGATGATTAGGTCACGTGGTCTGTGAACGACAAATTTTAAGTAAGTCTATGGACCTTGGTCCGTGGACGATGAGTTTATGTAATCCCGTGGACGATAAAGTCACGTGGACCGTCGATGACAAAGTCAAGTGGTCGGTGGATGATAAAAAATAAGTAAGTCTGTGGACGATAATCCATAGATGCAAAATTTATGTAGTTGTGGACGATGAGCGAAATTACTCGTCCAAAGTCGTCCAAGGCGATGTCGTTCAGTGTACATCGTCCAGAGTCGCGACGTCTAAGAATTTCAATGCTCTGTTGTTCCACAACCTGAGTTGGATTCCGCATACATTTCTTCAGCATAGAAACATGGAACACATTATGAATTCCTTCCATAGAGGCCGGTAACTGTAACTGATAAGCTGTCTTCCCAATTCTCTTCAAGATTGAGAATGGCCCGATATATCTGGGGTTTAACTTGCGTCTCTACCCAAATCTTACAACTCCTTTGAACAGTGAAACCTTAAGAAAAACTTCATCACCGACTTCAAATTCCAAATCTCTACGTCTTCTATCGGCATAGCTTTTCTGCCAGCTTTGAGCTGTCAAGATTCGCTGTCGTATGAGGGCAATCTTTTCCACTGTTTGCTGCATAATATCAGGACCAATCAAACGTGCTTCTCCAACTTCATCCCAGTATAATGGAGATATGCACCTTCGTCCATATAATGCCTCATATGGTGTCATACCTATTGTCGCCTGAAAACTGTTGTTATAAGCAAATTCCACCAATGATAAGTGCTTACTCCAAGAACCCTGAAAATCTAATATGCATGCGCGAACCATATCCTCTAATGTTTGAATAGTCCTTTTAGATTGTCCATCTGTTTGAGGGTGAAATGTCGTACTAAAATTGAGCCGCGTACCTATAGCCTTGTACAGACTCTTCTAGAACCTTGATGTAAATCTTGAATCTCGGTCTGATACTATTGTGATGGGAACTCCATGCAGTCGTACAATCTCATGCACATACAACTCAGCGAGCTGGTCCATAGAGTATGTCATTTTTATCGGCAGGAAATAGACAGATTTAGTTGGACGATCAACTATCACCCATATTCCATCATGACCCTTTGCTGTCCGAGGTAATCCCACAACAAAATCCACCGTTATTTGTTCCCATTTTCATTCGGGAAGTGGTAACGGTTGCAATGTTCCCGCAGGCCTCTGATGTTCAGCTTTAATCTGTTGACAAATCAAACACGATCCTACATACTCTGCCACACTACTTTTCATATTTGGCCACCAATAATGTTGTCTAAGGTCTCTGTACATTTTCGTACTTCCAGGATGAACAGAGAATCTAGAAGAATGTGCTTCCGAAATGATCTCTTTTCGCAGTTCTTCATTAGCTGGAACAAACCATCTATTTCGAAACTTAAGAATTCCATCGTCAGAATAGTTAAAATCCGACTTATCAGTAGAGTCCATGCTTAACTTGTACTTATTGCACTCAACATCATTCGTCTGAGCTTCCTTTATCCTTTCCAGAATAGTAGGCTTCAAGGATATAGCAGAAAGCATAGCTGACACGCTGGACACTGTTTCCAGATTGAATCTTTGAAATTCCAACTCCAAAGCTAGCGGCATGTCAAGAATCATTGTCAAGGTTGGCATTGTCACTGCGCTGAACGCATCTGCCACTACATTCGCCTTGTCGGCGTGGTATTTGTTCTCAAAATCGTAGTCCTTGACAAACTCCAACCATCGACGTTGCCTCATATTTAACTCTTTCTGAGTGAAAATATATTTCAGACTTTTATGATCTGAGAATATTTCACAAGGTTGTCCATATAAGTAATGCCTCCAAATTTTCAATGCGAAGACTACCGCAGCTAACCCTAAGTCGTGTGTAGGATAATTCTTCTCATGTGTTTTCAGCTGTCTGGAAGCATAAGCTATTACTCTCCCATCTTGCATCAACACACAGCCAAGACCAACTTTGGAAGCATCACAGTAAATGCTAAACTTTCCATTTTCAACAGGAAGTGTCAATATTGGGGCATTAGTCAATCTCTGTTTCAAAGTCTGAAAACTGTATTCGCAATCTTCCGTCCATACATACTTCATGTTTTTTCTTGTTAACCGGGTGCGGGGCATCGCAATTTTTGAGAACCCTTCAATAACTTCCTGTAATACCCAGCCAACCCAAGGAAACTCCGTATGTCTGTAACATTTCTTGGGGCTACTCCTTGACTGCTTGAACCTTGGCTGGATCGATAGATATTCCATCTCCCGAGATTACGTGACCCAGAAAGTGAACTTGGTCCAACCAAAACTCACACTTGGAGAACTTGACATAAAGTTGGTGATGCTTCAGTGTTCCTAACACCAAGTTCAGGTGCTTTGCATACTCATCCTTAGTACGTGAATATATTAAAATATCATCAATAAACACTATAACAAATTTATCTAGATACTCGTGAAACACCCTATTCATAAGATCCATGAAGACTGCTGGTGCATTTGTCAATCCAAAAGACATTACCAAAAACTCATAATGTCCATACCTCGTGCGAAAGGCGGTCTTTGGGATATCTTCATATTTGACTTTCAATTGGCACCATGGAGTTGGTCGAGTAAATCATCAATCTTTGGTAGTGGATACTTGTTTTTGATAGTTAAATTATTCAATTCCCAATAATCAACGCACATACGCAATGATCCATCCTTCTTCTTAACAAAAAGGACTGGTGCACCCCAAGGTGAAAAGCTAGGGCGTATGAACCCTTTTTTCAACAGTTCCTCCAACTGTGTCTTTAACTCTCTAAGTTCCGTTGGTGCTAATCTATATGGATTCTTAGATACAGGCTCGGCGCTTGGGTAAACATCTATAACGAACTCAATTTTCCTATCTGGTGCCAAACTATGAAGGTGATCCAGAAATACTTCTGGGAAGTCTTGGACAACTAAGACATTTTGAAGACTCGATTTTCCTACAAGCTGTGTGTCTAAAACACTGGCTAAAAAGCATAAATACTCCCTGCATGGAGAAGGCTTAGCGCTAATAGGAGTCATAACAGACATCCTTCTACCTTTCTTCAAAGCTTGAAAAGTGTGTTTCAAACCACCAGGGGGTTGAAAACTGACTAACCCAGACCTACAATCGATTGTGGCATAATGCTTGAATAGCCAGTCTATTCCTAGGATTACATCAAATCCCGTTATCTCCATGATAATGAGATCAGCAGGTAAATTCATGCTTCCCACTGACACCACACTATCGAGCATCACTTGGTTAGAGTGCATGCATTCACGGGAGGGTAACGCGACATTAAACACATGCTCAATTGGCGTAGGCCGCACATCCAACTTAACAGCAAACGCAGACGCTATAAAAGAATGTGTTGCACCGGAATCTATTAAAGTAAAATCAGGCATAGAGCTGATCAATATAGTACCTGACACCACAGCGGGCTAATCATCATCACCCGACTCCATCATGGAGAATATCCTCTGCTTCAACTTAGCAGGGCCACTCTTTGAAGCTGGACAGTCTCTGCTAACATGGCCAACCTTATTACAGTTGTAGCATCGAATGACTCTAGGCTTCGAGTAATCCTTGAACGTGTGTCCGATCTCCTCACAGTTGAAGCACTTCCCCGAACTAAGTCTGCACTCTCCCGGGTGATATCTCAAGCATTTCGGGCATTGAGGAAATCTCTTGGCGTCTTGCACTTTCTTCTCTCTTTCCTGAATGCCTTGACCTTCACTGGGCCTCTTCATCCCTCGTTGTTGATGCGGCTGAATGAACTTTCGTGGAGCTTCTCTTGGTCCAATACACTTCATTTCTGCTTCTTCCACTTCCAATGCTGTGGTCACAACTTCACTGTAAGACAAGCCTTTAATACCAGAAATCTTGACCCCTCTGTAAATCTCTGGCTTCAGTCCATGCACAAATTGAAAAACTTTATCTTCATTCCTGTGTACGAGGTGTCTAGCAAACCTGGACAGGGACTCAAATTGTCTTTTGTACTCAAACACGGACCCCGTCTGTTTCAATTGCAGAAACTCCACTTTCTTTGTAGTCTGGACAGTACTGTTAAAGTATTTCTCATAGAAAACTTCCTTGAATTGTGCCCAAGACATTGCCAGGACATCAGTGGTGGTCTCCATCGTTTCCCACCAAAGCTGAGCATCACCGGCCAAATGAAATGTTGCCAAAGTGACTTTGTCTCCTTCTCCAATATTGGCATATCTGAACATACTCTCAATCTTCTTAAGCCATTCCTCGGCAACAATCGAATCTGATGACTTTCCATCAAACGTGGGCGGTTGTAATCTCCGAAATCTGTCTCCCAATTTCTCATTTTTGGAACTCGAGTTGGCACTCCCTTGCACCTCTCGGTTCAATAGTAGTCCCAATTTGTCGAACTGCTAACGCACAAATCTGTCAGCTGCCTAATCACACTGGGATCCTCCTCACTTCTCGGATTTGGTGTCTCTCTCAGTATTCTTGGTCTTTTTGGTCGTCTAGACATTTTTCTATATTCCTGGATGAGGTTAATTACTCTCATAAATATCTAATAAGTAAGGTTAACATAAACAAACACTTACAGTTATTGGAGTACTCCCACACGACGATTGGCACTGATGAGTAATCTTCTGAACGGTTTAACTAAATGTCTCCGATACCATACTGTAACACCCCGAGTTAATCAACTCGGTTTGCTACTCACACTCACTAAACTGAACTAGGAAATTCTGGTAAAATTTAAAACTCCTCCCAACAGCAAAAATTTGACAATTGTTTAAAACATCAAAACTTTACAGCAGAAAACATTTATGTAAAATAGAACTAAAAATAGAACAGACTGGCAATTCTTTAAATATGAAATCGTTCGTAACATTCCTGCGACAACTACAACCAGTTCGACACTACTGGGCGATCTGACATCCACAGAGTCTGTCATCCACACTCATGGACGACGTACTCGTCTACGACTCTGGACGACGAACTCTGGACAAGCGACTTTAGACGTCGCGACTCTGGACGACGTACACTGAACGACATCGACTTGGACGACTTTGGACGACTGATTTCGCTCATCGTCCACAGCTACATAAAAGAAGCTTCCAAGTCGCAGAGTTATTCCTCGTTCAAGGAAGAATCTTTCGTCCCCAGAGGATCAGTTTACGTGAATCCACAAGCATTTCACCAGTTACGATTTTCAATTTCCCTCTCAATTTTTATGCATGCATTGATGAAAAGGTCAAAAACCCTAGCCTCATAGAATGCAGTTGTAGAGTAGGCATCATATTACATGACCATGGGCGATGGAATGGGCCACCTTCAACAGATAAAAAAGCTTATTAATTCGGTTCTGTTGGGAGAATGCTAGTATTGGTGGGAAATACTCAACTATGTCTCTCACAAGAGCATTTACAGCAAGGAGATGAACGAGAAAAACTACAGAAAGGAAAACGAAAAAGAAAAAACTAATAGGAAAAATAGATAATCAACAACCCGTCTTCTCATTCCCCTCCACGTTGCCTTTATGGATTTCCTTTCCAAACGGCATGGACACGTTGGCATGCATGGACACGTAGACAGCTTGCATCTCATGCACGTGGGCTTGGGCTCGCTTGTGTTGGCTACGGCTACGCTTCTTCATGGTGGCCCAGCTGTGCAGCCTGTCATTGAGGCCCCTACCATGACAGTCCTCCCTCTCAGACTGACCTTGTCCCCAAGGTCGAAACTCGAGATACTAAGCGGTAATAACATCAGAATCAATCCACGTAGCGTTAGAAATTGGGCGGTCTTGCCATTGAATTAGCCATTGCGTAATTGGAAAATTACCTCGCTTGACGACGCGAGTTTGTAGGAGACAGAGTGGAACGCTAGAAATGTTGTCGTCGTAGAAGTCTGGAGGAAGAAGAGGGGAGCAGATCGCCAGACTGCCGATTGTTTTCTTTAATAAGGAGACATGAAAGACTTGATGGATACGTGCCCCGGCGGGTAAAGCCAGCACATAAGCAACTTGGCCTGTCACAACCCGAAATCCAACGGGTCGCGACTTACATAATCGTGTTCATGTTCTTATTCTTTGCCTCGTATAATTTTTTTTTCTTAATAAAGAGGAAACTACTCGAAGAAAACTTTACGAAAGCGATTAAGAATCATACTTAAAAACTCATTTGGAATCCCTTGAAAACAATATAAAATATTAATAAAATTTGAAGAGTAAATTTGCACAGCCGATCGATCTGCCAATTCCGCCGATCGTTCGGCTAGCTCTCGGGTCTTGAAAATACAAATATACAAGTTGCCGATTAATCGCTCCTTTTACCAATCAATCTGCAACCTCTCTGTCCATAGCACTTCGCCAAACAAAAACCAGCCGATCGATCGCGCCTCTGGCCGATCGATCGGCGTCCCCTCTGGAAAACTTCTCTAGCAACGTCCTCCCTACATCTTAAACATACATCAATTAAATCACAACTTCTCCTAAATTCTTCAACCAAAACTCAATTTAAACTATTCAAACGAGAAGCTTTAAATTCCTAAATCATCCATCAATGAAAATCATAGAAGAACAAAACATTTAGACCGTAGCGGAAGACAAAACGGATGAAAATCCCTTAGTCATAAATTCATCTTAAAATCATAAAAAGGGAAACCGTCAACCATCCTAGTACTTGCCATCATATGAAAACCCTATGAAAACTCCTTCTACCTATTTTCCATAACGTAAACTTTTACCAAAACATACTACGAGCACCACCCTCGGGTCAAATCACCGCTCAGCCACAAAACCCCGCCATGAGCACCATCCAGCAACTCGACTTAAACTTCATCGTTAGGTTTGAGGTCCTCACCTTCAAATTTGTCACCTACATCAAAATGTTTAAACTACAAGCCTAATGCTTAGTAAGGAATGTAAACATATACGTGAATGACCATGTATGCATGTATCGTAAAAATCATGTTCGTAACCTTGTTTCATATTTCACTTGTCTTGGGTTAAGGGGCACGGGGAAGTGGCAAGGGAATCGTGATCGTGGTCCTCTCGGACAATAACCGTAACGACTAGTCCGGCCCACATAGTAGAGGATTCGTGAACTGACCATGCAGTGTCAACTCAGCCCCCACCAGCGGGAGGATCTGCGAGTCTTCATGCCAGTCCGGCCCCCACCAGCGGGAGGATCAACGAACCGTACACATAATCTCAAGAACAAAATCATGGCTAATTAACCCTGTCTCACGCCTAACCATTTACATACATTTCATAATCTTATCTTATTAACTTGAATCATATGCATAAAACGTTTTCGTGTGCTTTTAGAGAAAACCATGATGCATGAACGTGAATGCACATAGGAACTTAAGAACACTATACAATAAGAAACAAGTCATCCAACAATCATCAAATCATAATCCCGACAAGCCATATTCATCAGACAGTCAAAAATACTAAACTCCTAGCACCCCGTGATGTAGGGCCCTAACGGCCGACATCCTAACACACTCACTTACCTGAGCTCCTTTAGCAACGTCGTGCCTTCACTTTTATGCCCTCTTTACCTAGAACATTTAATATTTTGATGTTAAAATCAATCCTAAATAATCTAAATTCGAAACTAGCAAAATCCTAGCTAAGGAAGTTACCTAAAACTCCAATTTATCTCGTTCGGGCATCTTATCGAACACTTAGTGTGCATAGCTTAACTCCACTCACAACAATGGCATTTAAACCTTCCAACCACCAATATTAACCCTATTTATCAAGTAATCACCATCAATTCATCCTAACTACTTCAATAGCAATAAATGAATCATCAATGAGCATTAAAACGTAACATCATCGATTTCTAACTAAAACCCAATAAATCTTAACCCTAAATCAATAACTCTAACGAAATATAACCCTAAATTAACAACTAAACGTGTCAAAAGCTTGGGGGATTACCTAGAATGTCGATTGGGGAAGTAAAATCAGAAAGAGACTAGCCGAAAATGGACGTTGATAGGCCGAGGAGGAAGGCAGCGTGGAGGAGAGATGGAGAATCGCCCAGGGGAGGGAAATCGTGGGAATGAGAGGAAAATGAAGAGGATTTTAGGTTTTAGTTAGATTTTAACTCACAAATTACCTTATCGCCCCTCCTATTAATCCTTTACTCAGTTCTATTAATTAGCCTATGACTTGATTTTTCTCTAAAATAATCTTAACCCACAAAATTTCCAATAAATTCTTGTGGTTCCAATAAAACTTCCCGCTCACTAAAAGACATTATTTTCCACCGCTTACCCGTCTCCGAACACACAATTACAAAATTGAGTACATAAAATTCCTGGGTGCTACATCCTACCCTCCTTATTTAAAATTTTGTTCTCAAAATTTGCATACCTGAACAATTCCAGATACTTGTCCGTCATGTCCTGTTGTCGCTCCCACGTGGCTTCCTCAATATTGTGATTCCTCCATAATACTTTCACCAGTGGGATCTTTTTGTTATGCAAGACTTTAACCATAAACTCCAAAATCTGCACCAGCTTCTCCTCATATGTCAAGGTCAGTTTGATCTCGATGTTCACCGCCTCAACCACATGTGTTGGATCACATATGCACTTCCTCAACAACGATATGTGGAAAACATTGTGGACCCCATCCATAGATGAAAGTAGCTGCAACCTGTAAGTCGTACCTCCAATCCTTGCCAAAATAGGAAAAGGTCCGACGAACCACGGATTAAGCTTCCCTTTCTTTCCAAACCGCATAATTCCTTTGAACAGTGAGATCTTCAGAAAAACTTCGTCTCCGATAGCGAACTCCAAATCCCTTCTTATTCTGTCCGCGTAGCTCTTTTGCCAACTTTGATCGGTTTCCATCCTTTGTCTAATAATAGCAATCTTCTCAGACATTTGCTGTAGTAACCCAGGACCTACAAGCTTGGCTTCACTGACCTTGTCCCAGTACAAGGGTGATCTACACCTTCTGCCGTCAAGCGCCTCATACAGAACCATACCAATGGTCGATTGGTAACTATTGTTATAGGAAAACTCAACTAATGACAGGTATCGGCTCCAAGATGCCTGAAATTCGAGCACGCACTCTCTCAACATGTCCTCGAGTATTTGAATAGTCCGCTCCGATCGCCCATCGGTCTGAGGGTCAAATGTCGTGCTAAAAGTTAATTTTGTACCCATCGAGCCTTGTAGATTTTTCCAAAATCTTGAGGTAAATCTGGGATCTCGATCAGAGACAATCGATACCGAAATCCTGTGTAGCCTAATGATCTCCTGGACATACAAGTTTGCAAATTGGTCCATCGAATAGGTCATCTTTACTGGTAGGAAGTGAGCTGATTTCGTCAATGTGTCAAACAATGACCCAAATACTATCATGGCCTTTAGTCGTCTTTGGTAATCCCACCACAAAGTCCATGGCGATGTTTTCCCACTTCCATTCGGGAATCGGTAAAGATTGAAGAGTACCTCCCGGTCGTTGATGTTCTGCCTTAACTTGCTAGCATACCATACATGACTCTACATACTTAGTAACATCCCTTTTCAAATTTGGCCACCAATAAAGCAACTTCAAGTTTCGGTACATCTTGGTATTGCCTGGATGCACTGAGAAGGAAGATGAGTGTGCTTCTGTCAAAACCAATTTTCGTAACTCTTCATCTTTTGGGATGTACCATCAATCTCTAAATTTCATAATACTGTCCACCGAAAGGTTGAACTCAGAAGAATCATGCGTCATTTTTCTCATGATGTCATCTTTTTCCTTTGAATCCTTCTGTTGGGCCTCATTGATTCTGTCTAAAATGGTTGGTCGGATGGTCAAATCCGAAAGCAAGGCTGACAACTCAGTAATCATCTCCAATTCAAACTTTTAAACTTCCACTTTCAAAGGTGCAGACATAGCTGGCATCGTGGGCTGCATTGTCGTCGACATCCTGCTTAATGCGTCGGCATCCGCATTGGCCTTAATAGGGTGATACTTAATTTCAAAATCATAGTCTTCAACGAATTCAAGCCAACGCCTTTGCCTCATGTTTAGTTCATTTTGAGTAAAAAGATATTTCAGACTTTTGTAGTCCGAAAACACCTTGCACTGTTGTCCGTACAGGTAGTGTCTCTAAATCTTCAGTGCAAAAACCATAGCGGCTAACTCCAAATCGTGAGTGGGGTAATTCTGCTCATAACTCTGTAGCTGCCTGGAAGCATACGCTACGACCTTTCCCTCTTGCATCAACACACACCCCAGTCCAATCTAAGATGCGTCACAATAAACACTGAATTTTCCTTCTTCTACTGGGAGTGTCAACAAAGGTGTTGTCGTTAACTTCAGTTTCAGCGTCTGGAAGCCCTTCTCACAGGCTTCTGACCACGAATACTTGATGTCTTTCTTTCTTAAACCAGATAGAGGCTTGGCTATCAACGAAAATCTCTTGATAAACTTTATGTAATAGCCTGCCAACCCAAGGGAACTACAAACTTCACTGGCATTCCTCGGTTGTGGCCAATCCTTCACCGCTTGAATTTTAACTAGATCAACAGAAATGACTTCTGCAGATATGACGTGACCCAAAAAGTTGACTCTATCAAGCCAAAACTCGCACTTAGAAAATTTAGCATATAACTGTTGCTGCTTTAGGGTTGCCAAAACAATCTTTAGATGTTCTGCATGTTCGTCCTTATTTCAAGAATACATTAGAATGTCATCTATAAATACAATCACGAACTTGTCCAAATACTCCCGAAACACTCGGTTCATCAAGTCCATGAAAGCTGCGGGTGCGTTCGTTAGTCCAAAGGACATCACAAGAAATTTGTAATGCCCGTACCGAGTTCTAAACGCTATCTTTGGCACATCCTCTGCATTGACCTTTAGTTGGTAGTAGCCTGAACGTAGGTCAATCTTCGAAAATACTTTGGCTCCTTGAAGTTGGTCAAACATATCGTCAATTCGGGGCAAGGGGTATTTATTCTTGATTGTCAGCTTGTTTAACTCCCTGTAATCTATGCACATCCTAAGAGATTCTGTCCTTCTTTTTGGAAAATAGAACAGGTGCACCCCAGGGAGAACAACTAGGGCGTACGAAACCCTTGTCTACCAACTCTTGTAATTGAGTTTTCAGTTCCTTCAATTTGACAGGTGCCATACGATAGGGATTCTTAGACACTGGTGAGGCTTCAGGGAAAGTATCTATCACAAACTCGACTTCCCTATCAGGCGGTAACCCTGGCAGATCGTCCAAGAATACATCAGGAAACTCTCAAACCATAGGAATATCTTGGAGCTTTAGCTCGTCCTTCCCTCGTACATCAATTACGCTGGCTAGAAAACCCATACATCCATTTTTCAACAACTGTTGGGCTCCCATCGAAGATATAACCGACATCTTGCTCGCTTTTGGAATAGCCTGAAAGGAATACCGATCTCCATTTGGTGGTCGGAATTTCACTAGTCCAGATCTACAACTAATTGTGGCGTAGTGTCTGAATAGTCAATCCATCCCCAGGATAACTTCGTACCCTTTCATATCGATTATGATCAGCTCTACGTATAGCTCCCTATCCCCTACCGATAAAATATCACCCTTTACTACTTGATCTGAATGTAAAGACTCACCCGATGGTAACATGACGCTATATGACTTATCAGCTTATAAAACCCATAGATTATTCTTACACACAAACACGGTTGCTACAAATGAGTGAGTAGCACCCGTGTCAATAAGAGTATATGCGGGTTCACCGCAGATCAAAATCGTACCTGTTATGACTGTGTGCTGCACTGCATCCTCATCTTCCATCAGGGTAAAACTCTAGGCGCCACCCTCGCCCGGTTTGCATCTGGCGGCATAGGACAATCTCTAATCAGAAGGCAAACCTTGTCGCACCTGAAACATCGGCCTGTGTAAAGCTTGCATTCGCCGTAGTGATTCCTCTGACAGATGAAACACAGTGGAGCTTGAGGAGCCTGAGAAGCTCGAGGAGCCCCTTGAGGTCGCATCCCTTTTCCTCGGTCGTCATTGGGGTTACAGGGCCTTTTAACACCTCTTTGTTGTTGCTGCCAACCCCCTTTGTTCTGCTGTGGTTGTGGCTGCACATCTCTGACAAACTTCCTTGGTAGCTCACGTTGTAGCGAACCTAACACTGTACCCTTATTTTCCCGTATTATTTTTTTATCCTTATAAACTTGTAACGTTTGAGTGGAGTTTAAAGCGTAAACTAAATCGTTTGAAAACTATTTGGAAACAATTTAAATAAAACATCAAAAACAACTTATAAAGCAATTAATATACAATTAAACCTATAAAACAATTGAAACAGGGGAAAAGACAAAAATAGGGGCAGAAGGGACAATTGTCCCGAAATGCAAAGGGGCGATCGATCGCCAAGACAGAAAAATGGAGGGGCGATCAATCGCCCCTCACACTGGCGATTGATCGCCCTTGCGATCAATCGCCAGGCAATCGATCGCCACACTCTCTGGAATTTTTCCAGAGAGTGGCGACCATCATGCCGATCGATCGGCACCCTCCCTGGAATCTGAAATTCTAGGGAGTTGCCTCCTTCTTTTGTTTCCTTCCTTTCCTTCCCTGCACATTTTCACATCCACATCCCTGTTTACTTCTACAACATCAACATAACTCACTCATGATTCCATCCATTTTCCATTTTGCCAATCCCCCAAAATGAACGACTCAAAACACGTTTAAAAACATAACCCGATTTTGTAAAAACAAACCGCGTGGATCCGTTTAAAAATCGAACATATCTCTATAAAGTAGATTACCAAGCAGTTACAAAATACGTTTCCAAAAATGTTTAAAAACTCAAAACATAAACCTATCCACCATCTAGAACCAAACATCCTAAAATGTTTCTAACTATACAATAATCCATTACACCCAAAAACCCTCAAAATACCTAACTGTTACCCCCACGGGTCAAGATACGCGTCGACTGCCCATGCACACCACCGCAGCCGTTCTTCTACAACCGTCCTGTACATCGGGTGGAGGAACATCGTCCTCACCTGTTTCGAAATCACCTACACCATACAAACAGTCTATGAGCTAAAGGCTCAGTAAATTTCGTAAATGTAAATGCATGCTGTGCAAATGAGTTTCAGAAACCATGCAACATTTTCTTATCATTACATCGCAGACAGAATATCACCGAGGTCTCAGCCTATTAGATGGAGAGGACGCGCTTACATCCGTGTACAGCCGTGCCTGAGCCCCACCTCGCGTGACCAGATAACAGATTACGTAGATTCATTTCGTTCATTTATTTCATTTTCTTAAACACGTGCAAAAATCCGTTTTCATGCTATTTTTAAAAGACGTGATCCATGAACAGTTAAATGCTTAAAGTAAACATACATCGTGCATACCATCAAGTCAATAAAAAGTAGAATCTATCAAAGTAAATAACCCTAACTACACAACCAAAACATTTAAACAAACTAGACTCCAATGATCCTCGACGCGACCTTGACGTACGGTGTAGGCCAATCGGCCAGAGTAGGTCACGAGAAATTACCTCGCGTCCGTTGCACTTCTAGCTCCATCCATGAGTGTTGTTTACCTAAAGCAAATTCACAATAATCGCGGTTAAAACGCGCTTAAACTTTAAACGTCCAAATTAACAAAATCCTTAACTAAGGAAATTCCTAAAATTCTAACTTAGCTAATCGAGTCATTTAACAACAAATTTACGTTCGATACCTCGAAACCGCCATTAACGAGCTTTTCCAAAAATCCGAAATTTCTCAAATCCTAACCTTTCTCACCAATAAATTTATCGTCGTCCAATAACGTTCAATACGTCCATTACATCCACAATTACGGTAAACCTATCTATTTCAAACCCTAAATCACGTTTTAAACGAAATCCTAATCGAAACCCTAATCGTTAAACGACTCGAAAACTACGAATAAGCTTTCTAAAAACGTAGAACCTTACCTAGAATGTCGTTTGGAGGAGAAAACACGAAGAAAACGAGACGATCGGAGGACGAATCGTCGTCGGAATGGAAGTCGCCGTGAGAGAATCGCCGGAGAACGCAGGGGAGAGAAAAGAAGAAATCGTGAAATGCTGGAGGAAGAAGAGAAAATGTGGTTTTTAATAAATTATGACTTTGCAAATTACCATTTTGCCCTTCCTTTGATTTTCTATTTGTTTCGTCTTTCGTTTCGTTAATTAGCTAACAATTCATTTTCTCCAAAACTTCTTATTTTGCCAATAACTCCAACTTATTATCAGGGTTCCATTAAAACTGTCCGTTCGCAATTCGGACTCCGTTTACTATTTTTACCAAAGTATCTTTTATATTACGATAAACGTAATTCTCGTAAAATTAGCGTTAAACTCCTAAAATTCTCGAAATTTTCTTAAAATCCTTATAATTTATTAGGATCGTAATAACACTTTCTTTTCACGAAACCGACCTACTTGACATAATTACAAAAATACCATTACATTATTAATTTACAAAATCTCGTAAAGAACCGGGTGTAACATTTCATCCACTTTATTTAAAATTTTGTTCTCAAAATTTGATCACACAAACAACTCAGGATACTTAGCCATCATATCCTGCTGTCGCTCCCAAGTAGCTTCTTCCACCTCGTGGTTCCGCCATAAGACTTTGACTAGCGGGATTTCTTTGTTGCGCAAAACTTTGATCGAAGACTCCAAAATACATACAGGCTTCTCCACATAAGTCAAGGTAGGCTGTACATCGATGTCTCTTGCCTCCACAATATGCAATGGATCGCGCAAACACTTCCGAAGCATAGACATGTGAAATACATTGTGGATGCCTTCCATTGAAGCAGGAAGCTGCGGTCGATACGCCATCTTTCCGATCTTCTTCAAAATAGGAAAGGGCCCCACATATCTAGGGTTTAGCTTGCCCCTCCTTCCGAATCGCATTATGCCTTTAAATGGAGAAACCTTCAAATAAACCTCATCACCTTCTTCAAATTCCAGTTCTCTCCGTCTTGTGTCAGCATAGCTCTTCTGTTGACTCTGAGCTATCTCGATACACTATCGAATAACGGCAATCTTCTCTGCCGTTTGCTGTAAGATCTCAGGACCAATAATATTGGCTTCACCAACCCCGTCCCAATATAATGGAGATCTACACTTTCGACCGTACAAAGCCTCATACGGAACCATACCAATGGTAGCCTGGAAGCTGTTGTTGTAAGAGAACTCGATCAGTGACAAATACCTGCTCCACGATCCCTAAAATTCCAACACACAAGCCCTGAGCATATCCTCCAGAATCTGATTTGTTCTCTCCGTCTAACCTTCAGTCTGAGGATGAAATGCCGTGCTGAAACTTAGATGAGTTCCCATAGCTTTGTGCAGACTCTTCCAGAACTTATCTAGATAATCCTTGAAGACGTGGTTCATCAAATCCATAAACGCTGCAGGGGCATTAATAAGTCCAAAAGACATAATGAGGAACTCATAATGCCCGTACCTCATTCGGAACGCCGTTTTCTGAACATCTTCCTTCCGGACCTTCAACTGATAGTAACCCGAGCGTAGGTCAATCCTGTAAAACACTCGAGCACCTTGCAGCTGATCAAACAAATCATCTATCTGAGGTAGTGGATACTTATTCTTCACTGTAAGTTTATTCAGCTCCCTATAATCCACACACATTCTGAGGCTCCTGTCTTTTTTCTTGAAAAATAGAACGGGCGCATCCCAGGGTGAAAAGTTGGGTCGGATGAAACCCTTATCTAACAATTCTTCAAGCTGAGTTTTCAACTCTCTCAATTCAGCAGGCGCAATCTATATGGATTCTTAGACACTGGCGCGGAGCTCGGATATACATCAATAATAAACTCTATCTCCCTGTCCGGAGATAATCCGGGAAGATCATCAAGGAATATCTCAGAGAATTCTCTGACTATAGGAATGTCACTCGGCTTTACTCCGCTGAGCAACTAAGTATCAAGTACTGTGGCCAAATAAATAGAGCACTCACCTTTAAACTGCTCGTTGACCTTCATGGAATAAGACATAAGCGACCCACTCAATCGGTTCATTGCCTGATAAGAAAACTCTGCTTTACCCGGGGGTCGAAAGGTCACAATCCCGGATCGACAATCGATGGTGGCGAAATATTGTGATAGCCAGTCTATCCCTAAGATAAGATCATAGATCTCTATGCCCATAGCAATCAGGCGAGCATAGAGGGTACCGTTCCTGACTGAGACAATATTGCCTTGGACAACTTGACCTGACTGCATACGCTCTCCTGAAGGTAGCATCACACTATATTCGCATTCTGCTAACTCAGGCACAAGCTTCAGTCTAGACACGCAAGCAGTGGAAACAAAAGAGTGCGTAGCCCCCGTGTCTATCAAAGAAAATACCGCCACGCCCATAATCAAAATAGTACTTGATATCACGGAAGGCTGAGCCCCATCATCAATATCACCAGGCTCGATAAATGCAAAGATCCTCAGCATAACCCTCCTCTGGTCTCCGCCCAACTGATCTCGGCCCGGCTTCAGGCAATCTCTGACAAAATGGCCCACTTCACCACATCTATAACATTTGTTAGTGCCCACCCGGTACTCTCCACTATTTTCTCTCTGACATTTAGGGCACCAAGACATTTGAGAAGCCCACTGTATTTGCTTGCCTTTCTCTCGATCAGTGCCTCCCTCTAAAGGCCTCTTCACACCTCTCTGTTGTGGCTGGGGTTGTTGTACTTTTGGTTGCCAACCTCGGTTCTATGTCTGAGGACGGATCTCATGAAAGAAGCCTCTAGCTGGCTCCCTTGGTTTGACATAGCTCTGTTCGACGGCCTCGATCTCAAGTGCTCTGGCTACAATCTCATCGTAGGATACATTCCGCACCCCTGATATCGTAAGACTCTTCCGAATTTCTTGGCCAAGCTCCTGTACAAATCTGCGTACCTTGTCCTCATTGACACTAACCTGACGCGGTACGAATCGGGACAAAGCCTCAAACCTCCTCACATAATCGGCAATCGAACCAACTTGTCAAAATTGCATAAACTCCACCATCTTCGCCTCTCGTACTGTATGGCTGAAATACTTGTCATAGAATATCATTTTGAAACGCTCCCAACTCATAATCATCACATCGGTGGTTGCCTTGATGGAATCCCACCAGAATCGAGCATCCAGTGATAAGTGGTAACTCACCAACGCAACCTTCTCTCCGCCCTCAATGCCTGCGTAGGCCAGCATATCCTCCATGGTTCAAATCCACTCCTCGGCTGAAGAGGGATCCGTATACTGTCCGTTGAACACAGGAGGTTGGAGCCTCTAAAATTTCTCCATTCCCAGATTACCATGAGTCGCTGTCTCTCGAGCTATAACACCCTCACGATCTATCAGGGTACCCAACTGCTGGGACTGTCTCTCCATTTGTTGAGCCTGTCGCTCCATGTGTTGGGGCTGTTGGGCAATAAAATCCTTAAGATGGTCTATCGTATCGTCTCGGTCATTTCCTCGACGTACCATATTTCTATAACTCCTATAAGGTTAAAAGCAAATATCTCTAAGAAATAGAAATCAAATAAAACTTTTAAACATACTTACAGTTGAAGAAGGACGTCCGCGTAGTGGCACGCGCAGTCGAGCAGTCTACAGAACCGTTTTTAAAACCTGGGGGCTCTGATACCATAAACTGTAGCGAACCTAACACTGTACCCTTATTTTCCCGTATTATTTTTTTTATTATTTTTTTTTATCCTTATAAACTTGTAACGTTTGAGCGGAATTTAAAGCGTAAACCAAATAGTTTTCAAACGATTTAGTTTACGCTTTAAATTCCGCTCAAACGTTACAAGTTTATAAGGATAAAAAAGATAATAATAAAATAATACGGGAAAATAAGGGTACAGTGTTAGATTCGCTACACGCGTTGTCCTTGCACCGTTATTTCTACCTCTTCCAGTTCCAAAGCCTTAGCTGCCACCTCAGAATAAGGTATATTATGGATCCCTGCGGTCTTCACTCCCCTGAAAAGGTTTGGCTTCAACTCTTGAACAAATTAGTGAATCTTTTCTTCTTCGTCATCCACTAGACCGGGCGCGAACCGGGATAATGCTTCAAACTTACATATATAGTCCGTCACAGAACCGGTTTGGCACAGCTGCATAAACTTCATCTTTTTGCTGGCCCGAACTGCTCAGCTAAAGTACTTATCAAAGAAAGCCGTCTTGAACCATGCCCAAGTCATAGTTTCAATATTAGTAGTGCTCTGAATTGAGTCCCACCAATGCCTCGCATCCAAAGCAAGGTGGAAAACAGTACATGTGATCTTATCCTCCTCATCAGCCTTGGCATACTTAAATATGTCCTCAATTGTCCGAATCCATTCGTCAGCATGAATAGGATCTGAAACTTGTCCATTAAATGTCGGAGGTCGAAGTCAGCAAAACCGCTCGCCACTTTAGTCATGGATTGCACTTGAACTAGATTTCCCTTGCACCTCTCTAGCCACTAGCCGCTCAATCTGTCGAGATTGGTTGTGAACCAATTCCGTTAGTTGAGCAATTGTGTTACTTTCCTCATTGACTCCTTCACGTTGTCCCCTCACCATCTTGTCAATCTTAATCACATCATAAACACAACTTAACTTTAAATGACATTACTAAAATCATAAACACTTACAGTTGTTGGAGAGTACTCATGCGGCGATTTGTGCTGGTAGGTAGTCTGCAGAACTGATTTTAGAACCCGGGTGCTCTGATACCACAAGTTGTCCCAACCCAAAACCCAACGGGTCGCGACTTACATAATCGTGTTCATGTTCTTATTCTTGCCTTGTATAATTTTTTTTTTCTTAATAAAGAGGAAACTACTCGAAGAAAAATTTACGAAAGCGATTAAGAATCATACTTAAAAACTCATTTGGAATCCCTTGAAAACAATATAAAACATTAATAGAATTTGAAGAGTAAATTAGGAAAAAGGCATGCACTGTTTTAAGGGAAAAGAAGAGTGGCAGAGACGGAAAATAAAAAGGGGCGATCGATCGCCCTACTGAAAATTTTGCACAGCCGATCGATCGGCCAATTCCGTCGATCGATCGGCGATCGGTTCTCAGGTCTTGAAAATACAAAGATACAAGTTGCCGATCGATCGGCGAGACTAAGAAAGGGAGCAGTGGCAGAGGCGTACCTATGGTCGTGGGAGAGCTCGATGTGAGTTGCAGAAGAAGGTGAGAAAAAATAATGGAGGTAGGGGCCAATAGAACGCAGGTGAGTATTTCAGAGGATAGGGTAGGTTTTTGAATCGGGGAAAAAGGGGTAATAAAAGACACGATCGATCGCTGGGTAATAAAATTAGAGCACCAATCGATCGCCTCATTTAGCCGATCGATCGGCACCTTCTCTGTGTTTAAGCAAAATAGATGCGCAGTGACGATCGATAGCCTCATTTAGTCAATCGATCGGCTACTCCTCGGGTCTAAAAATAATGGAAGTTCACAGATCAATCGGCGACTTCTCTGTATCCAGAGACGCCCGTAATGAATTTTTTTTTAAAAAAACACCAAATACTAAACCTATAATATAAAACTACTCATATCAAAATAAAATAACGAAATTAGAACTGAAAACGAAAATAAGAAAAATGAAGTAAAAAGAAAATAAAAATAAAAAAGAAAATAAATGACTAATGGGTTACCTCCCACCGAGTGCGTGTTTTAACATCATCAGCTTGATGATGTACTGCGTCATAATTGATTGAGAAGGAAAACGAATTTTGTAATGTCGAATGTACCGCCCCAATATGCTTTCAATCTTTGACCGTTAACCTTGAAAGTAGATTGATCTTCACCTTGAATTTCAACGGCGCCATGAGGGAAAACTTATTACCGTAAACGGACCTAACCATCGTGACTTGAGTTTTTTGGGAAATAACCGAAGGCGAGAATTAAATAATAATACTTGCTGTCCTGGTGCAAATTCCTTCAGTACATTATGTTTATTATGCCACGCCTTCGTCTTTTCTTTATAAATTCTCGAATTTTCATAAGCATTTCGTCGAAATTCACCAAGCTCGTTTAACTATAATAGTCTTGCTTCGCCAACTGCTTGTGATTCCATATTTAATTTTTTAATAGCCCATAAAGCTCGATGCTCTAATTCCACCAGAAGATGACATGTTTTACCAAAAACCAAACGGTAAGGTGACATACCTAACGGTGTTTTGAATGCTTTTGATATGCCCAAAGAGAATCATCTAGCTTTCGTGACCAATCTTTACGAGATGAGCTTACCGTCTTTTCTAGAATTTGCTTGATCTCTCTATTCGAAACCTCGGTTTGGCCATTAGATTGCAGATGATACCCAAGACCTTTGTGATGCTTCACACCATATTTCAACAATAATGCTTCAAATTGCTTATTACAAAAATGCGTACCTTCATCACTGATAATAGCCCGAGGAGTACTGAATCGTGTGAAAATATTTTTGCGAAGAAAATTTAGCACCATTATTCCATCATTGGTTGGGGTAGCAGATGCCTCCACCCATTTTGATACATAATCGACTGTTAGGAGAATATATTTATGATTGAAAGAAGTAGAAAACGAACCCATGAAATCGATTCTCCAAACACCAAATAACTCTACTTCCAAGATATTAGTCAATGGCATATCATCTTGGCGTTAAATATCACCGGTACGTTGGCAGCGGTCACATGACATAGCAAATAAGTGAGCGTCTTTAAAAAGGGTAGGCCAAAATAAACCACATTGTAATACCTTTGCTGCTGTTCTCTTGCCACCAAAATGGCTTTCACACTCCAGTGAATGACAATGCCGTAAGATATTTTCCATCTCATCTTCGGAAATGCAGCGCCTTATGACCTGATCCGCATAGTGCTTATAAAGAAATGGATCATCCCAATAATACCTTTTAGCATCAGCAAAAAATTTCTTTCCTTTATGAGCTGAAGGCTCTATGGGTAGAACACCACTACCCAGGAAATTGACGATATTTGCGTACCATGGAGTATTGTCGACACTAAAGAGTTGTTCATCTCGAAAGGCATCAACAATAGGTATTTCATCCTCTTACACATGTTCCTGAGGTTGTAGTCTTGACAGGTGATCTGCCACTAGATTTTCAATGCCCTTTTTATCTCTAATTTCCATATCGAATTCTTGGAGTAATAAAATCCATCGAATGAGGCGAGGCTTTGCATCTTTCTTAACCATAAGGTATTTAATGGCTGAATGATCAGTGAAAACTATTACCTTATTGCCGATAAGATAAGGACGAAATTTGTCAAAGGCGAAGATAACTGCAAGTAGTTCTTTTTTTGTCGTAGCGTAATTCAACTGGGCTTCATTAAGGACTAGGCTTGCATAGTAAATAGTGCAGAAGGTCTTATCTTTGCGTTGCCCTAACACTGCGCCAATTGCAAAATCACTAGCATCGCTCATAATTTTGAAAGGATGGTTCCAATCAGGTGCCACTACAATAGGTGTTGAAGTGAGCTTTTCTTTCAATAAATTGAACGCCTTTAGGCAATCAGCATCAAACTTAAACTCCACACCCTTTTCTAGTAGGTTACAAAATGGCTTGGTGATCTTGCTGAAGTCTTTGATGAATCGACGATAAAATCCAGCGTGTCCCAAAAAACTCCTCACGCCCTTAACTGAGATTGGTGGCGGTAGCTTCTCAATCGTATCAATCTTGGCACGATCCACTTCTATACCTTTTGATGATACCCGATGGCCTAATACAATACCTTCTTGTACCATGAAATGATATTTTTTTCAATTTAGCACTAGATTTGTCACAGCACAATGTTGAAGCACCAGATTCAGATTCGCCAGACAATGGTTAAAAGAAGACCCAATAACAAAAAAATCATCCATGAATACCTCAATAATGCATTCGACCATGTCAGAAAATATTGCTATCATGTATTGTTGAAAAGTGGCCGGAGCGTTACAAAGACCAAAGGGCATCCGTCGAAATGCAAAGGTGCCGTACGAGCAGGTAAATGTAGTTTTCTCTTGGTCTTCAGGAGCTATGGCAATTTGATTGTACCTGGAGTAACCATCAGGTAAATAATAAAATTCGTATCCTGAGAGCCTGTCAATCATCTGATCAATAAACGAAAATGGGAAGTGATCTTTTCTTGTAGCCTCGTTTAATTTCCTATAGTCCATACATATGCGCCAACTAGTAACAGTGCGAGTAGGAATGAGCTCATTATTTTCATTTTGCACAACTGTCATCCCGCCCTTTTTTGGTACAACTTAGACGGGGCTAACCCATGAACTGTCAGAAATTGGATATATCACCCCTGCATCTAACCAATTTAAGATTTCTTTTTGCACTACTTCTTTCATGGTGGGGTTGAGACATCGTTGGTGTTCCACTGATGGCTTGTGAACTTCCTCCTGAAGAATTCTATGCATACAAAAAGATGAGCTGATCCCCTTTAAATCTGCCAAAGTCCAACCAATTGCCGATTTGAATTTTTGGAGAACTCGAAGTAATTTCTCTTCTTCTTCTGTAGATAAATCAACGGAAATAATTACATGTAACGAAGATGGGGCCTGTAAATATGCGTATTTTAAATGTGCAGGTAGTGTTTTCAGTTCTAACACCGGTGGTTGCTCAATGGATGGCAACGTGCGTGATGGGCCTTCACCCAAATTTTCATAATATGTCCTCCTATTCGGCTCATAAGAGTTCATCCACATTGCATAACTACGTACTTCCTTAGCCTCTTCCAGAAAATAATTCTGCTCAAACAGACAAGCTTCTAAAGGGTCATCGGGTTAAAGTGCAACTTCATCTGTCGTGGACTCGGTAACTTCCACGCGAAAAATATTATTGTTATCTCCCGGATATTTCATGGCTTTCAAGACATTAAATTTGACTTCTTCATCCTGCACTCTCAAACTCAATTCACTTTTTTGTACATCAATAAGAGCACGACCCGTTGCAAGGAATGCTCTACCCAAAATAATCGGCACATCTGGATCTTCTTTCATATTAAGCACAATAAAATCAGTAGGGAATATGAATTTGTCTACTTTTATGAGCACATCTTCAAAGATTCCTCTCGGGTGTTTAATAGAGTGATGGCCATCAATAATGTAACCCCTGTCAGTTTGGTTTCGCCTAGATTGAGTTTCCGGAATATAGATAAAGACATCAAATTAATGCTCGCCCCCAAATCGCATAGTGCCCATGTAAATACAGAATTGCCAATCTCGCAAGGTACCGTAAAACTTCCCGGATCTTTTAATTTTTGCGGGAACTTCTTCTGAATAATGGCACTGTATTCTTCTGTAAGAGCTATAATACCACACTCCTCTATTTTACGCTTGTGGGAAAGAATATCTTTCATAAATTTGGCATAACTCGGCATTTGTTCCAATGCATCGGCAAACAGAATATTAATGTGGAGCTTCTTGAAGACATCAAGGAATTGAGAAAATTGTTTATCAAGCTTCACAGTTTTCAATCTTTGTTGAAATGGCACTGGAGGTGATTGATGAGATGGTTGTGACTTTTGAACTTCACCTGCAGTGGAATCCTCATTAACATCTTTTGGCACAATTTTCTCTTTTTGCACTGGTTCAATTACTGTTCCCTTTTGAGTGGTGATTGCATTACAATGATCTTTTATATTCACCTCTGTGTTACTTGATAGTGAGCCTTGAGGTCTTCCATTAATAACGCTTGCAAATTGACCACGTTGATTTTCAAGACTACGAATTTGAGCTGATTGATTTTGCATTGCTGTATGGGTCTCAGTCATAAACTGCATAAGGGCTGTTTCAAGATCATCTTTCTTCTCCACTTGTTGAGACGGACCGAGTTGAGCTGCTTGAGGTGGCTGCATAGCATTTTGAGAATTCTTCTATGAAAAATTTGGGTGTTGTCGCCATCCTGGATTATAAGTATTAGAATTTAGATTGCCTTGACGATTGAAATTGCCCATATAGTTAGCTTGCTCTGCGGGTTCATTTGACATGAGATTTTTCTCTTGACATTCTTCACTCAAATGCGGCCCTTGACACCACTGACAATTAACTTTCGATGTTTTCCCAACACTAGCTACCATATGAGATTCCTGTAGTTGCTTAGTTAATGAGGCAACTTGTAGAGTTAAAGCTTTCATAGCCTGAAGTTCTGGAGTACCCGTTGTGCGCTTTATAATGATCGCTCCACTAGACATTGGTCATTATTAAGTGCTAATTCCTCCAATAAATCATAAGAGGCTTCTTTAGTTTTTCTTATTAATGCTCCACCTGCAGCAGCATTGACCAGAGTTTTAGTAGAGGCAGATAATCCCACATAAAAAAATTGAATATGCATCCACTTTGGTAAGTCATGGTTTGGACACTTTCGTATCATATCCTTGAAGCGAGCCCATGCCTCATATAGTGTTTCCCCATCGAATTGACTGAAGTTGATTATATCGTTGCGAAGCTTAGCGGTCTTCTCGAAAGGAAAGAACTTGGAAAGACATTTCTTACATAAATCTTCCCAAGTATTAATAGAATTAGCTGGCAAAGAGTTAAGCCAGTTCTTCGCACGATCCCGTAATGAGAATGAAAATAGACGTAACCTCACTGCATCATCCCCCACATTGTGAAATCGAAAAGTATCGCATACTTCTAAAAAATTGGCAATATGATCTTTGGGGTCTTCTAAAGGTAATCCACTAAATTGAAATTGTTGAATCATGTGCAAGGTGCCCAGCTTAATTTCAAAATTAGCAGCGATGGCCGGTTTGCAAATAGCTGAATGCACTCTGGATACAGTAGGTATAACATAATCAAGTAAGGTCCGGTGCTCAATATTATCCTCCCCATTATCACCCATGATGGCACGCGCTTGTTGAATAACTTCTCTTTCTCTCTACGATTTTGTCGACACGTACGCTCGATTTCAAGATTGAGCGGGAGAAGATTAGCGTCTCCTTCTTTACGCATACACTTGGGAATAACACGAAAATAAAGAAATAAAATAAATAGAATTCAAAATAAAACTAAAAATAATTAATTCGATATTAATAATAAAGTCTCTGGCAACGGCGCCAAAAACTTGTTGTAAAAAATAGTTCGTAAGTGTATGAGTCGCAACAAATAATACAGTGATAGATAGAGTGTCGAACCCACAATGACTTGTTAATTAATAATCGAAATAATTAATCTTAATTCTAAATTGAACATACATTTTATGATTTCAAGAATTGAAATTAAAATAACAACCAAAACAATTAAAATAAACTAATGTAAAATAGCAAAACAATAAAAATAAGATTAACTCTAATTAATAAAAAACCAAGCAACTGAAACTGCAAATCTTTATCCAAAACTTCACTAGAAGATCCTTTTCTTTATATTAAAACATCATTATACACGCAACAAACCCTGACAAAGTACTTTCCCATTGGAAAAATTGGACGAAGAATAAAGTGAAGAAAGTCGACTGTGTCCTAGAGGTTGTAATCCAAGCGAGTTACAAAATGCTATAGTGGATAGTCTCCCATTATTGAAACTAAACCTTAACTCCATTTTATTTTTCCAATTAGTTAGCGGAAAGCAGTGAAAGTAGGGAGGATAGAGTGAGAACAAAGAAGAGGAGGAGAGAGAAGAAATATAGAGGAGGATTTAGTAATAATTATTGATTGATTATGTGGAACTTGTTAAGATTGTATGTAGATGCTATATCAGCAGCTTCTATTAGAATGTAAAAATGTAAAAATGTAAAAATAAAGGGTCAGTGTAGAATAATCCTTTATTAGTGTAAGATCTTCGGTTTAATGTACCCAAATGTTTGTTTTTTATGATTTATTTGCAGCCTTGGACCTTTCAGTTCGTAATATTGGGGAGGATGATGACAAAAGGTTTGCCTATTCAATTGATAGTTGCTTCTGTAATGCAATATGCCACTTACATTTATAAACTATTATATTTTACAGGCCTGCCAAAACCAGAAGGCAATCTATGAGGTTTAAAGCGGGGGAACCAAGACCAACCCTTTGTTTGAAATAGATGAAGCCGAAGTCCCGGTCTCTTCTCTCTGCAATGACCAGACAGAAGAAAATTGTGCAATTTCAGAGGGATCAACACTTGGAAAAGAAGAGAAATGAGACAATGGCACCAAATTCGAAACTCAGGAAAACCGACGAGCATCCAATGGCTGGCCAATGAGGCGAGCAGTTGAAAAAGAACTATCCTACAAGGAGACTCCTATTAATGTAAAGATGTGTCGAGAAAAGTGAGACTCTCAGAATTGGGAACGTAATTGAGCATTCCTGTCATTTTGAAAAATTCTAATAGATCCAGTTTCATAGTCTCTTGTGTTTTTCATATTTCTGTTCAAAAAACAGTTGTTGAAAGCAGTATGTTTCTCATTCTCTGTGAATCTCATGGCTGCATGCTCTGTTTTGATTGTTTCCACGAATGAGAATCAAATTTTGGCTGAATCAACCATGTTTTCGTCCTGCAATGCTATTTAATCTATCTAATCTATCATCTTTTCTTGATTCACCTCAGTTTGTTCCTTTACTAATGATAGTTTGTGCAATATATCTCTTCCTTTCTCTCAGGATGTACAAATATTCCTATTGATCCCCATCTTGGAATTTCTATAGTTTTTTGAAATTGTAGTTTCTATGATTGTTGCTTAAATATACATATTTTACTGTTGCATTAAATTTATTAGATAGAGTAGCTAAATGTCGCTTCTTACCAACATTTATTTCATGTAATTGGTGCTTCAGTATTGTTATATGTGATTTATTTATATAAATTATATTTGTTTACTCAATATTGAAATTATATTTGAAATAAAACGTGACATCAAGCCTCTAGATAATGTGATTGTTCTATGCTTTTCCATAAATTCTTAAATATCTATAAATTTAACAAAAAAAATAAGAATATGGTCAACATCCATGTAGTTGCGATTTATGATAATGTTCACAAAGAAATTGTTAAATCAAAACTTAATTTTGACTTTAGAGGTTCTTCCGCGTCAATTTCCGATAGCCGGTGGAGTAGCTGCCGGAGAATCCTCAAAGATAGATACCTACAAAGCAACAATGAGCTCTTTTGAGATACCAGTAAAACACAAATTGGAAAGGCATAAAAATAGTAGATAGAAGCTTAATTAAGAGCTAAAAAGTAATACATGGAGATTAATTTATCTTATTGCAATGAACTCTTGTTAACGTACCACACAACAGGACATTTTCTGGAGAGGGTCTCTCATTAGTTGGATTAGGATCAGGGTCGTGAATTCTTCAATTTTTTCTTAGATTTCTTGTCCCTTACGCATAATCTTTCCCTGCATAAACTGGAGTTTAGGTCACTACAATCACATATTAAACATACTATTATGATAAATGAAAACAGCAATAATTAAGAAAAATGAAAACAAGAGATTATAACCTCCAGACTGGATCAACAGGGGGTTCTGCAGAGGATTGACGATGATCGAGGAAATATAAAGTGTTTTCAACAGAGTTAGCTCCATCTTCTTGATACAACTCCATCTGCATATCGCCCTTCGTACCTTCACATGCGTCTTTGAAGTGTGCCCCAATTAAATGATTAGTTGGTGGGCTACATTGACCTGTGGATGATTCAGTATTAGCTATCGATTTATTCAGACCCTCACTTTCACTCTTCACCTTTCTCTTCAACTTTTTCTTGGCTTTATTTTTAATTTTCTTTTCTAATTGCTTCTGTGCCTGTACTTCAGGACTTCGAAAAATACTTTTTCCAGGTGTAAGAACTTTAGATTTGTCAAGAGTGGGTTTGGTCAGTTCACATTCATCACAAAACCACGTAACATATTCGTCAAAGGTTTTTGGCAACACATCCAAGCAGTATCTGGAAACAAATAGAAGCACTGTAAGGTAAATGTTGATCAACATGAAGATGGAGTAAATACAGATGTTCATTATCTATCAATTCTTACATTTTTTATATTGCAATACAAGTAATAAAAATTTCGTGATTTCATAAGAAGCAAATCACCTATATGGCTAAAAACTAAGCAAAAATATAACATCCTAATCATAAGCAGAAGATCAAATGATCAAACTTTTGCATCTTTGATTTTAGCTATCACACGACTAGACACAAAAATTTTAGTAGATATGTATATATTGTGTTCACTAAAATGACAGCATCAGCCGCTCCAACCCAAAAAAAATAAAATAAAATTGTACCATACATACCGATGGATGCTGTAAGCATTACACTTTTCACAATCAATTAAAGCATTAGAAAATCCTCCATCACCGCATAACTGACAAATAATCACCTACAGTAATGTCATCATAAATAGTGTTAGTATAAGATGCTAGAAACAAAAAAAAACATCAAAAGAAATATAAAAACCAGTTGCATTGAACAAGAAAAAATCAAGTTAAGAAGTTTCTAACAATTATCCAAGAAGGCATGCCAGCCTGCAAGTACACGTATGCATTCACGTGAATATTTTTATATTCATGTGTTTAAAGAAAACAAGTAATCTCAAGTGTGTCTAATATTTCTAAGAGTTGATTTACCCAGAAGTTATATCAGAGTCTGTTTAGACTATCCAAGTGATGAACAATTCAAAGATACCAAGATATTCATTTTACTGAGACTATTATCTAGTTAACTAAGGATTAAATAGGAGACTGACGCCAAACATCTACCAATCATGTATAAAATAATGATACGTTGCAGTAAATTTTTCATTGCAAATTCATCTGGGTTAGATTTGGGCCGGAGGGTTCGGTCGTAGAAAGGGGGGTCGTCACAATCCCACATCTCTTGGAAAAGTATGTGGAAATGAAACATATGTAAAGAGACCCTCCCAAGATTGTAAGACATGTTTTGGAGCACAAATAGCAACGGATCCCATAAGAACTACGAAGTTAAAAGTGCTTCGGCGAGAGTAGTATCAGGTTGGGTGACCGACAGGGAAGTCCTCGCCAAACAAAGTTGTGAGGGGAGGATATTGGGCTGCGGCCCAATCCCCAGAGCGGATAATATCTTACTAGGAAAAGGGGGTCGTTACATATAGTATCAAAGCCTGTACCCAACCAGAAATATGGCCAATGAGGACGTTGGGCCCCTGAGAGGGGGTGATTGTGATGACCCAAATGGACACATATGAGATTGAACCACCCAGTGCTCCGAGAATCCCGAGTGGGACTTGGGCCGGAGGGTGACGTGTTGGGTTAAAACTCTGTGGATCCCTGGTTGGACTTAGGCCGGAGGGTTCGATCATAGAAAGGGGGGTCGTCACAATTCCACATAGCTTGGGGAAGTATGTGGAAATGAAACATATATAAAGAGACTCTCCCAAGATAATAAGACGCGTTTTGGAGCACAATTGGCAATGGATCCCATAAGAAGTTCGAAGTTAAAAGTGCTTCGGCGAGAGTAGTACCAGGTTGAGTGACCGACTGGAAAGTCCTCGCCAAACAAAGCCGTGAGAGGAGTATATTGGGCTGCGGCCCAATCCCCAGAGCGAACAATATCTTACTGGAAAAATGGGTCGTTACAGCAGTCCCCTATTCTATATATAGAATCGGAGATCGGGGACCTGGTCTGCGAGAACGGGGGATCTATTCTCGCGATTTTAAGTGAAAACGGGGACCCGCCATAGAAGCACGAATCCTCGTGTTCGTTTTAATAAAGAACTCGGGGACCTGCCTAATGCCCTAATTTGAGTGGGGACCTGCATTTATTACACGAGTCCCCGCTCAAATTTTTATAAATAAGTGGGACCCTGTTATTGCAAGGGGTGACCAGTCAGGATTTATTTTGTTATAAAAAAGTTTGGAGTTTGTTTTGTTAAGATATTCATTTTTCAAGATTTAAAATAGATTTTACCCAAAAAAATCATAATACCTTTTTGTCTCTGCTGTCTCTCAATTTGCAGGGACATTTTAACAAACTAGCAAAGCTGAGCAACAAGAACTCCTCTGAAGGCAAGAACAACTTAAAGTAGCACATGATCATCTCGTTGAAAACTCGAAATCAATTCCGTCTGCTCATGTAATTACTAATCATCTCTCCAAGTGGTAAGATCTCACAAATGACTTCATTCTCCTCTTTTCACCTGAATCTTTCTTTTTTCATCAACAGGAAGCTTTTGAACAAAAACAAGCCACCATGTTTTTAGCTCTGGATAAACTTTTCATTGAGGAATGAGAGGAGGGAAGGACAAAGGGAATGATGGAAAATTGAGACACACACACACACACACACACAGAGAGAGAGAGAGAGAGAGAGAGAGAGAGAGAGAGAGAGAGAGAGAGAGAGAGAGAGAGAGAGAGAGAGAGAGAGAGGAGAGAGAGAGAGAGAGAGAGAGAGAATTGAAGGAAAAAAGGTTGTTGTACGGACGTTAATGGACTTCAAACGATAAGGTGTCAATTGATAACGCCTCAAAATGAGGTGTCAATTGATAAAATTAAAATTTTAAGGTACTACTTGAAAACACCTCCATTCTTCAGGATCCATTTTGATAATTACCCTATTTTTAATCTTAGTTGAATCACGAATCCAACTTTGAAAGCAAATGAGACTTTTCACTATTTTTGGAGCTAAGAAACTCCAAAAAGAATCTAACACTCACCCACCACAACTGGATACCAAATATGAGACAATTGTAGAAATAGAAATAGCAAGGACATCTCGTGCTATTTTACTCAAATATGGAAATTCTAAAGTATGCATTCTCAACCAACTCAAATATCCATATCATTGGAAAAATTCTCAAGTTTGTTTGATCAATAACTTTCGATTTCATTTTTATTGTGCAATTCACCTTCAGTGTCCAATTCTGCTTGACATGTCGACTCAAACTCATCATTATCCCTGATGTCATGAGCATCAAACACATGTCTAGAAGCTTCTTGCAAATTATTTGTTAGTGAATCCATTTGGAATTCAAAATACAATCTTCTAATTGTATATTGCAATTCCATTATCAACTCATTGGTTATCTCAAGTCCTTGCAATTTCATTAGGCAATGTCTCATGAACTTTAATTTATATCGTGGATCCAACAAAACAGCTACACACATGAAAGTGATTGACTTTGCTGAAATTTCTCAAATATTTTTCATACTTAATTTGCATATTGAATGTATATTTCTTAGTGATAAGTTATCACTTGTAACATATTTCTTGATACCCCATTGAAGTTTACAAACTTCAAAGAAAAATACATTGGAGGTAATGTGCAAACTCGACGAAACTTTCAACATCACATCATAAAATATTTTCAACAATATTATAAATTCACGAATGACAGGTCAATCTTCATCAATGGGAGGACCACTTACATATTCGTTTTTATGAAACTCATATATGAATTGAATATCATACTCGCACAATTTTACAAAAGCCTTTTCGAACTTTTCACCATTATCTAACATTGAGTATGTTGAGTTCCATCAAGTTGGAATATCAAGACACACCCTACTTCTGCATGTAATCTTCGCACTTTCAACACATGCTTTGAACTTAAGCACCTTCGCAAGAGAAGACCTGACATTATACAACTTTGTGAATCTTCATAATAGAACAATTATACTATTTTAAGTTATTGCAAACAATTAAATTTACAATATGAGCAAAGCATCTGACATGTATAAACTCTCCATCAAGCACCAAATCTTTTCAGTTTCTAATACTCTTAACCAAATGAGTCAAAGTTGTTAGCTTAAATGCGTTTAAGTAATTATATTTTTAATGATTATGTTTAATCTGGATTATTATGTTTAACATGATATTGGTGAACTGATGATTAATTTGAAATACATAGACTGCATAATTGAATTGTGATATAAATTGTAGTTATCTCGAAATGCCTTTGAAAAGGGTATTATGTTTTTCTGACGAATTTTAGTTAAGTGTTTATTAGTCCACAGTCAATCGTCCACGTGAAAAGAAAGCAGAGAAAGACGTAAACGTCCAAGGTCTCAGTTGTCCACGCGAGAGACAGAATCAATCGTCCACAGTCAAGACGAAATCTGTTGTCCAAAGTTAAAGTATCACGTGAAAGTCAGGTGACTTCAGTCAAAATCAATCGTCCAAAGTATCACGTGAAAGTCAGGTGACTTCAGTCAGAATCAGTCGTCCACACTAATGAAAGACGCAGCCGTCCACGCTCAAAGGAAAGACGCAGTCGTCCACGTTCAAAGGAAAGACGCAGTCGTCCATGCTCAAGGAAAGACGCAGTCGTCCACGTTCAAAGGAAAGACGCAGTCGTCCATGCTCAAGGAAAGACGCAGTCGTCCATGCTCAAGGAAAGACGCAGTCGTCCACTCTCAAAGGAAAGACGCAGTCGTCCACGTTCAAAGGAAAGACGCAGTCGTCCACGTTCAAAGGAAAGACGCTGTCGTCCACGTTCAAAGGAAAGACGCTGTCGTCCATGCTCAAAGGAAAGACGCAGTCGTCCATGCTCAAAGGAAAGACGCAGTCGTCCACTCTCAAAGGGAAGACGCAGTCGTCCACTCTCAAAGGAAAGACGCAGTCGTCCACGTTCAAAGGAAAGACGCAGTCGTCCACGTTCAAAGGAAAGACGCTGTCGTCCATGCTCAAGGAAAGACGCAGTCGTCCACGTTCAAAGGAAAGACGCAGTCGTCCATGCTCAAGGAAAGACGCAGTCGTCCACGTTCAAAGGAAAGACGCAGTCGTCCATGCTCAAGGAAAGACGCAGTCGTCCATGCTCAAGGAAAGACGCAGTCGTCCACGTTCAAAGGAAAGACGCAGTCGTCCACGTTCAAAGGAAAGACGCAGTCGTCCATGCTCAAGGAAAGACGCAGTCGTCCACGTTCAAAGGAAAGACGCAGTCGTCCACGTTCAAAGGAAAGACGCAGTCGTCCATGCTCAAGGAAAGACGCAGTCGTCCAGGAAAGACGCAGTCGTCCACGTTCAAAGGAAAGACGCAGTCGTCCACGTTCAAAGGAAAGACGCAGTCGTCCACGTTCAAAGGAAAGACGCAGTCGTCCACGTTCAAAGGAAAGACGCAGTCGTCCACGTTCAAAGGAAAGACGCAGTCGTCCACGTTCAAAGGAAAGACGCAGTCGTCCACGTTCAAAGGAAAGACGCAGTCGTCCACGTTCAAAGGAAAGACGCAGTCGTCCACGTTCAAAGGAAAGACGCAGTCGTCCACGTTCAAAGGAAAGACGCAGTCGTCCACGTTCAAAGGAAAGACGCAGTCGTCCACGTTCAAAGGAAAGACGCAGTCGTCCACGTTCAAAGGAAAGACGCAGTCGTCCACGTTCAAAGGAAAGACGCAGTCGTCCACGTTCAAAGGAAAGACGCAGTCGTCCACGTTCAAAGGAAAGACGCAGTCGTCCACGTTCAAAGGAAAGACGCAGTCGTCCACGTTCAAAGGAAAGACGCAGTCGTCCACGTTCAAAGGAAAGACGCAGTCGTCCACGTTCAAAGGAAAGACGCAGTCGTCCACGTTCAAAGGAAAGACGCAGTCGTCCACGTTCAAAGGAAAGACGCAGTCGTCCACGTTCAAAGGAAAGACGCAGTCGTCCACGTTCAAAGGAAAGACGCAGTCGTCCACGTTCAAAGGAAAGACGCAGTCGTCCACGTTCAAAGGAAAGACGCAGTCGTCCACGTTCAAAGGAAAGACGCAGTCGTCCACGTTCAAAGGAAAGACGCAGTCGTCCACGTTCAAAGGAAAGACGCAGTCGTCCACGTTCAAAGGAAAGACGCAGTCGTCCACGTTCAAAGGAAAGACGCAGTCGTCCACGTTCAAAGGAAAGACGCAGTCGTCCACGTTCAAAGGAAAGACGCAGTCGTCCACGTTCAAAGGAAAGACGCAGTCGTCCACGTTCAAAGGAAAGACGCAGTCGTCCACGTTCAAAGGAAAGACGCAGTCGTCCACGTTCAAAGGAAAGACGCAGTCGTCCACGTTCAAAGGAAAGACGCAGTCGTCCACGTTCAAAGGAAAGACGCAGTCGTCCACGTTCAAAGGAAAGACGCAGTCGTCCACGTTCAAAGGAAAGACGCAGTCGTCCACGTTCAAAGGAAAGACGCAGTCGTCCACGTTCAAAGGAAAGACGCAGTCGTCCACGTTCAAAGGAAAGACGCAGTCGTCCACGTTCAAAGGAAAGACGCAGTCGTCCACGTTCAAAGGAAAGACGCAGTCGTCCACGTTCAAAGGAAAGACGCAGTCGTCCACGTTCAAAGGAAAGACGCAGTCGTCCACGTTCAAAGGAAAGACGCAGTCGTCCACGTTCAAAGGAAAGACGCAGTCGTCCACGTTCAAAGGAAAGACGCAGTCGTCCACGTTCAAAGGAAAGACGCAGTCGTCCACGTTCAAAGGAAAGACGCAGTCGTCCACGTTCAAAGGAAAGACGCAGTCGTCCACGTTCAAAGGAAAGACGCAGTCGTCCACGTTCAAAGGAAAGACGCAGTCGTCCACGTTCAAAGGAAAGACGCAGTCGTCCACGTTCAAAGGAAAGACGCAGTCGTCCACGTTCAAAGGAAAGACGCAGTCGTCCACGTTCAAAGGAAAGACGCAGTCGTCCACGTTCAAAGGAAAGACGCAGTCGTCCACGTTCAAAGGAAAGACGCAGTCGTCCACGTTCAAAGGAAAGACGCAGTCGTCCACGTTCAAAGGAAAGACGCAGTCGTCCACGTTCAAAGGAAAGACGCAGTCGTCCACGTTCAAAGGAAAGACGCAGTCGTCCACGTTCAAAGGAAAGACGCAGTCGTCCACGTTCAAAGGAAAGACGCAGTCGTCCACGTTCAAAGGAAAGACGCAGTCGTCCACGTTCAAAGGAAAGACGCAGTCGTCCACGTTCAAAGGAAAGACGCAGTCGTCCACGTTCAAAGGAAAGACGCAGTCGTCCACGTTCAAAGGAAAGACGCAGTCGTCCACGTTCAAAGGAAAGACGCAGTCGTCCACGTTCAAAGGAAAGACGCAGTCGTCCACGTTCAAAGGAAAGACGCAGTCGTCCACGTTCAAAGGAAAGACGCAGTCGTCCACGTTCAAAGGAAAGACGCAGTCGTCCACGTTCAAAGGAAAGACGCAGTCGTCCACGTTCAAAGGAAAGACGCAGTCGTCCACGTTCAAAGGAAAGACGCAGTCGTCCACGTTCAAAGGAAAGACGCAGTCGTCCACGTTCAAAGGAAAGACGCAGTCGTCCACGTTCAAAGGAAAGACGCAGTCGTCCACGTTCAAAGGAAAGACGCAGTCGTCCACGTTCAAAGGAAAGACGCAGTCGTCCACGTTCAAAGGAAAGACGCAGTCGTCCACGTTCAAAGGAAAGTGATTGACTTTGCTGAAATTTCTCAAATATTTTTCATACTTAATCATATGAGTCATATTTAGTGATAAGTTATCACTGTAAATATTTGATCCCCTTTGAATTTAAAAACTTCGAAGAAAAAATACATGAAGGAATGTGCAAACTCGACGGAACTTTCAACATCAATCATAAAATTTCAAACAATTATTAAAATTCACGAATGACAGGTCAATCTTCATCAATGGGAGGACCACGTACATATTCGTTTTTATGAAACTCATATCTGAATTGAATATCATACTCACACAATTTTACAAAAGCCTTTTCGAACTTTTCACCATTGTCTAACATTAAGTATGTTGAGTTCCCATCAGTTGGAATATCAAGACACACCTACTTCTGCATGTAATCTTCGCACTTTCAACACATGCTTTGAACTTAAGCACCTTCGCAGGAGAAGACCTGACATTATACAACTTTGTGAATCTCCATAATAGACAATTATGACTATTTTAAGTTATTGCAAACAATTAAATTTACAATATGAGCAAAGCATCTAAAATGCATAAACTCTCCATCAAGCACCAAATCTTTTCAGTTTCTAATACTCTAACCAAATTAGTCAAAGTTGTTAGCTTAAATGCGTTTAACTAATTACATTTTGATGATTATGGTTAATTGGATTATTATGATTAACATGATATTGGCGAACTGATGATTAATTTGAAATACATAGACCATAATTGAATTGTGATATAAATTGTAGTTATCTCGAAATGCCCTTGAAAAGGGTATTATGTTTTTTGACGAATTTTAGTTAAGTGTTTATTAGTCCACAGTCAATCGTCCACGTGAAAAGAAAGCAGAGAAAGACGTAAACGTCCAAGGGCTCAGTTTACACGCGAGAGAAGACAGAATCAATCGTCCACAGTCAAGACAAAATCTGTTGTCCAAAGTTAAAGTATCACGTGAAAGTCATGTGACTTTAGTCAAAATCATCGTCCAAAGTATCACGTGAAAGTCAGGTGACTTCAGTCAGAATCAGTCGTCCACACTAATGAAGACGCAGTCGTCCACGTTCAAAGGAAAGACGCAGTCGTCCACGTTCAAAGGAAAGACGCAGTCGTCCACGTTCAAAGGAAAGACGCAGTCGTCTACGCTCAAAGGAAAGACGCAGTCGTCTACGCTTAAAGGGAAGACGCAGTCGTCCACGTTCAAAGGAAAGACGCAGTCGTCCACGTTCAAAGGAAAGACGCAGTCGTCCACGTTCAAAGGAAAGACGCAGTCGTCCACGTTCAAAGGAAAGACGCAGTCGTCCACGTTCAAAGGAAAGACGCAGTCGTCCACGTTCAAAGGAAAGACGCAGTCGTCCACGTTCAAAGGAAAGACGCAGTCGTCCACGTTCAAAGGAAAGACGCAGTCGTCCACGTTCAAAGGAAAGACGCAGTCGTCCACGTTCAAAGGAAAGACGCAGTCGTCCACGTTCAAAGGAAAGACGCAGTCGTCCACGTTCAAAGGAAAGACGCAGTCGTCCACGTTCAAAGGAAAGACGCAGTCGTCCACGTTCAAAGGAAAGACGCAGTCGTCCACGTTCAAAGGAAAGACGCAGTCGTCCACGTTCAAAGGAAAGACGCAGTCGTCCACGTTCAAAGGAAAGACGCAGTCGTCCACGTTCAAAGGAAAGACGCAGTCGTCCACGTTCAAAGGAAAGACGCAGTCGTCCACGTTCAAAGGAAAGACGCAGTCGTCCACGTTCAAAGGAAAGACGCAGTCGTCCACGTTCAAAGGAAAGACGCAGTCGTCCACGTTCAAAGGAAAGACGCAGTCGTCCACGTTCAAAGGAAAGACGCAGTCGTCCACGTTCAAAGGAAAGACGCAGTCGTCCACGTTCAAAGGAAAGACGCAGTCGTCCACGTTCAAAGGAAAGACGCAGTCGTCCACGTTCAAAGGAAAGACGCAGTCGTCCACGTTCAAAGGAAAGACGCAGTCGTCCACGTTCAAAGGAAAGACGCAGTCGTCCACGTTCAAAGGAAAGACGCAGTCGTCCACGTTCAAAGGAAAGACGCAGTCGTCCACGTTCAAAGGAAAGACGCAGTCGTCCACGTTCAAAGGAAAGACGCAGTCGTCCACGTTCAAAGGAAAGACGCGTCGTCCACGGTTTAAGGAAACGCTGTCGTCCAAAGTATTTCCACAGGCTTCATCATCCAAAGTACTCAAACCGAAGCAAAGTGTAACGTCCCGAACCCCGCCCGGCTCGGTACGATACTGAAACTATCACGACACTCTAAACCCGTGTCCCGTAAAAATTTTGAGGAAACGACTTAAATCGGATAGCGAAAATATATAGCAAAACAAACCACGACCATAGAGACACTTTTAACAAAAAATCGACATATAACGCTAAAAGTTTCTAAATCCAAAACCTAAAAACATGCATTTAAAAACACAATTCAAACCCAATTCACACCAGTATCAATCCACAAGTATTTACATGAAATAAATCTAACAAAATCAACCACAAAATATCAGTCCCAACTACAAACCATAATCCCCGAGAATCAGGTCGAAGCGCCCCGACAATGGCCTGCACCGGCGAGCTCCGTGGATCCCCGACTGCTCCTAGTCCTGATCCTCGCTATCAAACTCATCTGTGAACACTCCGTCACCTACACCACAGAACACAAAACGTAAGCCTAATGCTTAGCAAGTAGGGATTTATGAATGCAAAACACACAATGCTCAACATCCTAACACATGCAGTTTCTACCACTTAGCTTTTCCTGCATCGCTCACGATGCCTTAAAGATTGCCTGCATCGTTAGATGCCTTATTTCCTGCATCAAAAGGTGCCTTAGTTGCCTGCACCGAAAGGTGCCTTAGTTGCCTGCACCGAAAGGTGCCTTAGTTGCCCGCACCGAAAGGTGCCTTAGTTGCCTGCACCGAAAGGTGCCTTAGTTGCCTGCACCGAAAGGTGCCTTAGTTGCCTGCACCGAAAGGTGCCTTAGTTGCCTGCACCGAAAGGTGCCTTAGTTGCCCGCACCGAAAGGTGCCTTAGTTGCCTGCACCGAAAGGTGCCTTAGTTGCCTGCACCGAAAGGTGCCTTAGTTGCCTGCACCGAAAGGTGCCTTAGTTGCCTGCACCGAAAGGTGCCTTAGTTGCCTGCACCGAAAGGTGCCTTAGTTGCCTGCACCGAAAGGTGCCTTAGTTGCCTGCACCGAAAGGTGCCTTAGTTGCCTGCACCGAAAGGTGCCTTAGTTGCCTGCACCGAAAGGTGCCTTAGTTGCCTGCACCGAAAGGTGCCTTAGTTGCCTGCACCGAAAGGTGCCTTAGTTGCCTGCACCGAAAGGTGCCTTAGTTGCCTGCACCGAAAGGTGCCTTAGTTGCCTGCACCGAAAGGTGCCTTAGTTGCCTGCACCGAAAGGTGCCTTAGTTGCCTGCACCGAAAGGTGCCTTAGTTGCCTGCACCGAAAGGTGCCTTAGTTGCCTGCACCGAAAGGTGCCTTAGTTGCCTGCACCGAAAGGTGCCTTAGTTGCCTGCACCGAAAGGTGCCTTAGTTGCCTGCACCGAAAGGTGCCTTAGTTGCCTGCACCGAAAGGTGCCTTAGTTGCCTGCACCGAAAGGTGCCTTAGTTGCCTGCACCGAAAGGTGCCTTAGTTGCCTGCACCGAAAGGTGCCTTAGTTGCCTGCACCGAAAGGTGCCTTAGTTGCCTGCACCGAAAGGTGCCTTAGTTGCCTGCACCGAAAGGTGCCTTAGTTGCCTGCACCGAAAGGTGCCTTAGTTGCCTGCACCGAAAGGTGCCTTAGTTGCCTGCACCGAAAGGTGCCTTAGTTGCCTGCACCGAAAGGTGCCTTAGTTGCCTGCACCGAAAGGTGCCTTAGTTGCCTGCACCGAAAGGTGCCTTAGTTGCCTGCACCGAAAGGTGCCTTAGTTGCCTGCACCGAAAGGTGCCTTAGTTGCCTGCACCGAAAGGTGCCTTAGTTGCCTGCACCGAAAGGTGCCTTAGTTGCCTGCACCGAAAGGTGCCTTAGTTGCCTGCACCGAAAGGTGCCTTAGTTGCCTGCACCGAAAGGTGCCTTAGTTGCCTGCACCGAAAGGTGCCTTAGTTGCCTGCACCGAAAGGTGCCTTAGTTGCCTGCACCGAAAGGTGCCTTAGTTGCCTGCACCGAAAGGTGCCTTAGTTGCCTGCACCGAAAGGTGCCTTAGTTGCCTGCACCGAAAGGTGCCTTAGTTGCCTGCACCGAAAGGTGCCTTAGTTGCCTGCACCGAAAGGTGCCTTAGTTGCCTGCACCGAAAGGTGCCTTAGTTGCCTGCACCGAAAGGTGCCTTAGTTGCCTGCACCGAAAGGTGCCTTAGTTGCCTGCACCGAAAGGTGCCTTAGTTGCCTGCACCGAAAGGTGCCTTAGTTGCCTGCACCGAAAGGTGCCTTAGTTGCCTGCACCGAAAGGTGCCTTAGTTGCCTGCACCGAAAGGTGCCTTAGTTGCCTGCACCGAAAGGTGCCTTAGTTGCCTGCACCGAAAGGTGCCTTAGTTGCCTGCACCGAAAGGTGCCTTAGTTGCCTGCACCGAAAGGTGCCTTAGTTGCCTGCACCGAAAGGTGCCTTAGTTGCCTGCACCGAAAGGTGCCTTAGTTGCCTGCACCGAAAGGTGCCTTAGTTGCCTGCACCGAAAGGTGCCTTAGTTGCCTGCACCGAAAGGTGCCTTAGTTGCCTGCACCGAAAGGTGCCTTAGTTGCCTGCACCGAAAGGTGCCTTAGTTGCCTGCACCGAAAGGTGCCTTAGTTGCCTGCACCGAAAGGTGCCTTAGTTGCCTGCACCGAAAGGTGCCTTAGTTGCCTGCACCGAAAGGTGCCTTAGTTGCCTGCACCGAAAGGTGCCTTAGTTGCCTGCACCGAAAGGTGCCTTAGTTGCCTGCACCGAAAGGTGCCTTAGTTGCCTGCACCGAAAGGTGCCTTAGTTGCCTGCACCGAAAGGTGCCTTAGTTGCCTGCACCGAAAGGTGCCTTAGTTGCCTGCACCGAAAGGTGCCTTAGTTGCCTGCACCGAAAGGTGCCTTAGTTGCCTGCACCGAAAGGTGCCTTAGTTGCCTGCACCGAAAGGTGCCTTAGTTGCCTGCACCGAAAGGTGCCTTAGTTGCCTGCACCGAAAGGTGCCTTAGTTGCCTGCACCGAAAGGTGCCTTAGTTGCCTGCACCGAAAGGTGCCTTAGTTGCCTGCACCGAAAGGTGCCTTAGTTGCCTGCACCGAAAGGTGCCTTAGTTGCCTGCACCGAAAGGTGCCTTAGTTGCCTGCACCGAAAGGTGCCTTAGTTGCCTGCACCGAAAGGTGCCTTAGTTGCCTGCACCGAAAGGTGCCTTAGTTGCCTGCACCGAAAGGTGCCTTAGTTGCTCGGTTTTTCAACGGATTTCGACGTGCCACCCCAATTTGAAAACCTCTACATGTCTATATCCATTGCAACACCCAAATTAACCAAATAACAACTTGGCCAACCCGAATTCCAAGAACAACAGAACCGGTGCACATATTGCACAAAACCGGCTTTTTGTGTAACTCTCTCCCAATCCTTAATCTAACCACTCAACAACCTAAACTAACATGATTAAGGATTAAATGATCAAAAGAGGAAGAAAATCATCCAAGGAAAAGTAATTTTCGGAATCCTCCACCTAGGGTTTTCAAACCCTCACAAAATCCACTTAAAACTCACTAAAAACTTCAACAAACTTCACCTATTTGCATAAAAATCAAAACCCACTTGATTTTACCTTGAAATCACCTTGAGAAATTGACGAAAATGAGAGGAGAAGATCGGCTATGGAGGAGGAAGGGAGAGAACCGAAATGATGAAGAAGAAAATTAGAAAAAACAAATTTTAATACAAACTTTTCCTTCTTTTCTTTTCTTCCACAATTCTTTTTAAATTTGCAATTAAACCCTCCCATTCTCACATGCATTCCAACGTGACATAACTCTCTTTTAACCACCACTTTTCATTAAATTATTCAATTATTCACTTTTCTTTACAAGCATTTTATTGGTTCCTTTATATTGACTTTTCAAACAACAATTTTTCAACCAATCACTTGTTAAGTTTGACTTGTCAAACTCTTTCCACCATACTTCATTCCTAACCATGAAACCCTCTAACCGTGTAATCCTAGGCCTATACGCGTTATAGGAAATTCTCGGGTGTTACACAAAGACTCAATCGTCCAGACTTTAAAGACTGCGAGCGATAGCAACTCCAGAATTCAAACGGCTATTTTTCTGTGAATGAAAGCTCTCCAACGGTCATATTTTCGTACGGCAACAAGGACCTCTCTGGATGAAAGGCAAATTACAGACAGAGTATAAAAGAAAGAATGAAGCTCAAGAGAACAACTTTTTGCCAATCTATTGAACAGTAAGAACATACTCCTACGAGCCCTTTTAGCAAAAAGTCTGTATACCTCTCTCTCTGCCGAGAACTTGAGATTTATCTCTTTGAGAGAGTGTAGCATTTGTGCTCAATACTTTTATCTTGTAAAAGTGTAAAGGTTGTGATTGACGCCTGTGAAGATCAATCAAAGTGTAAAGGCTGTGATTGACGCCCATGAAGATCAATCAAAGTGTAAAAGGCAGTAGATCGATGCCCGTGAAGTTCGATCTGGTTTTCTCGAGAGGAGAAGAAATGAATCTTCAAGGGGGAGCCTTGGAGCGTGGACGTAGGCAGGATTGGCCGAACCATGTTAAAAACTCTGGTGTCATTTTTCTCTCTCTCTTTTACTTTGACTTGTCTGCTTGTCTGCGATTATTTGAGTAATCTCATATAGAGAGAGAAGAACATATAAACCTAATTTACATTGCATAAAATTAATTATAGCAAGTAATTTCTAATTCACACCCTCTCTTAGACAATCACGTTCCAACAAAAGTCACTTCATTAGAAGAAACGTTATCAATCGTGACAGTCAAAATTCTCTCTACTTCACCATCCAATAAACAATTTTCCATAATCATAGTAATAATATCTCATTTATGATTAGGAATGACACAAAAATTAATAATTTTTCGATGCAAAGTCTAACTTGCATCAATGAAATGAGTAGTCACCACCATGTAATTTATATTTTGTGTAGATATCCAAATATCAGTGGTTAAACATACTCTTCCATACAATTGGAAAAAGAAAACTTTCAACTTACTTTTTTCCTTTATGTAGAGCTTGAAAATATTTTTCACCACAGTTTTGCAACAAGGAACAATAAATTTAGGTTCTAACTCATTTCACAAATCAATAAAATATTTTCCTTCAATAACACTAAAACAAAATTCATCCATCACAATCATCCTAGCAATCTTATCTCAACATCTTTCCGCACTAAATGATTTCACACTTAAAAAACCAAATAAACTTTCTCCTACGAATTTTTTTTTATGAAATAATAATGTCTTCTGTGTTTCGTCTAAAGTAGCTAATAAATTCTTACAAGTATTTACATCTTTGTTTAAATTAAGGTTTCATTCTTTACTGGATAACAAGTATTTGATTTCCCACGGAAATTGCAAGTTGCCCGAGGGTTATCAGAGTCTATTGGTTCTATTTTACAAGTATTCACATGTTTTACTTATTTTTCTGTTTTCATTTGTAGTACTTTCCATCCTAATACAACAACAAAATTGATTGATTAGAAAAAAACTGAGCATTCTAAATTAATTTAACTTACGAAAGGAATGAAAATCACCTCTTAGACGTTGAAGCTCCGTCGCACACTCTGACTACAAATCGTCTTTGTACTAAGACACAAGTGAAATGTTAGAGTCAAATAACTATTATGTTTTAATTTTTCCAAACGAAAACAACAAATCAAATATTCAAGAATGAAAACATCAACACATCACAGTTGAAAAGTAACATCTTACCAAATGATATTACAGCAACTACATCAATGATAATCCATTAACATAATAATGACAATTACGTAAGTACATAATTACATATACAACATTAAATAATAAACATCAACATATCTAGAAGAACTTTACAAAATGATAATCCATTAGCTTTACGCCAACACATTGAAATTCCATGGTTTAAAAATAGTTTACACATCAACAGATTGAAATCATTCTATTCTTGATTTTCTGTCATTTATGTCCACGGAAAATGGTCAAGCAAAATTGATCCAATACGCAGAACACAAATTAGAAATTCACTACACAATACACATTATAGCTATATTACAGCTATTAGATAGATTCAAGGCAAATACACAACTATGTATAACTATTTACGCATCGCACGCTCGTCGCTTGGAGTTGCACCTTATGCTCGTCAATCGTCACTCGCTCGTTGCAGTCACACCTTCCGTTGGATGCTCGTCAATTGTCACTTGCTCGTTGCCAGTCGCTCAGTCAATTCTCCACTTTTAGCGTTGTTGTGTGACAGACTTGAAGAATCCCCAATTTTTGTCGAATTATATTACAATTCTCATATTATATCCCGTGCATCATATGATATCAACCAGATTTTATGGTTACAAATAAAATTTTTGTATTATATACACACATTTTAAAGGATAAAATAGTGTTGCGTAGAGAAAGCATAATATATTTGAAACAATTGAAGTGTTGGATAGTTATTGAGGAAATTACCAATTATGGGCACGAAGTATGCGTGTTCTTCGATTCAAACCACGAAGTAAATTTTTCAACAATTTAAACCATAAACTTTCAAAAATGTGACAAATCCGACCACGCCGGATGTACGGACGGACGTGGATTGCATCTGTCCTCACGTAATATTGGCCGCCAACCGGACGAACGAACTAAAATAGCATCCATCCGCCTTTTTCGTTCAATAAGAAGCTGCCACGTAGTCCGTTCGGACTCTATATTTCACCATCCGTCCGGTCTAACTTACGAATGTACCGGACGGACGGTAAAATATAGCGTCCGTCCGGTGAATCGATTATAAGCATTTTTAGGGCTCGGATAGAGCTCACAGTGGCCGAATCCTTTTGATCTCTCGACACTCTGCAAAAATCTTGGACGATTTTCAACCGAAAAACGCATCAGGTAATATTTTACTTCTTTTGTATTGATTTAGTTTAATTTTTAACGTTAAGAACGTAAAAATCCGAGCCCTAGGTCAAAACCGGCCCTTTTAGGATTAACCAGACGGACACTATTTCAGTCCGTCCGTCCGGGTGATCCCAGCCTTAACCCGGACGGACGCGAAAATATTGAGTCTGTCCGATCTTGGCTGTGAAGGCCGATTTTCACCTGGCTCTGATTTTCGCCACGGTTCGAGTTATTGTGGCTAATCTTAGAACTTTCCAATTTGCAGACTTTACTATAATGGCAGATAAAATTGCTTATAAACGAAAGAAGGATTCGACGTCACAAGGTGGACCATCGAAGCAACCAACGATGTCACAACCATCTCCACTACCCTCACAGCCACCTCCAGCTCCACGGGCCTCACAGCCATATCCACCGGCCCCACAGTCAGTTTCACGGGCCTCAGAGCCACATCCACGGGCTCCACAGGCACCTCTAAGGGCCTCACAGCCACCTCCCAGGTCTTCACAGCCAGCTTCATCGGCCTCACAATCGAATGACTTTTGCAATCAGCATTGTCGAGAGTAATATCAGCTGGATACAGTACACCGAAAGGTGTCGTTGATGAAGATGGTGGACTTTACAGGTTGAGTCAATTATTCTTACAAATTGTTTATACAAAGTGTTGAACTAGTCTCATTCATTTGTTATTAAAAATTTTCAGGGTGGGAGTCCTTAGAGATAAAGGAAATGTTTGACAGAATCGGACTACAAGGACTCTACACTATTTGGGAGTCAGCTGTGAAAAAATTGTTCGCCTATTCTATGCGAACATGAGATTTTCTAGGAGGTCGGGAGTTATAAAGACCTATATAATGGGTGAAGAGTATGAAGTGACGGCACGGCTTGTGAATCAGGTGTTTGGCTTTCACTCATAAGAGGCAGAACAGTACTACCATTCCCAGAAAAAATGTCTCGTGCTCGCAACAGCAGAAGGAACAGCGTTCATTAGACAGATTCATCAGAACACTGATATTGTGGATTTGGTGAAATCAGGAGCGAAAGATATGAATGTGAAAGCTCGCGTCATCCAAAACCTTCTAGCACACACCCTTCTATCGCACGTTGAACATAGAGATCATGTTAACTACATGTGTCTCTATGTCATGGAGAAATTGTATAGCGGCAACCTCTTCGACCTCAGCTTTGTGATTGTGAGTCACATTAGTGAGATCTCACGCACACGCAATAAAAACGTCGCGTACACTGTCTTGTTTTAGAAAATTATTCAGCATTTTCAGATTCAGTTACTGCGAGGTACACAGACTATATCACAGCGGCCCGGGGATGCATTCGGCAGGCTGCATTTGGTGAAGATGGGCCTACAAGAGGTAGACGGAAGGTGGAAGAAGAAGAATGATGTTCGGCCCCCTCCTGTACTGTAACACCCTCGTAGAGGACAACCCCCCCTCATATCGTGCCTCCCACGGATATGGATTCTATTAAGGCACAGATAGAGTCTATTCTAGCGGAGGTGCAGGCTATTCAAGCAGAGGTGACATCTGGTCGAGTAGAGATTATGGAGTACCTCGCAGGTATGATGGAGTACCAGAGAGAGATGAGACAGATCGTCAATGATTGGATGGAGGCCCATGCCTTTGATGCTGACGATCTTAGGAGAGGTGATAATGCCGATGATGAGGTAGTCCTGCCCGGGTGTGAAGGTGGAGATGACGAGGGTGTGCTGCCAGGGGCTGGAGATGACGACGCCGCCGAAGCTTAGGTATATTTGAACCCATTTTTCTCATTATTAGTTACATTTCAACCCATTATAATCTAACTTTCTTTTATTACGTGCAAAGAGAGGACGATAGGGGATGATAGAGGGCAATGCACAAGGATTTATTTTGATGCATTTGTTAATGTACATTAGTTAGATTCATTAATTTGATGTACATTAGTTAGATTCATTAATTTGATGTACATTAGTTACATTTATTTTTATTGGATACAATTGATGTTTGAGCCAAAATACTGGAACTGTTTGGATATTCAAATATGCAGGATGATAATAGTTGTGGGGGAGTCTAAAAACAAATGAAACTCTGCCCAAATTTCTAATTTTTTTCTCACTCGAATTATAAAATACAATTTGCTATATAAAATATAAGATACATCAAATATGCATAAAATAAAGATGATCTGCTTTCTACCATCTTTATGTCATCGTCTTCCATCATTCTCTTTAATGGCCGCTATCCTGATTGCCTGTAGTAGATTCCTGCACGTATTGAGAGTATATTAGAACATAATAGCAAAATTTTGTTTATAAGAATAATAGTGAAAATGTACCTGCGTCTTGCCAGCTGTTCGGAAACCCATAAATGTGTCACGTGAAGCAGAAGCTCGTGAAGTGGATCCCCTCTCAGAACATGTGCGACTATTATGCCCCTGACGTCCACATTTACGACACGACATCGTAGACTTCTTCTTAGAAGTCAGAACACGTGGACCATGCGAAGCGGTAGAAGGTTCATCGACATTGCGAATTCTTCTCTTCTTTGGGCTACCAGGTTGGGGCCTTCTCTGACCTGGAATGATTGGGGTCCTATTCTCTGGTTCTGACCACATTTGTTGCCCATTTATGGGACGAATTAAGTGCGAATACATCTCCAAATATGTGTTCCTATGATAATATATATGAACATAATCTTTCATCGGCTTTCTCATCAAATTAATGCATGAAACAGCGTGAACACAAGGGATTCCAGAAAGCTCCCACCCCCGACATGCGCACTCGCCTGCATTAAGGTCAACGACATATTGTTCGTTGTCGTTGCTAACCTGAAACAGTGCATTTCCCGCTAACTCAGCACTCCAATTGTAAGCTGGCTCTTTCAGTGTAGCGACCCAATTTTCCGTACTATATTTTTCGTACCCAATTTTCTGTACTATATTTTTTTTTATACTTAAAATTTTTTACCCGTTTGAGCGGAAATAAAACTTTAAAATCGGGATCGGGATTGAAACTAAAATCGTTGAAGTCTAAGTTGTTAAACCATTTAATTTAAACTTAAAACAATTCAAATAAAACTATTAAAATTAAATGAAAACAATCGGCAGAGGAGAAGGGGGCAAAAACGGCAAAAAGCCGTGTAAAACATTGTGGCGATCGATCGCCAGGAGAAGGGGGCAAAAACGGCAAAAAGCCGTGTAAAACATTATGGCGATCGATCGTCCAAAACTGGCGATCGATCGCCAGAAGCGATCTTCGCATGGCGAACAATCGCCCCCTAGGCGATCGCCCGATTGCCTAGCAATCGCCTCCCAGGCGATCCGTGATCGCCGTGTAACCATCGAGGGGCGATCGATCGCCAGAAACCAGGCGATCGATCGCCACACGCTCTGGAAATCTTCCAGAGCGTGGTTCCTCCTGGTGACCGATCGCCACCTCCTGGCAATTGGTCGCCATCCTCTCTGCCTCCTCACTTCTTCTTTCTCTTTTTCTCTTTTTCTTCGTTCCTTCTCTTCCCTCATTTCCACATACATTAATCAAAACACTTCACCATTTCATTAACACACATACGTTCCAACATAAATTCATTTCGACTCTCATTCAAAACCACGACTTGAAACACGTTCAAAACATAGCCTATTTTTATGAAAATAAAACGCGTGGATATGTTTAAAACCTAAACAAATCCTCCTGTTTTGAAATCAACAAAAGATTATAAAATCAATTTTCAAAATATTTCAAAACATTAATACATAAACCTATCCAGATCCAACAACCTAAAATGTATCTATCTATACAATAAATCTGTCTAATCCACCATTAGCCCAAAATATCACCAAAACCCTCAAAACATCTAACCATGAGTCCCACGGGTCAAAATGAGCCTCGACTACGCCAACGCACTCCCGCGACCATCCTCCGTCAACCGCATCACTCCTCAGGTGGAGGGATCTCGTCCTCACCTATGTCGAAGTCACCTACACCATACAGATACCTATGAGATAAAAATCTCAGCAAGTTCTACATAAATGCAATGCATGCTGTGCGTATGAGTTCGTAATCATGCATCATTTTCATTATCTTTACTCTGTTTGTCACTGAGATCTTAACCCCCTAACTAGAAAGAGCACATCCAGCGGTCGGACTACTCTTTCCAGCTAGAGGAGGGGGGGTACACGCTTACAACACGTACAGTAGTGCGTGAGCCCCATCTCGCATAACCTATAAACTGTAAACTGTATGAGTATGTGTTAAATGCGGTATTGTGACAGACCCCTTCGTGCCTACACAATAGATCAATAGCCCCTCTCCAGACCGCATTGCCATTTTCTTTAAAACATCGTGCGGAAATTCATTTTCTTATGCTTATTTGAAAACTGTGATGTATGAACAGTTTAACATAAACGTAAATAAGCAACATGTGTACCATCAAGACTATAAAGAACATAATCTATAAAATAATTAAACCTAACTACCCATCCAAGCAAATAAAACGAGCACATCATCAAAACTTTTCGAGACGACCTTGACGTACGGTGTAGACCAATCGGTCAAGCAAGTCACGAGAACTTACCTCGTGTCTGATGCAATCCAAGCTCCGTCCACGAGCGTTCACCTAGAGCAATTTCACCAAATTGTCGTTAAAACGAGTTTAAACAATTAAATGCTCGAACTAGCAAAATCCTTAACTAAGGAATTTCTCCTAGAGCTATAACTCAACTAACCGAGGCGTTTCTATAACCAATTTTCCCTCGATACCCCGAAGCGTCCATTTACGAGTTTCCCCCAAAATCTCCAAATTCTCAAATTTTTAACATTTCTCACAATTCGATCTAACTTCGTCCAATAACATTCAATAAGTCCTTTATATCCATAAACTCGATAAACCTATCGATTTCTAACCCTAAATCACGTTTTTCACAAACCCTAAACGAAACCCTAATCATTTTTAACTCCGTAAAAACCGAACAATAAGCTTCCAAAGCTTTAGAATCATACCTAGAGCATTGATTGGAGGAGAAAACGTGAGAAATCGGAGTTCGATCGGAGAGGAACGATCGCTGGGAAGGAGGGATCGCCGCGAGGAGAGGGAAAATGTCGCCTCGGAAGAGGGAGAGAAAAAGTGAAATCGTGAAAGTGGTGGCGGAGGAGAGGAAATGTTAAGTTTTATTAAAATTGACGAGTCAATTTACCGTTTCGCCCTTCCTTTGATTTTCTATTTGTTTCATCCTTCGTTTCTTTAATTAACCGACGATTCGGTTTCTCTAAATTTTCTTACTTCACCAATAACTTCGACTTGCTACTAGGGTTCCATTAAAACTGTCCGTTCGCAATTCGGACCCCGTTTACTATTTTTACCAAAGTATCCTTTATATTACGATAAACGTAATTACTCGGAATTAAGCGTTACTACTCCGAAAATTCTCATAATTTCCTTAAAATTCCTATTAATAATTAGGATTCTAATGACGTTTTCTTTTCACGAAACCGACTTGATTTGACACATTTACAAAAATGTCAATTACATTAAAATAATAATATTCCGTACAGCCGGATATTACATTCAGCCTCTCTAGCTTATTCCTAATCTTAGGACACAAAACATCATCTACCTTGAGTATCTCCTCGTGTTTTTTGGCAATGCGTGTCATCATGGTCTTTCGAATCATCTCGAACATCGTCAAAATTGGCATGTTCCAGGCCGGCAAAAGAACTGAATTGAAAGACTCACTTAAATTATTCAAGCCCAAGTCACACTTGGGAATTGTCGAAAATGCATGACTAGCCCAAAATCTAGGTGGTGTTCGTCGAAGCCATGCATGAGCATCCTTATTGAGCTCATAAACTTTCCTCATTGCTATCTCAAAATATTCCCTTGTGGTTGACCTTGCTGCATTCCACATCACATCTTTATACGCTAGGCCCCGAAATTTTCCTTTGTAGTTTGCATACATATGCCTTTGGCAGAAACGATGTTCGGCTAAACCAAATATCTCGTCTACAACATTCAACAATCCCTGCAATTTTAAAGAAAAACAGGCTCAAATTAAAACAATAACTTCTGCCGATACAAATAATAATAGTAATAACAATATATACCTTATGTCGATCCGACACAAATGTCTATCCTTGGCCTTTGTCAATGCCTAAATCGTTTCGCAATATCTCCAAAAATCACGTCCAAGAGACTTGGGATTCTGACTCCACGTTGGCGACAACAATGAGATATATGTCATTGTTGCCATCAATACTCACGGTCATGAGTAATTGACCGGGGCAGGCTCCCTTCAGATGACATCCATCTAAACAGATAAGAGGTCTGCCCATATCCAACAAACCTGCTTTACAAGCAGCCATACACATGTACATTCTTTTAAATATCATCTTCTCCTTTCTATCCTCAACCACCAGGTCACCATCTATTACCATTGTGCTACCTGGATTTGATCTTAATATTTCAGCTCCGTAAGAACGAAGTATCTTCAGTTGTTCTTCGTTCCTCCCGTAATTAACTTCTTTTGTTTGGGTTTTTCCTCTTCTCGTAAGGCTTGACTTAATGTTAACTTTATGTTCTCGCCTCACTGTCTCGATAATATCATGAATGGGCTAGTCAAATTGACTTTTGAAGCTATCTGAATAAGTTGTTGCCAACCACTTTGCTGTAGCGTGTCGATTATCCAATATCCTTACACAATTGTGATCGTTACAGTATGACTTTATTTGGAAGGTCGCCTCATTTTGCATGGCCGAAGCATGCAGATGCCATTGACAATCTACTCATTCACATTTTGCCGTTAGTCTGTTCCTCCCACTTTTAACGATCTTGATATCATATCCTTTTTTCAAAGAATAGTCTCGTATTTCATTTCTAATGGCCTGCAAAGATATATATTGTCTACTCAAAGCAAAATCACCAGAATCTGCAGCCCTTGTTTGTCTGCTTTGCACCTCGTCATCCTCAGAATTGAATGGTTCTCGTAGCTCATCGTCTAAAGTTTGCGAAATTGAACACACTTGTATTTCTCCATCACCCTCTAAGTGATCAAATGGTTGAATATCACCGTATATGGGAGCGTCCTCCTCCATATACCAGTGCGCAGACTCATTTACATCATCCAATCTCTCAGCCATTTACAACAATTATCTGTACAAAAATCAAAATGTTATTCAAGTTAAACAATATCATATGAATTGAATATAAAATAGTTTTGACAATAAGATAATTTCACATACACCAATAGACCACCAGAAAAATTGAAAAAAAAAATTATTTTTTAGCCAATTTAGCCTTCGGCCGGAAGGACGCATTTTTGAGCGTCCGTCCGGTTTGCTAATCGGACGGACTCTGTATATTGCGTCCGTCTGATTTGCTGCCTTCTTCCCAATTTCAAATTAGGGCTCGGGATTATCGCGTTATTTATGTTAAAACTTGATGTTAATGAATCAGAATTGATAAAACAATTACCAGAAACACTTTTTTGTCGTAAATGTACGAAAAATTTGCAAAAGTCGAGAGAAAAGTCCAATTTCGTCGCCTTCTGTCGCCGTTTTTGTCTCCAGTGAAAAGTCCAAATTTCACTTTTTGACTGGTTTTCAATCGATTCACCGGACGGACGCTATATTTTACCGTCCGTCCGGTAAATTAGTAAGTTAGACCGGACTGACGGTGAAATATAGAGTCCAAACAGACTACGTGGCAGCTTCTTATTGAACGAAAAAGGCGAACGGATGCTATTTTAGTCCGTCCGTCCAGTTGGCGGCTAATATTACATGAAGACGGACGCAATCCACGTCCGTCTGTCCGACGTGGTTGGATTTGTCACATTTTTGAAAGTTTATGGTTTAAATTGTTGAAAAATTTACTTCGTGGTTTGAATCGAAGAATACGCATACTTCGTGCCCATAATTGGTAATTTCCCTAGTTATTGTACGTTTCAGATTTTCAACAAAATATAAAAATAATCACAAATTTTCTTTCCTATATATTCAACTCATTTGGAAACGTGTCATTTAATGATTGGGTAACTGATGTAACTTTAGACGTTAAAATTTCCATTTAATTTCGCACTGGGTTCTAATTTCTTGATTGATTTCCAGAAAGGGATATTTTTATCACCACGTGGAAGCAATGTATGGGATGCTGTTACGTAGAGTTTATGTAATGGAAAGGAGGAAATAGTTCCTCGATGAACCGGCTAAATAAACCCTTGAAGATAAACCGAATCCGGTTCAGTGAGAAAGGGGAGAGGAGGGATCAAAATTGAGTCTCTCCGTACTCCCTCGCATGAGCTCTCATTTTTCATGCATCAGATCGAATCTGTATCGAAACCTGGCCCAGAATTTTGCTTTCTGGGACTCTCATTTTTACCAGATCCACCTGTTGTTTTGTTTGAATTTATGTGATTTTGTTGATTGATTGTATTTTAACCGGAATTTAGTCAGTGGAGTTCCTGGTTTGAAGTGAAAATGGCTAGTGTTAAGGGGGTGAATCGATCGGCGACGATAGCTCTGGCACCGGAGGCTCCGTGCATGGCAGCGGGGACAATGGCTGGCGCGGTGGATCTGTCGTTCAGCTCTTCGGCCACCCTCGAGATCTTTGAGCTTGATTTTCAATCAGATGATAAGGAACTCCCAATGGTTGGTGGTTCACAGTGTTCCGAGCGCTTCAATCGGCTATCCTGGGGAAAAAATGGATTCGGCTCTCATAATTTCTCTCTGGGGCTAGTTGCGGGAGGGCTTGTTGATGGAAGCATTGATATCTGGAATCCTCTTTCGCTGATTCGGTACTTCGATTTCATTATCTTTTCTATTTCTTTGTAAATCAAATGAATTTGATCATGTAGTTTTTGTATGTGCGATGGCTGTAAAAGAAGGAAATTTCTGAATTCATGGTCCAATGTTTATTACTTATAGTTGTGTTATCTATGGTACTGATCCAAATTCCAAAATTTGATTTGGTTATGGACATTGATGAAAGAATGCGAGATAAGTAATGACAATTTCAGGTTGTGAAATGAAGGATGCATGTGGCAATTGCGCTGGAACTTACTACTATTTGTTTTTTCTCAGTCCTAAGTTGGATGAAAATGCCATAGTTGGACATCTCTCAAGGCACAAAGGACCTGTAAGTACCCAATTTTATAATATTAGCATACAATTGGTTTTATGTTCTTTCGCTTTAGTTTCCCACTGAATGTTAGCATAATCGTTTTTAAGATATTTGCATTTTGCTTCCTCTTTCAGGTTCGTGGTTTGGAATTCAATGAAATTGCACCAAATCTGCTTGCGTCAGGAGCTGATGACGGTGAAATTTGTATATGGGATTTAGCTAATCCTGAACAACCAAGTCATTTCCCACCCCTCAAGGCATGCTTTTATTTTCATCCTTAACTGTAACTTTTACGTAGAGCATGCTCATACATCTATAAGTTCAATTGTGATGAATTTGACTTTATTAGGAGTCATTGTGTGAACTTCAATAATGCTATAATGAAAGAAATCTGAAGTGGTTTTGTTTTATTCCATTTTCAACAAAAGTTTCTTCTTATAATGTTACAATGAAAGAAATCTGAAGTGGATTTGTTTTATACCATTTTCAACTCGAGTTTCTTCTTATGATATGACTTCTCATTTTCTTCTCAACCCTGGTGAAAACAGTAAAAAATGAAATATTGTTGCAGGATATGAATCTGATTATGTCTTCCAATATGTATGCAGGGCAGTGGTTCTGCTGATCAAGGGGAAATTTCATTCTTATCTTGGAATAGCAAGGTTCAACATATATTGGCATCTACCTCATATAATGGAACTACAGGTGAGAAAAGTAACCATTTTATCGATTTCTTTCTGTATTTTGTTATTCAGAGATGGTAACGTTTTCTCTTAATTTCAGTTGTTTGGGACCTAAAAAAGCAAAAACCAGTTATAAGGTGAGTTCTATGCTCTATCCATCTTCTGCATTTTCACGTGATGTAGTTGTATTTCTATCAAATGATTTGAATTACCTTGTCAGTGATTATGCAAAGCTAACATGACATGACCTGTATCAATTGGTAGTTTTTCAGATCCTAGTAGAAGGCGATGTTCTGTTTTGCAGTGGAATCCTGATATTGCCACTCAACTTGTTGTCGCATCAGATGATGATAGTTCACCTTCTCTTAGAGTAATAGTTTTGCAGATAATATGCTCTTGCACTCTAGTTATATTTCCATATTATTCTTAGCTGTTCTTATTTCTCCTTGCAGCTTTGGGATATGCGAAATACAATGTCACCAGTTAAAGAGTTTCTGGGGCACACGAGGGGTAAATTTCTTTTTAATTAGCTTAACTTTTATGAGTAGTTCGTTTTTTCTGTCTCATATTTCTTTAAACCTCTATGCCGCATTTTTAAATTGCATTACAAATTTGAAATCGGTCTAGTAGAGTTACTTATAGTGGTTTATTTTGTTTAGACTATTGACTATATTTTCCATTTGTAGAGATAACATTTTAATTCAATCTTACAAAATCTGTTCTTTATAGTGGTTTATTTTGTCTCCCTTTTGACTTGCTCTTCTCTGGTCTGATAAATTGTTAATCATTCTCTTCTTTATTAGAGTGGAAGATGACCGAGAAACATGGGGCTTCCTGAAAGTAATGTTTGAAGATGACGGGACAGCAAGGACGAAGCTTCTAACCCATCTTGGTTTCAGTATGCCTGCTGACAATAAAGATGTTGTCCAAGATGATCTGTCCAAGGAAATAAATGGTCTTCTACCTGATGAGCCAGTGGTAGATAAAATGGGATATGAAGGTGATAATGAGGCCACCACCTTTCCCCTGGATAATGGAGAAGATTTCTTTAACAATCTTCCTAGTCCAAAAGCAGAAACACCTGTATCAATTTCAGGTGACAAGTTTGCTCGTGGAGATTCTGTTCCTGGTGATGAACAACAGGAAATAGAGCACACAGAAGAGGAAACAGCTGATTCATCTTTTGATGATGATGTGCAACGGGCGTTGGTTGTTGGAGACTATGAGGGGGCGGTTGCAATGTGTATGTCAGAAAATAAAATGGCTGATGCATTAGTTATTGCTCATGTTGGTGGGGCATCCTTATGGGAGGACATACGGGATCAATATCTCAAGATGTCCGATTTACCATACCTAAAGGTAGCTGAAACTTGTATTTCTGGCTGGAAACTCTGGACTACTTAGTAAAATTCCTCTGAAAAGGATGATCGTGTTTCTTAGATAGTTGACAAAGATATGATGCTGGTTTCTGAGATATAATATTTAGTGTGACTTATTTTTCTATTTACCTCCAGATTGTTTATGCTATGGTGAACAATGACCTCTTGAGCCTGGTAAACACAAGACCACTCAAATTCTGGAAAGAAACACTTGCCCTCTTATGTAGTGTAAGTTTTTTTTTTCTTTTTTTCCTATTCCATAATTGTAGTTCTTTCAGTAACATTAACCATTAATAATTCTTATTCTGTCTTCTGAAAAAGAAAACTAGTGTGTTCTTGTTCTGGATGGATGCTAATTATGCAACAAGCCTTTGATCTGGTACACTGCCCAAATCTGAGTAGTTGGGCTGGGGCAGAGGAAGGCCAAGAAAAGAGTGAAAGTCTATCATAGAGCAGAGTGGTAATAGGGTGGCAATGCTATGTGGAGCTGTGGGGTGCTTGTAGTGATATTATATACAGATAGAAAATGTAGAAAAGGAGGGCAGTGAACATTTAGTGTTTGAATTTGGGACAAAATCGAGCATCTCGAACTGCTCCACTGTCTTTGTGTTCCTTTTCTATTTAATAAAATTCCCAGCAACTTGTTGGTTTTCTGTTACCAGTATTTGGATTCTTGACATGACATATTTAACTTATGAGTATTGTTAGGTGTATTCTCTTAAAAAACTTATTGACGTGTCAAAAAATAATTAGTGCAATTAATGTAATAAATTAAAAAAGTATTTATTGTATTAATTGCATCAATCATTATTTGACACATCAATAAGTTTTTTAAGAGAATTTTTTAAGAGAGTAACTCTACAATTACTCTTAATTTATTAGGAGATAAAGTTATAGAAAATATTTTTTTCTTGTTTCAGTCTCATTTAGTTATAAACCTTTGCTTATTTTGTTCTATCCTTTTAGTTGTGTTATTGCATAGAGTATTGTAGTTGCTAGAACACAATTTTGGCATTTCTAACCTTGTTTTATGTACTTATAGAAGTATAAGAATTTGTGATTCTTATAGTGGTACAATACTGCCTAGTCAAAGTTGTCTACATAGCCAATGAACCCTAAGCAGTCCATGACATTTCCCTTCTTGTGGCGTTAATTTATTTTCTAATTAGATTTGTTACTTGTTTTGCATTTTGGTTACATCAACAGTTTGCACAAAGAGAGGAATGGAGTATGCTTTGTGACACACTTGCTTCAAGACTAATGTCTGTGGGTAATACGCTAGCAGCAACTTTATGCTATATATGTTCAGGTAATATTGATAAAACTGTTGAAATTTGGTCGAGGAGTTTGTCTGCAAAGCCTGAAAGGAAATCCTATGTGGACCTTCTTCAGGTGAATTTGCTTCTACAAGATGACATTCAACGTATATTCTAGCAATAGAGTTGACAAAGTGAGTTTTTTTGTTAGGATTTGATGGAGAAGACTATTGTCCTTGTCTTGGCTTCAGGACAGAAACGATTCAGTGCGTCACTGTGGAAGCTTGTAGAGAAGTATGCTGAAATTTTGGCAAGTCAAGGGCTTTTAACTACAGTGTTGGAGTACTTAAGACTCTTGGGATCCGAAGAATTGTCACCTGAACTTGTGGTCTTAAGAGATAGAATTTCTCTTGCCATAGAATCTGGTAAAGTTGCTTTGGTCAGATAAAGTTATTTTTTTGTTGTTTGATAAAAGACGATGGATATATTTTGAAGAGGAATTCACAAATATCCCAATGTTATTGGTATGCACTATGCAGGAATTATATTTCTTGATTTCGTTTTATCATCCTTTTTTGGCTAAGTTTATACATGATATGGTCATTATATTCATCATGCTAAATATAGTTATTTCCTTCAACCTCTAAATGATTTGATAAGGTTAATTTTTAAAGTGCCTTAAAAGTATTATCATGTTAGAAAATCAGAATATTATTGTTAGGAAATCCGAATATTGTCAGTGAGAGAGGGGTATTATTTTAAATCTACTAGGGTTTAAGGGGTAAATGAGGAATATGGTGGATAATTCTGTTAGGGGGAAAGGTATTTTACTACGTGAAGGAAGAATTGTTGGGGTGTGAAAAAACTGAGAGAAAAAGGGGAGTGCAGAGGCTCTACAATTCCTCTGGGAGGGAGAGAGTGGAGGCTCTACAATTCCTCCACATTTGTGTTGGGTTGTGTGTGAGTATTTTGGTTAATTTGAAGATTACAGGATACCTATCATTTGTATCAGAGCGACATTACCTGAGCAATGGCAGGGAAGAAACCTTCACAGGCGTTGGAGAAGTCGAGTTTGAGCGATGCCCAGATTGCTCAAAATGAGTTATGGCAGGAAATAGGCAATATCAAGGAGAGTATTGCTTGTCTGCCGGAGTTGAAACGGTCATGGCGACGGTCATGGCGACGGTCATTCGCGGGGTGACCCGGATGACTGGATTTTTCGGGTCGAACGATTTTCGCACTTCAGCCATCTGACGAGCAGGAGAGCTTCACTGGGTGGCTGTACACTGGAGGGTGAGGCGTTGGCATGGTTCCAGTGGAAGAACGCCGACGTCCATTCCACACTGTACCTGAAGTCCTGGCCGATGCTATACATTCGGCACCTCCATGGCAACGGGACAAAGGAAAACAAAAAGTCAGTGAAGAAGTGGTGGAGCAATTGAGCTGCTCGGGAGAAGGTCCAGAGTCAGAGGCGGAGATGAAGGATGGAAAGAAGAGCACCTGCGCCGTCGATTAGAAATGCCCATATTCGCAGGGGGTGACCCGGATGACTGGATTTTTCGGGTCGAACGATTTTTCGCACTTCAGCCATTGACGGAGCAGGAGAAGCTTCACTGGGTGGCTGTACACTTGGAGGGTGAGGCGTTGGCATGGTTCCAGTGGGAAGAACGCCGACGTCCATTCCACAACTGGAGGGATTTTCGGTTTCTCTTGCTGGAACGTTTTCGTTCGTCCCTTGAAGGCACACTGTCAGAGCGTTTCCTGCAACTCCGGCAGACAGGATCGATGCGTGAATTTCGACAAACTTTTGAACGTGCCGCTTCCCATTTTTCGGACGTGCCAGAGCACTTGCTGGAGGCGCAATTCGTGACGGGATTGAGGCCTGAAATCCACGTCGAGATTCTTGTTTTGCGGCCGAATGGCCTTTATCCACTGATGCAAACTGCACAGCGGGTAGAAGATAAATTCGTATTGCTAGGGCAGAAAGAGCTGCTGGGCGGTTCGGGTTCGGGCGGAAGGGAAGGGGATCAGCCCACTTCAATTTTCACGGCCTAGTCTCTTGTTGGACCAGGGCCTGGGGTGAAGGAAGAGGAACTGCCCAAACCCAGTTGGGCGGTCCAGCCAAGGCCTCTCGGAGCCACGGCCTCAGCAAATCCAGCCCGAGCTAGATCTACTTCTCCAGAGGCGTACGCACATCAACAAAACTTGGCGAGTCATGTCCGGCCAGCGTACACACAGCAGAGTGGGACGACGGATCCGGTGAATCCAGTCCGGCCGGCGTCTTCTTTCCGGCGGATGACAGACACTGAGTTGCTTTCAAGGAGAGAGAAAGGGTTATGTTTCCGTTGCGATAAACGGTTTTTTCCGGGACATCGCTGTAAATCCGAGGATTTACTAGTGTTAGTTTGTCACGAAGAGGAAGCGCGGGTCGATGAGTCACAGTGCAGAGAGGGAGATGCACTAGGGAAAGCTGAACAACCCGAGTCATCCAAGCTAGAACAGTTATCGCGAAATTCAATCGTGTGGTTCTCTGAACCCGGTTCGATGAAAGTGCAGGGGAGTTATTTGGCATAATCGCTGCTCAATTCCACCTTGAGGACAATGTGAAAGTTTAGGTAGCGGGTATTGTTAGGAAATCAGAATATTATTGTTAGAAAATCAGAATATTGTTAGTGAGGGAGGGGTATTATTTTAAGTATACTAGGGTTAAGGGGTAAATGAGGAATATGGTGGATAATTCTGTTAAGAGAGGTATTTTACTACGTGAAGGAAGAATTGTTGGGGTGTGGAAAAACTGAAGGAAAAAGGGGAGAGTGCAGAGGCTCTACAATTCCTCTGCGAGGGAGAGAGTGGAGGCTCTACAATTCCTCCACATTTGTGTTGGGTTGTGTGTGAGTGCTCTGGTTAATTTGGAGATTACAGGATACCTATCATATCATTACTACTTTATCTTAGCAATTGGCATTTACTTGAGGACTTCCATTCTTTCTGAAAATTCCTTTTGCATTTAAAAGAGATAGCATGTTTCATATTCTGATATTACTTTTTATTACAGAGAACGAAGTCAAGTCAGTGGATTTTGGAAATTATCTGCCAATAAATGGAGATGCTGCTGCTGAAGTGTCTACACATTATTATAAGGTATCTTATCTGTCATTTCTTTTCTGATACTTATGGTTCTCTGAATATTCTTTGTTTGTTGCCTGTCTTTCTTGTTTATATGCATTTGATGACCTTGTCAACGGTTTAGGAACAAGTCGCACCACCGCATCAACAGCACAGTCCAAGAATTCCATATGGTGAAAATTATCCATTACAGCCGCATGGAGATAGGGGATACAGTGTTCCAAGTCCGTATCAGCCTGCTCCACAGCCTCATATTTTTTTGCCATCACAGGCACCCCAGGCTCCCAAGGTATAGCATGGATGTGTTAATGAAATGATGAAACTTGGTCGACTCGCTATTGTTAATACAATTTTCATGCTGTTGCTCTGTTATTTGATACTATTTATCAACTTTATACTCGCTAACCAAATTTTAGTTCGATAGTTTTTATTTTCATCCCATTCGGTATTTCACCTAGATAATATTAAGTCTCTACGGCAACAAAAATTCTGTATAGAGTTTGGTGTTTGAGCTATGTTACTGTTGTTTGATCACTTTCAAGTTGTCATTAATAATGTCACTCTACTTAAAGCTTCTTTGGAAATTATGCTTTGTTTTGTCAGAATTTTGATTACCAGACCAATTTATTTACCTATTGTTTCTAGGAAAATTTTACTGCACCTGGTGCTCTAGCCGAACCAGCTTTGAGACCTTTTTCTCCTGCAACTCTGCCTCCATTAAGAAACGTTGAGAAATATCAGCAGCCTGCGACATTGGCATCTCAGCTGTATCCTGTGCGTGATTTCTTGTCAACTTTCAAATCTGTTCTATGGACGATCTGTGCTATTTGTACTAAATATTTTATCTGAAATAGGAAAATTCTGTTTCTTCAAAGATGGATTCTGTTCCTGGCCATAAAATACCACATGTTGTTGCTCCTACTCCTCCCTTGACGGGATTTATGCCAGTTTCCAATCCTGGAGTGGGTCCACGACCGACCATTGGTGCAATTCAACCACCTAGCCCTACCCAGCCTTCTATAATACAACCAGCTCTTACTTCGACCCCACCTCCAACAATACAGACAGCTGTTACGTCAAATGTCCCTGGTAATTACTGTTGATGTTAGTCACTGTTTCATTTTGGATTTTACAGCTGCCAATCTTTGGTTTCATTTTCTCCACTTTTGGATTTAAATGTATATTATGTTACTAATCATAAATAATACTGGTTGGCAAATCAAAATAAATCCAAGCCACCATATGGCACGAACCAAGTAGCGTAAAACAATTATATGACATAGTGCCACAGGGTGTCGTTCATTCAACTAGTTAAAGGGGCTTCAAACGTAGTGCAACAGGCCTGCTTATTTTGTTGGAAGGGATAGATTTTCTTATTAGCCAATCTGATCGGGTGGAAAGGGCCCTGATTGCTCATTGTCATCATTATCATTTATTTCCCGAACAAATTAGGAGTACTTCTGACAATATTGAACCAGTGAAGACTTTGGTCTTGAAAGTGTACTCCCTTCAAAGTCCATTTATCAAAACTCATTTGGCGCAAAATGTTTTTTGGAGCCATGCTCCCAGTCCCAATACCAATGAGTTAACCTGACTCAAAGAGAAACTTTTGAGAGCACATCCCGTGATCATCATAAAAAGAGTTCGACAAAGGAGTTACGAATCAAAACACCAAGAAAATTGAAATTTTTTTGTTAATATTTGCAATGTAGTATCCATGAAAAAACATCAATTATCATGATTAATTTAATGCAAACTGGAAGATTTATACGTTCTAGTCAATAGTTCTTTTTGATATACTGTTACCTGATGGCATACTTCGGCTGAAACATTTTCCAGTCAACCAAAAACCTGTCGTAGTGACGTTGACAAAACTTTTTAACGAAACTTCAGAAGCACTAGGGGGTGCCCGAGCCAACCCAGGTAAGAAGCGTGAAATCGAAGACAATTCAAGAAAGATAGGAGCTCTATTTGCCAAATTAAATAGTCTGGATATATCTAAAAATGCCGCGGATAAGCTAGTCCAACTCTGCCAGGCTTTGGACAACGGTGATTACAGCACTGCACTACAAATCCAGGTATACTTCATGTGACTTGTAATGCTAAGAAATGGATACGGTGGCTGCAGTTGGAGTAATGTTACATAACTTGTATACTTTCTATAAGAAATATTACATAACTAATATATGACTATTACATGACTAATATATGATCGCTCACTTCATGTAGGTACTTCTTACCACAAGTGAGTGGGAGGAATGCAGTTTCTGGCTAGCCCCACTCAAGCGAATGATTAAGACGAGGCAGGGCGTCAGATAATTACACCTCAGTTTGTGAGAATATCTAATTCTTTTCTCGGTTACTTGCTTGATCTTTGACCATTAGCCGTGAAGATTTTCTTCAATGTTACACAAGAAAGCCATTGCCAGAAAGCAGCCTCTGCCGGGCTATGGTTTGTTGATCTTCATCTCCCCCGAGTTCTTTAACGACTTTCAACTTGGTTTTTTGGTATTTCTTCTAAAGAAGATAGCGAAGATGAGGATGTGATCTTTCGTTGAATAGTTTAGAGTTGAGGTAATTGTTTTTTTTTCCCTTTTTTCTTAATTTTTTATTTAAATTAAAAAAAAAATAAGTTAATAAGATTTATCCTCCCCATTTACAAGCCTTTGTTCGATGCTCTCTAATATTTGACTGGAGCAATCAACATTCTTTCAAAGAGTTTACTTTAGTTTACATTTTCCATAAATGAAATCTATACTTGCTCGTTGTTTGAAATTGGTATGGTCTTAGGTTTTATTCTTTAGTATGTTGATTTTTCTTAACATAATGAAGATTAATTACTTTAAACTTAACACCGACTATAAGATTTGAAATTATTTTATTAAGATAACATTCAACTAAAATTAGGTAGACACTAGTAAAAACATTCATGAAAGTGTAACAAATTTTAAGAGACTAATAGGACTTGATAAGTTTCATAAATTACTTCTAACTATGCAAGATGTGGGCTCATCTCATAATGGATTTGTAGAAAATGGGTGTTTACTTGTCAGGTCAATATCAAGAATTGGTGCTCTCATTTTCAAAAATATAGGAGATGAAGGGGGGAGAGAGAGAGAGAGAGAGAGAGAGAGAGAGAGAGAGAGAGAGAGAGAGAGAGAGCTGTAAAGCCTAGAAATTAGCAAGAGGGAATATGGACTTTCCTGCTCTCAGCTATTTGCTAAAGACACTCTAATTTTCTCAAAAACCCAAATGGTATATTTTCAGAATTCAGAATTTGGCATTATCAGACATGAAAATGGAGTTAACTTGGTCTATGTTTGGTCATTTTCTTCTCCAGCTCTGCAACACTCCAACAAATGCTGACATCAGGGTAGCACAAATTCTGTGATTCTTCTCAATTTTCAAAATGAGAAATGGTTCCATAAATTAAAATAACTCTTCCATTATCAGAAAACGCGACTTCAAGATTGGATTGCTAAATTTTGTTTACTCACAAGATCTACAAAATAAAAAGCCTATTATAAAATCCAACGCACAGCTCGGAGGACTAAGCTTAATCCAGATTCAAACCCAATGGAACAGTAGAGCAAATTGGCATCAATCTGGGGCTGAACCAACAATCAATGACCGTTTAATCTTGCCTACAAAGGTCAAAAAATGCTTCTTTAGCTGGTCGTAAAGCCCATTTTGAAAGAGGTTGACAGCAACGGCAGTCTTCTTTTTCACAGAATTGAAGCCCCAAAAGTAGAATGAAAAGGAATAGAATTTCTCAGGTAAAGTGAAGAGCAAACCGAAAAGGGTTGATTTTGTTATACGTTCACACATAAGATTCCTACCCAAAATCTCTAAAGTTGCTCTCCTTTTTCTTAGATTGAACCAATAGTCTCTGAATCAACCTCTGAACTGCGCTACATTCAACAGTCGACCAAGTCTTGCCCATTTTTTAAGGATAAAGTAATGAGAAAGGGGCCGAGAGTGGAGGGAAAACTTCAAATCTGGGTTTTGAAGGAGAAATAAAGTCGTTCGATGGAAGAATTTCATCAGATAGTAAGTGCACAAATACCAAACCTTGGAGAGTTGACATTAAAACGTTGATTTTCCAAATGCTTTTCGACTAACGAACAAGAGGAAGAGGTTCAATCTACTGCTACGTCAGCGTCGTCGTCAACGTTCTGGTAATTTCATTTTCTCGATGCTTTGCCAGCAGCTCCAGAGAGTTGTTAGCATGTGGCTGATTTCCATTGAGTCGCCATCATTTGTACGTGAGGCCAATTTCAAAAGTGGGCATCTGTGTCATAACGAAGCTTGTGGGGACACTAACAAATAATATAAAATTCAATCTTCTTTGTCAGTTTCCCACTGTTATTACATTGTTGTTGGGACATACCCAGATCCTTATTCTGTCCACATTTTCCCTATCAACGCAAATGCTGTAAAAAAAACTCAGGAAAATGAACCGATGCTGCCGTGATCAACAAAAAGATTCAACCACTTGGGATAATACGCATGGAAAAGTTGCAGGAAAAATTAAGCATCAATCTGGAAGCGGACCCAAAAAACAAGAGTTTCAGTCTATCCTGCAAGAATTTGGATCATTTGCTGACAGACAGTCTTTGTCATTTAGCCTAGTAAAATTGTTTACTTTAAGAATGATTTGTTAACTTATGCTCAAGGAGAATCATACTTAAATTCAGAACAAATACGGACAAAACCATATCAGAGATTTCGAGTTAGTGATGGTCGTGATATGTTTACTTGCTGAGAAATATAGTCCATGTCCCCTACTATATATTCTTTACAATAAAGTGAGTGTAATTTTTACATGATTGATTATTATAGAAGTGGATCAGACTAAATTATATTGGTGTCTTATAAACTCTTCTGTTAAATGAAAGAATAATTAATTTTAGTAAACATAATGATGGTCAATATATGCAGGATGACTCCGTTTCTTTTAATATTATTCTTTTATTTACTCTGTACAATTTTGTCCTGAGTTGCATTACATAAAATCCTTTGGTATTTTGGAATACATAATGAGTACTGGAATGCTAACATTGATAACATGAACTCCATATACAAGATTCTCTTGTTTTGTTAGTTTCAGGGATTGAATAATTAGTGTGCAATTCATAAATTTTTATGATTAATTATTCATCATATATCATGTAGTCAGGCTCAATATGTCATATTGAGAGGTGACCGGATTAAACCTAGCCTATTACAAGCTTACGAGAGGATTAATACATA
>CM039511.1:18396824-18499058 GCA_022432975.1 Begonia masoniana
TAAACACAAGTTAGAGTTCATCTTCCGGTGAGAATGAGTTAACACCGTGACCATCAAAACTCGCGCGGTGGTGGACACTAACGATGAACACGGTGCAAGCCTATCATGTTCATTAAAAAACCTCAGCCGGTAGGGACATCTACTGTTGGACACGTGACTCTCTTCGTGTTCATTAAATTTATCGTGATATACTCTTCGGTAGAGGAAGTACAATACCTATACCGGGTCCACTAGGCGACCAAAATAACATCTTGTCTTCGGTAGAGAATTACACTACCTCTACCGGTCACCAGACGACAAAATAGCGTTTTTATTCTTCAGAGGACGTCAGCCGGGGAGACACTTTACCTATTCGATGACGCAGCCGGGGAAGGCAAAAAATACAACTTCCATAACATTTCTCATGCCGATAACGCACAGCCGGAAGACGAAGACAAACAATTCTACCTCTTCCGATGACGTTCAAACCGGAAGAACAACCATTTTTCCCATTCGATTGCGTCAGCGGAAGGCAAAATCATAAACTTCTATCACACTTCTCCTGCGATGACGTCAGGGAAGACAACAAATTCTCCTCTTCGATGACGTCAGCGGTGGAAGACAAACATTTTTCCTCCAGCGTCCCTCGGCAGAAGACATAGGGGCTTTTCTCAGACTTAGATTTTTGATAACCTAAACTCATAGCCTCAATCTAATAACCAGGACTCAAGCGGAATGAACCATAAACTACTCTAACTCATACAGCGAAAAGATTAATAATTCATTCATACCTCATAATCTCTCAGATCAGTACTATCCTTTTTTTTTTTTTTTTTTGCCTAATTTCCAAAGAAGCTTTAAGTAGAGTGACATTATTAATGACAACTTGAAAGTGATCAAACAACAGTAACATAGCTCAAACACCAAAATCTATACAGAATTTTTGTTGCCGTAGAGACTTAATATTATCTAGGCGAAATACCGAATGGGATGAAAATAAAAACTATCGAACTAAAATTTGGTTAGCGAGTATAAAGTTGATAAATAGTGTTGAACCAAGTTGTACAGAACCGGGATCAGCCTAAACCAGTACCGGTTCAATATTCTGTTATAACAAAACAATCTACTGTTCTTCTCTCTCTTCTACATTACTGCTTCTCTCTCTGTAATACCTAGCTTATAAAAAGCTGCAGAAGTGTGTTTGTTAAATGAGAATAGAATACATTTCTTTCAAAAGTTTTCCTCTATACTTTCTTCCTTTCCGTAAACTCATCAAATAGTATCAAATAACAGAGCAACAGCATGACAATTGTATTAACAATAGCGAGTCAACCAAGTTTCATCATTTCATTAACACATCCATGCTATACCTTGGGAGCCTGGGGTGCCTGTGATGGCAAAAAAACATGAGGCTGTGGAGCAGGCTGATACGGACTTGGAACACTGTATCCCCTATCTCCATGCGACTGTAATGGATAATTTTCACCATATGGAATTCTTGGACTGTGCTGTTGATACGGTGGTGCGACTTGTTCCTAAACCGTTGACAAGGTCATCAAATGCATATAAACCAGAAAGACAGGCAACAAACAAAGAACATTCAGAGAACCATAAGTATCAGAAAAGAAATGACAGATAAGATACCTTATAATAATGTGTAGACACTTCAGCAGCAGCATCTCCATTTATTGGCAGATAATTTCCAAAATCCACTGACTTGACTTCGTTCTCTGTAATAAAAAGTAATATCAGAATATGAAACATGCTATCTCTTTTAAATGCAAAAGGAATTTTCAGAAAGAATGGAAGTCCTCAAGTAAATGTCAATTGCTAAGATAAAGCAGTAATGATATGATAGGTATCCTGTACTCTCCAAATTAACCAGCGCATTCACACACAACCCAACACAAATGTGGAGGAATTGTAGATCCTTCACTCTCTCCCTCGCAGAGGAATTGTAGAGTCTATGCACTCTCCTCTTTTTCCCTCAGTTTTTCCACACCCCAACAATTCTTCCTCCACGTAGTAAAATACCTTTCCTCCTAACCGAATTATCCACCATATTCCTCATTTACCCCTTAAACTCTAGTATACTTAAAATAATACCCCTCCCTCACTAACAATATTCTGATTTTCTAACAATAATATTATGATTTCCTAACAATACCTGCTGCCTAAACTTTCACTTTGTCCTCAAGATGGAATTGAGCAGCGATTATGCCAAATAACTCCCCTGCAGTTTCATCGAACTGGGTTCAGAGAACCCCACGATTGAATTTTGCGATAACTGTTCTAGCTTGGACGACTCGGGTTGTTCAGCTTTGCCTGGTGCATCTCCCTCTCTGCTCTGTGACTCATCGACCAACGCTTCATCTTCGTGACAAACACACACCAGTAAATCCTTGGATTTACAGCGATGTCCCGGAAAAAATCGTTCATCGCAACGGAAACATAGCCCTTTCTCTCTCCTTGGAAGCAACTCAGCGTCTGTCATCCGCCGAAAAGAAGACTCCGGCCGGACTGGATTCACCAGACCCGTCGTCCCACTCTGCTGTGTGTACGCTGGCCGGACATGACTCGCCAAGGTTTGTTGATGTGCGTACGCCTTTGAAGAAGTAGATCCAGCTCGGGCTGGATTTGCTGAGGTCGTGTCTCCGAGAGGCCGTGGCTGGACCGCCCAACCGGGTTTGGGCGGTTCCTCTTCCTTCACCCCAGGCCCTGGTCCAACAAGAGACTGGGCCGTGAAAATTGAAGTGGGTTGATCCCCTTCCCTTCTGCCTGAACCCGAACCGCCCAGCAGCTCCTTCTGCCCTAGCAATACGAATTTATCTTCTACCCGCTGTGCAGTTTGCATCAGTGGATAGAGGCCATTCGGCCGCAAAACAAGAATCTCGACGCGGATTTTAGGCCTCAATCCCGTCACGAATTGCGCCTCTAGCAAGTGCTCCGGTACGTCCGAAAAATGGGAAGCAGCACGTTCAAAAGTTTGTCGGAATTCACGCACCGATCCTGTCTGCCGGAGCTGCAGGAAACGCTCCGACAGTGTGCCTTCGAGGGACGAACGAAAACGTTCCTGCAAGAGGAACTGAAAATCCATCTAACTGCAGAATGGACGTCGGCGTTCTTTCCACTAGAACCATGCCAACGCCTCACCCTCCAAGTGTTCAGCCACCCAATAAAGCTTCTTCTGCTCCGTCAATGGCTGAAGTGCGAAAAATCGTTCGATCCTAAAAATCCAATCATCCGGGTCACCCCCTGCAAATATGGGCATTTCTAATCGACAGCGCAGGTGCTTTTCTTTCCATCCTTCATCTCCGCCTCTAACTCTGGACCCTTCTCCAAGGCAGCTCGATTGCCCCATCACTTCTTCACTGACTTTTTGTTTTCTTTTCTCCTGCTGCCATGGAGGTGCCGAATGTATAGCATCGACCAGGGTCTTCAGGTTCGCCATGACCGTCGCCATGACCGTTTCAACTCCGGCAGACTGGCAATACTCTCCTTGATATTGCCTATTTCCTGCCATAACTCATTTTGAGCAATCTGGGCATCGCTCAAACTCGACCTCTCCAGCGCCTGTGAAAGTTTCTTCCCTGCCATTGCTCAGGTAATGTTGCTCTGATACAAATGATAGGTATCCTATAATCTCCAAATTAACCAGAACACTCACACACAACCCAACACAAATGTGGAGAAATTGTAGAGCCTCCACTCTCTCCCTCGCAGAGGAATTGTAGAGTCTCTGCACTCTCCCCTTTTTCCCTTAGTTTTTCCACACTCCAACAATTCTTCCTCCACGTAGTAAAATACCTTTCCCCCTAACAGAATTATCCACCATATTCCTCATTTACCCCTTAAACCCTAGTATATTTAAAATAATACCCCTCTCTCACTAACAATATTCTGATTTCTTAACAATAATATTCTGATTTCCTAACATGATAATACTTTTAAGCACTTTAAAAATTAACCTCATCAAATCATTTAGAGGTTGAAGGAAATAACTATATTTAGCGTGATGAATATAATGACCATATCATGTATAAACTTAGCCAAAAAAGCATGATAAAACGAAATCAAGAAATATAATTCCTGCATAGTGCATACCAAGATATTTGTGAATTCCTCTTCAAAATATATCCATTGTCTTTTATCAAACAACAAAAAAATAACTTTATCTGACCAAAGCAACTTTACCAGATTCTATGGCAAGAGAAATTCTATCTCTTAAGACCACAAGTTCAGGTGACAATTCTTCGGATCCCAAGAGTCTTAAGTACTCCAACACTGTAGTTAAAAGCCCTTGACTTGCCAAAATTTCAGCATACTTCTCTACAAGCTTCCACAGTGACGCACTGAATCGTTTCTGTCCAGAAGCCAAGGCAAGGACAATAGTCTTCTCCATCAAATCCTAACAAAAAAACTCACTTTGTCAACTCTATTGCTAGAATATACGTTGAATGTCATCTTGTAGAAGTAAATTCACCTGAAGAAGGTCCACATAGGATTTCCTTTCAGGCTTTGCAGACAAACTCCTCGACCAAATTTCAACAGTTTTATCAATATTACCTGAACATATATAGCATAAAGTTGCTGCTAGCGTATTACCCACAGACATTAATCTTGAAGCAAGTGTGTCACAAAGCATACTCCATTCCTCTCTTTGTGCAAACTGTTGATGTAACCAAAATGCAAAACAAGTAACAAATCTAATTAGAAAATAAATTAACGCCACAAGAAGGGAAAAGTAATGGACTACTTAGGGTTCATTGGCTATGTAGACAACTTTAACTAGGCAGTATTGTACCACTATAAGAATCACAAATCCTTATACTTCTATAAGTACATAAAACAAGGTTAGAAATGCCAAAATTGTGTTCTAGCAACTACAATACTCTATGCAATAACACAACTAAAAGGATAGAACAAAATAAGCAAAGGTTTATAACTAAATGAGAATGAAACAAAAAAAAATATTTTCTATAACTTTATCTCCTAATAAATTAAGAGTAATTGTAGAGTTACTCTCTTAAAAAATACTCTTAAAAAACTTATTGATGTGTCAAATAATGATTGATGCAATTAATATAATAAATTACTTTTTTTAATTTATTATATTAATTGCACTAATTATTTTTTGATACGTCAATAAGCTTTTTAAGAGAATACACCTAACAATACTCATAAGTTAAATATGTCATGTTAAGAATCCAAGTACTGATAACAGAAAACCAACAAGTTACTCGGAATTTTATTAAACAGAAAAGGAACACAAAGACAGTGAGTAGTTTGAGATGCTCGATTTTGTCCCAAATTCAAACACTAAATGTTCACTGCCCTCCTTTTCCACATTTGCTATCTGTATATAATATCACTACAAGCACCCCACGCTCCACATAGCATTGCCACCCTATTACCACTCTGCTCTATGATAGACTTTCACTCTTTTCTTGGCCTTCCTCTGCCCCAGCCCAACTACTCAGATTTGGGCAGTGTACCAGATCAAAGGCTTGTTACATAATTAGCATCCATCCAGAACGAGAACATACTAGTTTTCTTTTTCAGAAGACAGAATAAGAATTATTAATGGTTAATGTTACTGAAAGAACTACAATTATGGAATAGGAAAAAAAGAAAAAAAAAACTTACACTACATAAGAGGGCAAGTGTTTCTTTCCAGAATTTGAGTGGTCTTGTGTTTACCAGGCTCAAGAGGTCATTGTTCACCATAGCATAAACAATCTGGAGGTAAATAGAAAAATAAGTCACGCTAAATATTATATCTCAGAAACCAGCATCATATCTTTGTCAACTATCTAAGAAACACGATCATCCTTTTCAGAGGAATTTTACTAAGTAGTCCAGAGTTTCCAGCAAGAAATACAAGTTTCAGCTACCTTTAGGTATGGTAAACCGGACATCTTGAGATATTGATCCCGTATGTCCTCCCATAAGGATGCCCCACCAACATGAGCAATAACTAATGCATCAGCCATTTTATTTGCTGACATACACATTGGAACCGCCCCCTCATAGTCTCCAACAACCAACGCCCGTTGCACTTCATCATCAAAAGATGAATCAGCTGTTTCCTCTTCTGTGTGCTCTATTTCCTGTTGTTCATCACCAGGAACAGAATCTCCACGAGCAAACTTGTCACCTGAAATTGATACAGGTGTATCTGCTTTTGGACTAGGAAGATTGTTAAAGAAATCTTCTCCATTATCCAGGGGAAAGGTGGTGGCCTCATTATCACCTTCATATCCCATTTTATCTACCACTGGCTCATCAGGTAGAAGACCATTTATTTCCTTGGACAGATCATCTTGGACAACATCTTTATTGTCAGCAGGCATACTGAAACCAAGATGGGTTAGAAGCTTCGTCCTTGCTGTCCTGTCATCTTCAAACATTACTTTCAGGAAGCCCCATGTTTCTCGGTCATCTTCCACTCTAATAAAGAAGATAATGATGAACAATTTATCAGACCAGAGAAGAGCAAGTCAAAATGGAGACAAATGTATTTTTAAAAGGGAGATAGCATACTCAGACTCTTTTGACTTTTTTTCACATAATAGCCTAAGAAAACTGCGGTCCCCATTTTGTATTGTAGATTCAAATTCAGATGAACGACCAACCAAACTCTGTTCAGTAACTAAATTGTGTACATGAACCTGCAAAAACGATAAAAAAATAAAAAACATGTCAGAAGGAGTAGATAAAATAAACCCGAATTTAAAATGTTAATCTAAACCAAGTTGTCCAGTTCAGTTTAGCTCAGTTGATAATTTCATCAGGAAAATTCAGAACAAGAAAAAAAAAAAAAAAAACTGCGTAAAAAATCTATTTAGTCTCACAGCTCTTAATTCCCATGGATCTACTCATTAAGAATTTTATCTTCAATTTCAATTATTAGATGAAAAGAAATCTCACTTTCAAAATGAGATTCACAACTGAAAGGATGACATGTTTCTTCACCATCAAAAAATGCTTAAACTTGAAAAGAAAGTTCCAATAAGAAACTTTAATTGATTCGTTAGTACAACATTAAGCTCACTGTTTTTGCTTATCATAAAAAGGACGGTTTTTCTTTGCTTACGCTCTGCCCCCACACACAACCATTTTGTTACTTCTCCCTAGACAATTATAATGGTATAAACAAATTCATTTCCAACTGCAACATAACTGCCAGACTTCTTAATCCTAAAGCAGCATAAAATATAACAAAATTCACAGAGACAATCATCATAGTTTGGTTCAGATTTTCCTTCTTAATTGTAAATTACTTAACTAATTAATTTAGATTGGTCTTGACTCATCCACCTGAGCAAAAGAAAAAAATCATTTCTCGCCTAAAAGTCATCGTCCTTGAAGGCACCAAAATAGCATACCTCTGAAGCACTAACTGAAGATCCCGCAGCAGATGATGTAGGATGAAATGACACGAGCTTTCCTCCAAAGCCAAAAGACACTCCAGCTGGACGCTTATACCATTTTGGTGCTTTCAGTGAGGCTGCACGGAATCATTATAATTCATATAAACTTGCCACAGTGCCAGTGACTTAGTCAGATGATGTATTGACATCTAAATGGCAGTAGATAGACTATACAAGTCACTAACTCAAGATGATTAATAGAACTTGTATAACAAGCCTGTATTAGATCCATATTAAACTGCATTAGACTTGCATATTTTTTTTCCATGAACGCTTCGAAGGTTGTCACAAATTCCAACAATCCAAATTATCAAGTTGCAAGTTATATTAAAGATGCATTTGTAAAAATATGCATGGAAACTAAATTGAAAGTAATGCGGAATCAGAAGCATATAAATTGAAAGATATATGACTATAATTTATCACCACTGCAAAAGAAAAGGTTTAACATCATAAAGTTTTTCTTAAGTAACTCGGAAAATATATTAATTTAAATATAACACATCTCCTATCTACAGAAGATAATACCTCCACCAAAATCACTCTCCCCATTGCCATTTCGACAACAACCCTGCAATAGAGAAACTTAAATTATGAATTAACAACCAATGAACTGGTAAAAAATGACAACAAATGAAAAATGTGGAAACGAAAACCATTTGTTGGTTCCAAATGAAGTCAGCCCACAGTGCAGAGTGAAAAAAATAAATGAATAAATGGCCTTGCACGGAGACTTGTCAGCTTGGCAATGCCTGATACACATATCTTCATTGTTTGGTCGGCAAGTTAATCCAAGAGAAAGGTAAGAAATTAGTGATTGTAGCCTTAAGAAATAGTGATCTTTAGTTGATCCGATTTCTTGAGGTCATTAGCAATCACATTGTTGATTATCAACCCACCAATTTGTTTTTCCAAAGATTAATCAAGTACAACATACAAACCAAGCTCTAACCCATACAAACCATTATCAAGTATTTAAAATGTAAAATCAAACTAGATTTGTTACATGCGTAAAAATACAATTATACAAAAAAAAAAAGAATCAACTTTTTCATTTTGGATATTTATTGTAAGTAGTCGTCTACACTGGTAGAACCTTTCATAAATACCCTTCAAGTATTAAAACAGCATACCTCAATATTATAAATGCCAATTTTTCCATCAAAAGAAGATGCAGATATGATTCCAGGTATCCTAGGATACCAATGGACATCAAAGTTCCAATTATTTCCCGCTGGCAACTCACGTACAATCTAGTTCAACAATAAACGGAATGAAGGTTTAAAATTACGCTGAATCAATCCTAAAATTTATGGAGAGAGAAGCATTACCTCTCCAGAAATAGTGTCCCAGCAAATAGTTCTATTGTCTTTGGAGCAAGTTAGCAAAAAGGAGCTATCAATGGGACACCATGACATTGCAATAACACCTGGTTTAAGACAGGATAGGAAAAGTAGCAAACCGTAAACTACCGACACCTATTTCACCAAAACTAGTTGGTACCATCACTTGTGGAATGCACTGACATTATTTAAGGACGAGGCAACCAAAATATATAATATATGAAACCACCTAGAGAGAGATATAATTTATAAATTCTAAGATCGCAGAAATTGAAACCTGTTAGGAACACCAGAAGATACTTATCAAGATATGTAACTAACAAAAGAGCATAATGTTTCAACAAACCAAGAACAACCAATAAGTTTCTACTTATTTTGTGACCCACAAAACAGAGATTAACATGAAGGTGAGCATGATTGCAAATGATCTCAAATTGCCATGCATTACAAAAGAACTTTTTGTGTCTACTAATAACACATAAATTAAGATATGCGTGGTATTTACTGGACAATGAGTTCAAAAGTAATAATTAGTAGGAGCTTAAAAACAACAAGAAAAAAAAAACTCAAATTATCGAAATTTAATCAATACAAGATACATAATAGGTGAGACTTATAAGTAGACTACAGAAGAATGAATACGGATGGCACCATCATTCATTTAAAACCATCCATAATATTCCTACCATTGTAACTTAATCATCTCATTTATTTCCTACATATCAATAATAACAGATAAATCAATCAGGCGAGGCCATCCCTCAAACCTGACAATACATGAATCTAGGTTTTGAGATAATTGTGCAAAGCTCCAGTTAAGCATCAAATAAAAGCCAACTTTCTTTTCAATCTTATAGAAACATAAAAGCAAAGAATAACAGATTTTGTAAGATTGAAGTAAAATGTTATCTCTACAAATGGAAAATATAGTCAATAGTCTAAACAAACTAAACCACTATAAGTAACTCTACTAGACCGATTTCAAATTTGTAATGCAATTTAAAAATGCGGCATAAAGGTTTAAAGAAATATGAGACAGAAAAAACGAACTACTCATAAAAGTTAAGCTGATTAAAAAGAAGAAATTTACCCCTCGTGTGCCCCACAAACTCTTTAACTGGTGACATTGTATTTCGCATATCCCAAAGCTGCAAGGAGAAATAAGAACAGCTAAGAATAATATGGAAATATCACTAGAGTGCAAGAGCATATTATCTGCAAAACTATTACTCTAAGAGAAGGTGAACTATCATCATCTGATGCGACAACAAGTTGAGTGGCAATATCAGGATTCCACTGCAAAACAGAACATCGCCTTCTACTAGGATCTGAAAAACTACCAATTGATACAGGTCATGTCATGTTAGCTTTGCATAATCACTGACAAGGTAATTCAAATCATTTGATAGAAAAACAACTACATCACGTGAAAATGCAGAAGATGGATAGAGCAAAGAACTCACCTTATAACTGGTTTTTGCTTTTTTAGGTCCCAAACAACTGAAATTAAGAGAAAACGTTACCATCTCTGAATAACAAAATACAGAAAGAAATCGATAAAATGGTTACTTTTCTCACCTGTAGTTCCATTATATGAGGTAGATGCCAATATATGTTGAACCTTGCTATTCCAAGATAAGAATGAAATTTCCCCTTGATCAGCAGAACCACTGCCCTGCATACGTATTGGATGACATAATCAGATTCACATCCTGCAACAACATTTCATTTTTCACTGTTTTCACCAGGGTTGAGAAGAAAATGAGAAGTCATATCATAAGAAGAAACTCCTGTTGAAAATGGTATAAAACAAATCCACTTCAGATTTCTTTCATTGTAACATTATAAGAAGAAACTTTTGTTGAAAATGGAATAAAACAAAACCAATTCAGATTTCTTTCATTATAGCATTATTGAAGTTCACACAATGACTCCTAATAAAGTCAAATTCATCACACTTGAACTTATAGATGTATGAGCATGCTCTATGTAAAAGTTACAGTTAAGGATGAAAATAAAAACATGCCTTGAGGGGTGGGAAATGACTTGGTTGTTCAGGATTAGCTAAATCCCATATACAAATTTCACAGTCATCAGCTCCTGACGCAAGCAGATTTGGTGCAATTTCATTGAATTCCAAACCACGAACCTGAAAGAGGAAGCAAAATGCGAATATCTTAAAAACGATTATGCTAACATTCAGTGGGAAACTAAAGCGAAAGAACATAAAACCAATTGTATGCTAATATTATAAAATTGGGTACTTACAGGTCCTTTGTGCCTTGAGAGATGTCCAACTATGGCATTTTCATCCGACTTAGGACTGAGAAAAAACAAATAGAAGTAAGTTCCAGCGCAATTGCCACATGCATCCTTCATTTCACAACCTGAAATTGTCATTACTTATCTCGCATTCTTTCATCAATGTCCATAACCAAATCAAATTTTGGAATTTGGATCAGTACCATAGATAACACAACTATAAGTAATAAACATTGGACCATGAATTCAGAAATTTCCTTCTTTTACAGCCATCGCACATACAAAAACTGAATGATCAAATTCATTTGATTTACAAAGAAATAGAAAAGGTAATGAAATCGAAGTACCGAATCAGCGAAAGAGGATTCCAGATATCAATGCTTCCATCAACAAGCCCTCCCGCAACTAGCCCCAGAGAGAAATTTTCAGAGCCGAATCCATTTTTTCCCCAGGATAGCCGATTGAAGCGCTCGGAACACTGTGAACCACCAACCATTGGGAGTTCCTTATCATCTGATTGAAAATCAAGCTCAAAGATCTCGAGGGTGGCCGAAGAGCTGAACGACAGATCCACCGCGCCAGCCATTGTCCCCGCTGCCAAGTACGGAGCCTCCGGTGCCAGAGCTATCGTCGCCGATCGATTCACCCCCTTAACACTAGCCATTTTCACTTCAAACCAGGAACTCCACTGACTAAATTCCGGTTAAAATACAATCAATCAACAAAATCACATAAATTCAAACAAAACAACAGGTGGATCTGGTAAAAATGAGAGTCCCAGAAAGCAAAATTCTGGGCCAGGTTTCGATACGGATTCGATCTGATGCATGAAAAATGAGAGCTCATGCGAGGGAGTAGGGAGGAGAGACTCAATTTTGATCCCTCCTCTACCCTTTCTCACTGAACCGGATTCGGTTTATCTTCAAGGGTTTATTTAGCCGGTTCATCGAGGAACTATTTCCTCCTTTCCAACATAAAACTCTACGTAACAGCATCCCATACATTGCTTCCACGTGGTGATAAAAATATCCCTTCTGGAAATCAATTAAGAAATTAGAACCCAGTGCGAAATTAAATGGAAATTTTAACGTCTAAAGTTACGTCAGTTACCCAATCATTAAATGACACGTTTCCAAATGAGTTGAACATATAGGAAAGAAAATTTGCGATTATTTTTATATTTTGTTGAAAATCCGAAACGTACAATAACTAGGGAAATTACCAATTATGGGCACGAAGTATGTGTGTTCTTCGATTCAAACCACGAAGTAAATTTTTCAACAATTTAAACCATAAACTTTCAAAAATATGACAAATCCGATCACGCTGGACGGACGGACGTGGATTGCATCCGTCTTCACGTAATATTAGCCGCCAACCGGACAGACGGACTAAAATAGCGTCTGTCCGCCTTTTTCGTTCAATAAGAAGTTGCCACATAGTCTGTTCGGACTCTATATTTCACTGTCAGTCCGCTCTAACTTACTAATTTACCAGACGGACGGTAAAATATAGCGTCCGTCCGGTGAATCGATTGAAAACCAGTCAAAAAGTGAAATTTGGACTTTTCACCAGAGACAAAAAGGGCGACAGAAGGCGACGAAATTGGACTTTTCTCTCGACTTTTGCAAATTTTTCGTACATTTACGACCAAAAAGTGTTTCTGGTAATTGCTTTATCAATTCTGATTCATTTACTTCAAGTTTTAACATAAATAACGCGATAATCCCGAGCCCTAATTTGAAATTGGGAAGAAAGCAGCAAATCGGACGGAAGCAATATACAGAGTCCGCTCGATTAGCAAACCGGACGGACGCTCAAAAATGCGTCCTTTCGACCGAAGACTAAATTGGCTAAAAAATAATTTTTTTTTCTTTTTCAATTTTTCTGGTCATTTATTGGTATATGTGAAATTATCTTATTGTCAAAACTATTTTGTATTCAATTCATAGGATATTTTTTAACTTGAATAACATTTTGATTTTTGTACAGATAATTGTTGTAAATGGCTGAGAGATTGAATGTTGTAAATGAGCCTGCGCACTAGTATATGGAGGAGGACGCTCCCATATACGGTGATATTCAACCATTTGATCATTTAGAGGGTGATGGAGAAATACAAGTGTGTTCAATTTTGCAAACTTTAGACGATGAGCTACGAGAACCATTCAATTTTGAGGATGACGAGGTGCAAAGCAGACAAACAAGGGCTACAGATTCTGGTGATTTTGCTTTGAGTAGACAATATATATCTTTGCAGGCCATTAGAAATGAAATACGAGACTATTCTTTGAAAAAAGAATATGATATCAAGATCGTTAAAAGTGGGAGGAACAGACTGACGGCAAAATATGAAGGAGTAGATTGTCAATGGCATCTGTATGCTTCGGCCATGCAAAATGAGGCGACCTTTCGAATAAAGTCATACTGTAACGATCACAATTGTGTAAGGATATTGGATAATCGACAGGCTACGGCAAAGTGGTTAGCAACAACTTATTCAGATAGGTTCAAAAGTCAACCTCACTGGCCCATTCATGATATTATCGAGACAGTGAAGCGGGAACATAAAGTTAACATTAAGCCAAGCCTTGCAAGAAGAGGAAGAACCCAAGCAAAAGAAGTTAATTACGGGAGGAACGAAGAACAACTGAAGATACTTCGTTCTTACGGAGCTGAAATATCAAGATCAAATTCAGGTAGCACAATGGTAATAGATGGTGACCTGGTGGTTGATGATAGAAAGGAGAAGATGATATTTAAAAGAATGTACATGTGTATGGCTGCTTGTAAAGCAGGTTTGTTGGATATAGGCAGACCTCTTATCTGTTTAGATGGATGTCATCTGAAGGGAGCCTGCCCCGGCCAATTACTCACGGCCGTGAGTATTGATGACAACAATGACATATATCTCATTGTTGTTGCCAACGTGGAGTCAGAATCCCAAGTCTCTTGGACGTGGTTTTTGGAGATATTGCGAAACGACTTAGGCATTGACAAAGGCCGAGGATGGACATTTGTGTCGAATCGACAGAAGGTATATATTGTTATTACTATTATTATTTGGATCGGCAGAAGTTATTGTTTTAATCTGAGCCTGTTTTTCTTTAAAATTGCAGGGATTGTTGAATCCTGTAGACGAGATATTTGGTTTAGCCGAACATCGTTTCTGCCAAAGGCATATGTATGCAAACTACAAAGGAAAATTTCGGGGCTTGGCGTATAAAGATATGATGTGGAATGCAGCAAGAGCAACCACAAGGGAATATTTTGAGATAGCAATGAGGAAAGTCTATGTGTAACAACCCGAGTCTTCCAGACCCGATTTTGCAACCCAAAACATTGAACTGAACTAAGAGAAATTACGGAAAATTTTAAATTTTCTCTCAGTGATGATAATTCTATCTTTAATCTTCGACTTTACAGCGGAAAACTCAATAAGTAGACAACGTATATGAATAGACAAAATGTTAAGACATTTGGCCGAAGGGAATTGGAAACTCAAGGACATCTACCGATCGCAAAACAACAAAGCATGGTGCACGCTCCTACCGATTGACACATGCATCCCACGTGTTCCATTAAACTTCATCCGATCACAAAACGACAAGACTTAATATCGGCTTCTACCGATTGACACATGCACATCACGTGACTCATTATACTCCATCCGATCACAAAACGACAAGGCTTAATATCGGCTTCTACCGATTGACACATGCACATCACGTAACTCATTATACTCCATCCGATAGAAGACATCATCCGATAGAAGACATCATCCGATGAAAAACATCATCTGATGGAAGACATCATCCGATAGAAGACATCATTCGATAGAAGACATCATCCGATGGAGAGACATCATCCGATGGAGAGACATCATCCGATAGACAGGAAACTTTCAGACTTTCACAAACTTCAACATGACTGAATAAACTAACACACAGTTGGACCATAATCTCATCTAGAATACGTGTAGCGAGAGACTCTAACAAAACAGATCATTCTATCATTTCACAATCATTCTCAAACTCAAAAGTTAATCAGTCAAGTTCCAGTATCCATTGTTTTAAGAAGGCATCCTACATAGACCTCAGTGTTCATAACTCAGTATTCATAACCTTACTAATATGATAAAAGTAGTAACCAGGAGTTAAAATCGCCTTTCCAGCCACCAATCTGTCACCCTGAGCACCTTCAGCAACCAGCCTTAAACATCCTCATTAGACTTGAAATCCTCACCTGGTAGTTCTTCACCTACATCATAAGGTTTAAACTATAAGCCTAATGCTTAGTAAGGAGTGCAATGCTAACATGTATGCATGAATGCACAATTTAAAGGAAACACATGTTCATGATCTTTTCATGTTCTTGCTCTTGTTCATATTCATCGTTTTCATCATATGGATGAAGGGAAGATTTGTGCCAAAAATGGGGTTGACAGTGAGAGTGTACATAGTCCCTTGCGAGTCGTATTCATAGTCCTTCTTTTGGACAGTGACATATGCCAAACCGCCCCCAACCCTCTCTTAATCCCTGTTGCACAAGTTTCATGTTCATATCTTGTTCATGGGAGAAATCATGCACTTAAAACATTTTCACATGCTTGAGAAATATTAATGATGCATGAGCATGAGTAAATCTTAGTTCATCAGAATACTGAACAAGTCATTCATTCATCAAAGGATCATAACATCAATTCGAGTACCGAAGACAACCAGACGTTAGCACAGGTACTTTTAACATCATAAACAACTTCTACTTAGTACCCTTGTGATGTAGGGCCCTAATGGCCGGAAGTCTTACTCACTCACTTACCTGGTTTCCTTAACAATTGAGCACTTCTCTTCAAACTTCTTCACCTAGAAACATTTCACATTATAGTGTTAAATCAAAATCCTAACTAAAAGTCATCCTAGTATCTAACATAAATATTTCTAAATCTTCCTAGTCGAGCGCCTAGTGTGTACAGATTAAACTTCCAGAACCTAAATAACCGGATTAAGTCTAACAACTAAACACGGTCTGTTATCTTAATGTACAGAATCGAATCGAAAATGCCGTTACTAAACTCAGATCATGATTGTCACTACCATTACTCTGTTAGTGAAGAATCCGAAACCTCAAGTTCTAGCTGAAGACAGAGTTCTAAGTAACTACCCAGTAACTACATTGTCTAAGTCTTACCTAGAGCGTGTATTGTCGAAGTGGAGGCTGAAGAACTGGTCGCTGGCGAAGGAATAACTAGCAGAGAGGGAGCTCTGGAAGGAAGGGAATCGCCGAGAGAGGAAATGTCGGCTACAACGAGGTTTTAATGAGGTTTAAGAATTCCCATAACCTATTTATACCAATTAAAATCCACTTTAATTACAAACTTGCCACCCAACCTAGTTTCACTCAACTTGTAATAAATAAGTCTTTGCATTAAATTTAAAATCATAAAGGTCAATAAAATGGTGACAATTAAAATGGTTAAGAAAATCACCTGGCCTAAATTGTCGGGTGTTACACTATGAGCTCAACATGTAACACCCGGAATTTTCCTAACGGGTGTAGCCTTAAATTAGAAAGGTTATGAGTGTAACGACCCTAATACCGTACCCAATTTTCCCGTATTATTTTTTTTATCTTTATAAACTTTATAACTTTCATAACGTTTGAGCGAAATTAAAACGTGTTATGTCATAATTGAAATCGGAATCAAAATTGTTAACGACGTTCGAATTTATTTTGAAAATCATTTAATAAAACTTTAAAACAATTAAAAGAAAACATAATAAAACTTAAAATCAATCGGCTGAGGAAAGGAGGGCAAAGGGGGCAATCGCCCCTTAAAATGCAGGGGCGATCGCGTATTTGCCAGCGATCGCTCGATACACGCCAGGAGGGCGCGAGCAGAAGGAGGGGTGATCGATCGCCCGCTCTCTGGAATTTTTCTAGAGAGCTCGGCCACCCCCTCTCTCTTTCTTCCTTCATTTTCCTGCATACTCCTCAACACTTAACCATTTCTTTTATAACAACTTCAACATAACAAATCTTTCCCTCCTACTTAAAATTCACACTTCCATAATCCCTCGTTTAATGACTCAAAACGCATTTTAAAACGTGGTATGACTGTATGAAAACAAACCGCGTGGATATGTTTAAAACCCAAACATATCCCTATAAAGTGAATTACCAAACATTTACAAAACAAGTTTCCAAAACGTTTAAAAACTTCAAAACGTAAGCCTATCCGCTAATCCAGATCCAAACATCCTATAATGTTCTATCTTTTCTATCCAAAATAACCCAAAATACCTACATACGTCCCCATGGGTCATGAAACGCCTCGACTATGCCAGCACACTCCCGCGATCATTCTTCTTCAACTGAACTCATGCTTCAGGAGGAGGAACATCGTCCTCACCTATTTCGATATCACCTACACCATACAGACACACTATGAGCTAAAGGCTCAGTAAGTTTCGTAAATGTTGATGCATGTTGTGCGTATGAAGTTCAGAAATCATGCAGATTACTTAACATTACAGATCGTTCCGATAACAGATAACAGAGTTGTCACTGAGGTCTCATCCCCCTAAATGGAGAGTGCTTTTCCACTTAGAGAGGGGGGGTACATGCTTACAACCTGTACAGCCATGTCTGAGCCCCACCTCCCATGACCAGATAACAGATAACAGATTACGTATTTTCTTTGCATTAGTCCATTTCATTTTCATAAAAACATGCAGAAATCCTTTTTCATGCTATTTTAAAATACGTGATGCATGAACAGTTAAAGACATAAAGTAAACAAACATCATACATACCATCAAGACCATAAAACATAATCTATAAAAACCTAACCAACTACCCCACCAAAGCATATAAACAAATAAAACTCCAATAATCCTCAACGCGGCATCGAGGTACGGTGGTGGCCACTCGGCCAAGTAAGTCACGAGAACTTACCTTGTGCGTGCTGAACTTCGAGCTCCGTTCACAAGCGTCTTTCGTGTGGGGCAAAACACAACAGCTGTCGTTAAAACGAGATTAAACCTTTTAACGTCCAAATTTAACGAAACCTTAACTAAGTAAATTCTCCTAAAATTCTAACTTAGCTCAATGAGGCATTTTACCGAGCAACTCACGCTCGTAAATTTCTAAACTCCATTGACGGAGATTCTCAAGCTCCAAATATCCGGTTTTCAACCTAAACACCGTATACACTCTAGATTTCGTCCAATAACATTTAATACGTTCAATATACTCACAAACCGGTAAAGCTATCGATTTCAAACCCTAATTCACATTTTTAACAAAATCTAAACAAAACCCTAACCGTGAAACTTTGCGAAAACCGAACAATAACTTTCCAAAACTATAAAATCATACATAGGGTTGCGAGAGGAGGAGAAAACACGAAGAAAACGAGTCGAACGGAGGAGGAAAAATCGCTGGAATGGAGAACGCCGTGCGTGGGAGAGAAAAATGTCGCCTGGAGGAAATTGCAGAGGGATTTCGTGAATGAGGGAGAAGAGAGAAAGAGTTAAGGCTTTTTAATTAAAATTTGACTTGGTAAATTACCATTTCACCCTTCCTTTGTTTTTTATATTTGTTTCGTCCTTTGTTTCGTTAATTGTCCAACGATTCGATTTCTCCAAAATCCCTTATTTCACCAAACATTCCACCTTATTACTAGGGTTCAATTAAAACTGTCCGTTCTCAAATCGGACCCCGTTTACTATTTTTACCAAAGTATCATTTATATTACGATAAACGTAATTCTCGTAAAATTAGCGTTACAACTCCTAAAATTCTCGAAATTTTCTAAAAATTCATATTAATTACTAGAATCATCATAACGCTTTCTTTTTACGAAACCGACTTAATTTGACAAAATTACAAAAATACCATTTATATTCAATTTAATAAATCCCGTAAAAAAATCGGGTGTTACAATGGGAGTATAATTATTCAAGATCTATGAAATGCATTGAAGTGTAATGTGAAGAGAAAAGTGTCATGGTTGAAAATTCAAAGGGTTGAGAAGTCAAAATATAAAAGAACCAATAGGAATTAAGTGAATGTAAATGATTTAGAAGGGATTTAGAAGGGATTTAGAAGGGAGTTTGGCGATGGAATAAAGAGGAGAAAGTGGTGGATTGGTTTGGTTGAAAAGTCAAAAAGCATATGTTGAAATTCAAATGTTTGAAAAGTAAAAAGGGGCTTAAGAACCAATATGAAGTGGTTTGAAAATTCAAAGGGGCAATGCATGTGATGTCTTCACGTGGAAAAAGAAGAAAAAACAAAAATGGTGGTGAGTTTTATAAAAATTAAAAGTTGGTGGCAAAAATTAAAAGTAAAAAGTTAGTAGGTTAAATTGAGAAATTTCCTTCTCCTTCTTCATTTGGCTTCCACGATTCCAGCCACCATTAGAGCCTCCTTCAACCTTCAATTCATCACTTTTTGCAAGGTTTCAAGGTATCTTTGAGTGGGTTTTTGGTTTGTTACATTTAGGTGTTGATTTTTAGTAGTTTTAAAGTGTTTTGGTTGGATTTAGTTAGGGTTTGAAAAACCCTAAATGGGAGCTCCGAAAATTTAGTGCCTTTTGACTAGTTTCTTCCCAAATTGATGGTTTAAACCTTTAACGATGTTAGTTTAGGTTGTTTTAGGAATAAATTTGAGTTTTGGTAAAGGTTATGGAAAAACCGGTTTTGTACACTTGGAGCACCGGTTCTGTTTTGGGAATTTCGGATTAGTCATTGAGTTTGGTTGGTTACTTTGATTACTTCAATGGATAGTAGACGTGTATAGGTTTACAGATTGGGGTGGCACGTCAAAATCCGTTGAAAAACGAGTAAGTTATGGCCGTTTGAAGTTGGACGGTAGAAAATGTGAGGAAAATCGGGTTTTAGAGTTTTGTTATGAGTTAGGTTTATTTGTTTATAGTTTTGGCTTAGTTAATGCTTAGAATTTCCTAAAATGGTGATTAAGTTAATTCTCCTTATTTGTTAGGTTGTCGAGCGAGTAATTTTATGGGACGAAGTGAGCAAGCAAGTGTTGAGCAGTCAGGTAAGTAGAGGCGTCTTTTTTGTTGCCTTAGGCCTACACCATGGAATAGTAGGGTTAACGGTCGGTTTATTATTCGCGTTGTGTTGTGTTGCATATTATTCTGGCATGCATAGTTGTGCATTGTTGTTTTGTTTGTGCATTGTTTTTATGTTGTGAACGTGAAATGTAATCAGATAAAGTAAATTAAGAAATGCATCTTGATTAGTGTGCCTTGTCGAGATTACGTACTGGAGTGTAGCACCCCGGAGGGACCTCTATAAAAGATGACCGGCTAAAAAATGAAATCTTGATTAATGTGCCTTGTTGGGATTACGTGCTGGAGTGTAGCACCTCGAGGGGACCTCTATGAAGGATGATTGGCTAAAATATGAAAATGTCGTGAGTATGAATTCCTAGACGGTTATAGGATTCTACGATCGACTAGGGAGATTATGTATGGCCATTCTAAACGGTTATGGGATGAGTGCTATCTGGTCTTGCTCTGGTGGTTCTGAGTGTGGCCGTCCTAGACGGTTATAGGATGGGTGCCTACTCGATCCACACGGCTTATGAAATGATTAAAGCAACAAACAGCAAACGAACACAACTGAGTGTTAGAAACTACATGTGATAGGATTGAGTTGCCTTGTGTGTGTGCATTCGTTTTCCCTACTTACTAAGCATTAGGCTTACGTTTTGTGTTCTATGGTGTAGGTGACGAGATTTACCCAGGTGAGATAGACGAGACAGCCCAGGACTAGGCAGCAGTCGATAATGTATGAAGCATGCTGGTGCGGGCACTTGTCGGGGCGTCACGACCACGTTCTCGGGTAGTTTGTGGGGGGTTTGGTATGGTATTTTGTGTTGTAGATAGCTTTCTTTTCACCATTTTGGGATTCTTGTGAACAGTGGTCTTTTGAGGATTGGGTTGTGTGTAAATGATGATATTTTGAGAGTTAAATTTGTAGGTTTTTGGGTTTTGGAAATTGTAGGCATTATGCCGCTCGTTTTAGTTTTAAAATAAATAACGTCGGGTTCACGTTCTTTATTTTTTCGTTGTCCGTTTTAAGTTGGTTTTCCAAGATTTTTATGGGACAAGGAGTCGAGGGTGTTGAGAATGTGTGGGTAAATTTTTAGGTGATTTAGAGGTGTTTAGCTTGGAGAAAATTGAAGAAAAGTGGGAAAAAGTGAAAAAGATGGAAAAATGGGCATTTTTGGCAGAAGGAACCCGAGAGGGCCCGATCGATCGGCCCCAGCGCCGATCGATCGGCCACGGGCGCACGCGGAGAGCGCGCAGCGCGCGCGCGGCGCATAGCACACCCGATTTTTGTTTTTTTTTCCTATTTCTAAAATGTTTTGACCTGACTTTTTCCGGCATATTTTAAATGTATTTTACGCACGTTCTCCAACATTTTTTGAGGGTTCAAAAAACCTAAAAATCGAGTCGAATAATTTACGAAAATTATTTTAAACGTCGTTTTAAACGCAGTTTGAGTTAGCAAAGTAGCGCTTCGAGCCTGTTAGTGTTTTTACACACTTACACGCAAGTGCACGTGTCGCTAACAAAGTAATAGTGTAAGTAAAGTATCGATCCCACGAGGATATTTTCAATTGATAATTAATTGCTATAAAAATCTTATAAAAACAAACTATTAAAATGATACTTAAAAACAATTAGAAATAAAAGATAAATAAGGCTGCAATAAAAGAACACAAATTAAACGAGGTAAAATTAATAGATAAAAGCCTTGGCTAGGATCGATTTCTTCGTTACGATGATTTTGCTACTGATGCTGTGGTAATGCTCTGCAGCATTATCTAAAAAAAAAAAAGCAAGAATAAAATTGATTTCTAGGATTCTTTCGAATTGCCTTGGTAAATTCAAATCAGAATTTCTTTCTACCTTGAAAGAATGTGACTAAAATTGAATTTCATATATGTGCTATTCTTATCGCCAATCAAATTAATGTTAACCACGTTGTAACAAAGTAATTCAATTAATTATTCATGCATCTAAAATTTATATCTATCTGTCGATAAAATATAAATATGAATAGTCAACCTATCTATCGATATGATCTGACTTATCAATAAGCATCACAAATAATTGTTCAATAGATAAGCGCAGAAACAAACCAAGATCGTAGCAAAATATCGCAACAAATACTATCGTCCTAACCAAGATTAAAAAGTTTAGCTACAAGGCATAATTAAAATAAAACTAAAATAAATTGTGTTCATATAAAAATAGTGCAATCGAAATAATAGAAGAAGAATAGAATTTTTGAAACGGCGCTAGGGTTCTTCTCAGGTCCAGAGTTTCTCTCCACAGCCGCGTTAGGGGTTCTCTCGCTGGAATTGATCATCCTCTTTTTTATTTTCAATATCCCATATTATAATGCATTCCATAACTACTTTTCTCTCTCCAATCTAATTTCCTTCAAACTTTATTTGTTTCCTTTTGTTTCAGTTTTCCAAAGTGGCTTTCTCTCTCTGCCAAGCAAATTGCCTACGTCAGACTTCTCTTCCTCTAAAAATATCCCCTTAATTTTGTATGCAATCCAATCTTTCTCTCTCCTTGGCTTCACGTGCTTCAATGAGGCTTCCTTGTTTCCATTGATTTTCCTTCCTACTTGTCTTCTTCAGCGTGCCAAGTGTCAATTTGTTTCTCTTTCTAATTTTTGTTTTCTTCTTCACCTTGATTCTTGCCTTCACTTTCTCTTCACAAATCTCAACAATTGAATTCGAAATTCCCACTATAAAAATAACATTCAATTATGAAAATATGAAATTCAAAATAAAGAGACAAAATCTGCTTTTAAGAGAAAATTGGCATTAAATATATTAAATTAAATTAAAATACCAATGCTACAGCAATTCATAGCATTTATAGTAAATCCTTATCAATTTGTTATTGCAATCACTCAATTTGTATAAATTTTCTTATATAAAATTAGTATAAAATGACTCTAAAATAAGAGTCATCAGAGCCGGGGCAGGTTCGGGGGCGTTACACAATAAGGATGCTCATGCATGGCTTCGACGAACACCACCTAGATTTTGGCCCAGTCATGCATTTTCGACAATTCCCAAGTGTGACTTGGGCTTGAATAATTTAAGTGAGTCTTTCAATTCAGTTCTTTTGTCAGCCTGGAACATGCCGATTTTGACGATGTTCAAGATGATTCGAAAGACCATGATGACATGCATTGTCAAAAAACACGAGGAGATGCTCAAGGTAGATGATGTTCTGTGTCCTAAGATTAGGAATAAGATAGAGAGGTTGAAAGAGCCAGCTTACAATTGAAGTGCTGAGTTAGCGGGAAATGCACTGTTTCAGGTTTGTTCAACTTGTTCATACTGATATATCCTTCTTAGTTTGTTCTACTTGTTCATACTGAATTTGTTTATGCACTGTTTCAGGTTAGCAACTGTGATGACCCGAATGGTATGTGTACGTATGTGTACGACTGCGGGGCAAACCTTGGGTTGCGGGGTGGATGGATCCCGAACTCGAGTATAGGCGAATCCCGGGTCGTAAAGAGGGGGTCGTCACAATCCCACATCGCTTGGGGAAGTATATGGAAATGAAACATATGTAAAGAGACCCTCCCAACATAGCAAGACGCGTTTTGGAGCACAATTGGCAACGGATCCCATAAGAACTCCGAAGTTAAAAGTGCTTCGGCAGAGCATTCCCGGTTGGGTGGCCTTCCGGGAAGTTCTCGCCAAACAAAGCCGTGAGGGGAGGATATTGGGCTAAGGCCCAATCCCCAGAGCGACAATAATCTTGCTGGGAATCGGGTCGTTACAAATGGTATCAAAGAAGCCCTTTACCCAACCGGAAATGTTCCAACGAGGACGTTGGGCCCCTGAGGGGGGTGATTGTGATACCCCAATGGTATGTGTACTATGTGTACGACTGCGGGGCAAACCTTGGGTTGCGGGGTGGATGGATCCCGAACTCGAGTATAGGCGAATCCCGGGTCGTAAAGAGGGGGTCGTCACAATCCCACACAGTGCTCGGGAGTATATGGAAATGAAACATATGTAAAGAGACCCTCCCAACATAGCAAGACGCGTTTTGGAGCACAATTGGCAACGGATCCCATAAGAACTCCGAAGTTAAAGTGCTTCGGCCGAGAGCAATCCAGGTTGGGTGACCTTCCGGGAAGTTCTCGCCAACAAGCCTTGAGGGGAGGATATTGGGCTAAGGCCCATCCCAGAGCGGACACTATCTTGCTGGGAATCGGGGTCGTTACAAATGGTATACAGAGCCTGTACCCAACCGGAAATGTGGCCACCGAGGACGTTGGGCCCCTGAGGGGGGTGATTGTGATGACCCGAATGGTATGTGTCGTATGTGTACGATGCGGGGCAAACTTGGGTTGCGGGGTGGATGGATCCCGAACTCGAGTATAGGCGAATCCCGGGTCGTAAAGAGGGGGTCGTCACAATCCCACATCGCTTGGGGAAGTATATGGAAATGAAACATATGTAAAGAGACCCTCCCAACATAGCAAGACGCGTTTTGGAGCACAATTGGCAACGGATCCCATAAGAACTCCGAAGTTAAAAGTGCTTCGGCGAGAGCAATTCCAGGTTGGGTGACCTTCCGGGAAGTTCTCGCCAAACAAAGCCGTGAGGGGAGGATATTGGGCTAAGGCCCAATCCCCAGAGCGGACAATATCTTGCTGGGAATCGGGTCGTTACAGCAACGGCAACAAACAATATGTCGTTGACCTTAATGCAGGCGAGTGCGCATGTCGGGGGGGGGGGAGCTTTCTGGAATCCCTTGTGTTCACGTCGTTGCATGCATTAATTTGATGAGAAAGCCGATGGAAGATTATGTTCATATATATTATCATAGGAACACATATTTGGAGATGTATTCGCACTTAATTCGTCCCATTAATGGGCAACAAATGTGGCCAGAACAAGAGAATAGGACCCCAATCATTCCGGGTCAAAGAAGGCTCCAACCTGGTAGGCCAAAGAAGAGAAGAATTTGCAATGTCGATGAGTCTTCTACCGCTTCACGTGGTCCACGTGTTCTGACTTCTAAGAAGAAGTCTACGATGTCGTGTCGAAAATGTGGACGTCAGGGGCATAACAGTCGCACATGTTCTGAGAGGGGATCCACTTCACGAGCTTCTGCTTCACGTGACACATTTATGGGTTTCCGAACAACTGGCGGGACGCAGGTACATTTTCACTATTATTCTAATAAAATTTTTTTTGCTATTATGTTCTAATATAACTCTCAATACGTGCAGGAATCTACTACAGGCAATCAGGAAAGCGGCCATGAAAGAGAATAATGGAAGACGATGACATAAAGATGGTGGACGAGCGAGTGACGATTGACGAGCATAACGTGCAACTCCAAGCGACGAGCGTGCGACGCGTAAATAGTTATACATAGTTGTGTATTTGCCTTGAATCTATGTAATAGCTGTAATATAGCTATAATGTGTATTGTGTAGTGAATTTCTAATTTGTGTTCTGCGTATTGGATCAATTTTGCTTGACCATTTTCCGTGGACATAAATGACAGAAAATCAAGAATAGAATGATTTCAATATGTTGATGTGTAAACTGTTTTTAAACCATGGAATTTCAATGTGTTGGCGTAAAGCTTTTAAACCATTTTCTGTGGGATGGATTATCATTTTTGTAAAGTTCTTCTAGATATGTTGATGTTTATTATTTAATGTTGTATATGTAATTATGTACTTACGTAATTGTCATTATTATGTTAATGGATTATCATTGATGTAGTTGTTGTAATATCATTTGGTAAGATGTTACTTTTCAACTGTGATGTGTTGATGTTTTCATTCTTGAATATTTGATTTGTTGTTTTCGTTTGGAAAAATTAAAACATAATAGTTATTTGACTCTAACATTTCACTTATGTGTCTTAGTACAAAGACAATTTGTAGTCATTTGCCTTGCAACTAGGAGTGTGCGATGGAGCTTCAACGTCTAAGAGGTGATTTTCGTTCCTTTCGTAAGTTAAATTAATTTAGAATGCTCAGTTTTTTTCTAATCAATCAATTTTGTTGTTGTATTAGGATGGAAAGTACTACAAATGAAAACAGAAAAATAAGTAAAACATGTGAATACTTGTAAAATAGAACCAATATGATGAGCTCCGACCTGCAAATAGGACTCAAGAACTCGAAGAAGACCGTTAGCTCCGGGCACAAATCCGAGTAAATCCGAGAATGAAAAATGTAAAAGAAATACAAACGTGCTCGAAATTTAATGAAATTTTAGGTGAATCTTGTGAAGTGAGTGAGGTGTGTGCTGGTGAAAATCGTGGTCCAGATTCGTTCAGATGAAGGATTTATGGACTGTTTTCCGAGAATCAGTCTGTGAGTGCTTCAATGGAGCTTCCGGTAAGAGTTTCTTCCAAGGAAGATAACTCGATTCAAGGAATCGGTTATGGCCACTCCTTGCTGTTTTCCGCTCTCAAAAGAGTGGAAAAGGAGGTGGCAAAATCCACTCCAACTAGCTACCAAGCTAGAAGAATGGTTCGGGGGCGCAACCCCTCGGTTGTAGTCAACCGAGCTTACCTTTGAAGCTCCTTGCTCCAAGCTTCTTCTTCTATTGAGAGAGAAATCCGTGGGTGCTCATAAATCAACCAAAAAAAGTTACAAACACTAATGCCATGAATATATAGACCTAATGGTGGGCTTGGGCTTGGGCTTGGGCTTGGAGGGGGATGATGGGTCATCATGTGGCCTTGAACCATGTCTTCAACTTCAATGGGCCAAACCAAGTCACCAACTAATCCTATCATTCATCTAATCCTAACATGCATCTAATCCTAACATGCATCTAATAAAGTTTAAACAAGAAGGCCAACGTTTGCCAATAAGTTCGAAATTTCAAAAAAGCAACAAATATCAAAGCTCGGGAAGACAAATTCCCATGTGAGCATTAAGGTGCCTCTTTAGTCTTTCCACATGAGTAGATGCTTTGGTTGGTCAACGTCCCCAGCTTTAATCTCCCACTTCAAGTCGTCCACAGTGTCCTCCAAGTCTTCACACGAACCATGACCTGCAAAAAAGACAAGTGTGTTAGTAAAATTGTGGACTTGGGTCTGGGATCGTGTAATGGGCCTACGGGGCACATCATCCTCCCCAGGTGATTGAGGATTTGACCTCAAATCCTTTAATTCAGGCCTCTCGGAGTTTTCGTCATCGCTTATATAGGGTGATAGGTCCATGACATTGAACGTTGCCGATACTTCGTAATCTCCAGGCAGTTCAATCTTATAAGCGTTGTTATTGATCCGCTGCAACACCTTGAAGGGTCCATCCGCACGAGGAAGAACCTTAGATTTTCTTTTGTCGGAGAATCTATCTTTTCGTAGGTGCAACCAAACCAAGTCTCCTTCATTGAAGATAACCTCTTTTCGGCCTTTGTTTACTCGTTTGGCCACGCTCGCATTTCTCTTCTCGATGGCTTGACGCACGTTCTCATGTAATTTCTTAATTTGTTCGGCCTTGTTTGCTTCTGATGGGTTGGCCAGTTCATTAATGGGTAACAGAACAAGGTCCAACGGTGTACATGGGTTAAACCCATAGGCAACCTCAAAGGGCATTTGCTCAGTAGTGGAATGAAGGGTGCGATTGTAGGAAAATTCCAATCCGAGAAGGACTACATCCCAACTGGATAGTTTCTTACCTACAATACTGCGTAAGAGGGAGCCTAAGGTCCTGTTAACAACTTCCGTCTGACCATCAGTTTGGGGGTGGAAAGATGTGCTAAAACACAGCTTCGTCCCGAACTTCTTCCACAAAGTGGTCCAGAAGGAGCTCAAAAATTTAGTGTCCTGGTCTGACACTATGGAATGCGGTATACCATATAGGCGAACGATTTCTTTGAAAAATAGGTCAGCTATAGAAAAGGCGTCATCCGTTTTTGCACAAGGAATGAAATGTGCCATCTTAGAGAAACGATCCACAACCACCATGATCGAATCCTTATTACGAGCAGTTCGAGGCAATCCCAAAATGAAGTCCATACTAACTTCAGTCCAAGGGTGTGAAGGAATGGGTAAGGGCATATACAAGCATTGTGGTAGAACCTTACTCTTGGCTTTCTTGCACACGACGCGTGTCTCCACCATGCGGTGCACGTCTCTTTTCATATGTGGCCAAAAGAAGTGTTCCTTAAGCATATCGAGGGTCTTCTTCTCCCCGAAATGACTCGCTAATCCTCCACAATGGGCTTCTTTTAAGACTTCGCCTCATGCTTCCTTACGATATACATAATTTTCCCGCCCTTAGTAAATAGCCGTCCATAAGTCGATATTCTCCTTTAGCCTTTTCCTCGCACTTGGTGTAATAAGATCCAAAGTCAGGGTCAGATTCCTAATTATGCTTGATCCATTCAAATCCAAAGAATCGAGTCCCTAGCTCGGTAAGGAGAATGCGTTTCCTCGAAAGTGCATCGGTGACTACATTATTTTCCCCTTTCACATACTTCAAAATATACGGGAACCTCTCCAAAAATTCTACCCACTTAGCATGCCTCTTGTTTAACTTATGCTGACCCTTGATATATCGTAAAGATTGATGGTCAGTATTGATAACAAATTCTTTTGACAAGAGGTAGTGCTGCCAATGCTCCAATGCTCTAATAACGGCATAAAATTCCTTATCGTATGTGGAGTAGTTTAGCATGGCTCCTTTCAGTATCTCACTAAAGTATGCAATGAGTTTTCCCTCTTACATGAGCACTGCTCCAATGCCAACTCCGGAAGCATCACTCTTAATTTCAAATACCTTGTTAAAGTCAGGGGGTGCTAACACTGGCGAGTGGCATAACTTGTCCTTGATTAGCTCAAAGCTCTTTTGACAAACCGGGGTCCAAGTAAACTCTTTTCCCTTCTTAGTGCAATCACTGAGCGGTGAGACTATTGAACTAAAGTCTTTTATGAACCTCCGGTAAAAAGAGGCCAGACCATGGAAGCTACGTAATTCGGTTAAAGAGTTGGGGGTAGGCCAATTCTTAATAGCCTTGATCTTGTCAACATCGGCTTCCATGCCATCTTTAGAAATGACAAACCCTAGGAAATAAACTTTATCTTGCGCGAATGAGCATATACTTAAATTCTCAAATAATTGAGCTTTTCGTAGGGTTTGGAAAAGTATACTAAGATGGTTGAGGTGTTGTGGGAGATCTAGACTGTACACCAAAATAGACAACAATAAATTTTCCTAGGAAATCTTTCAGCACGTGGTGCATAAGTCTTATGAAGGTACTGGGCGCGTTAGATAACCCGAAGGGCATCACCATCCACTCAAAAAGCCCGTACTTAGTCTTAAATGCCGTCGTCCACTCGTCACCTTCTTTCATTCTAATTTGGTGGTAACTACTCTTAAGGTCCACCTTAGAAAATATTGAGGCTCCACTGAGCTCATCCAACATATCCTCGAGCCTAGGAATGAGGTATCTATATTTTACGGTAATTTGATTCACGACTCGGCTACCAACACACATCCTCATTGTGCCGTCTTTCTTAGGTACCAATAGTGAGGGAACTGCACAGGGGCTCATAGACTCTTGTATATATCCTTTATTCAACAATTCTTGCACTTGATCTTGAAGTTTCTTGGTCTCCTCGGGGTTCATTCTATAGGCCGGTCTATTAGGTAGTGTAGCCCCGGGTATGAGGTCAATTTGATGTTCTATACCACGTAGAGGTGGTAATCCTTAGGGCAGTTCCTCAGGAAACACGTCTTGGAATTAATTGAGTAACTTCTTCACGATGTCAGAGATTACTCCTAGCTCCATAACTCTATCTCGAAATAATATTAGGATCATGGGATCTCCTTGAAGCACCGATGCCTCTATCTCCGATCTAGTCATAAAAAGATTTGCTTTATTCTTCGCTTCTTTTCTAGCGGCATCGTCTTTGGATATTTCCTCGGGGGTCAAAGGTGCTAACTTAATTGTTTTACCACCAAACTTAAGGGAATAGTAGTTAGAATATCCATCGTGGTTCACTCTTCGATCAAATTGCCAGGGTCGTCCAAGAAGCAAGTGGCTAGCATTCATAGGTACGACATCGCATAAAACAGAATCTTGATATTTTCCCATAGCAAAATCTACTCTCACTTGTCGAGAGACCTTAACATCATCCCTATCATCTAGCCATCGTAACTTATAAGGGTGGGGATGCGTAGTTGTCTCTAATCCTAACTTCTTAATTAACTCATCAGATGTCACGTTGGCACAACTTCCTCCATCTATAATTAAAGAGCATATCTTATCCTTGATAACACATCTACTATGAAAGATATTCTCACGTTGGCAATTTTCTCCTGAATTCTTAGTTACAAGGACTCGTCTCCTAATCATCAACAAGGGTCCCTCAGGAGCGCGCACGACTTCGTCCTCAGTGTCACTCTCCTCGACATCTTTGTCCTCTACTCCTACCTCGTGTTCATCCTCACTCTCAACTTCTCCTGTATCTTCCTTGATAATCATCACCCGTCGATTCGGACATTGGGCCATATAATGACATAGACCTTGACATTTATAACACTTGATTTCTCTCGCTCTAAGTGGGTTGTCTTTATCGACTAAGGTTTTGCTACTGGACTCCTTAAGTGGCCAACTAGGGTTAAAAGGCTTCTTTCCTTCAGCCTTGTCAAAGGGCTTGATTGGCGCGGGTGACTTAGGGGTGACTTTGGGTAGAATATGGGGGGTAAACTTAGGAGGGTAGGTGGATTTCCTTTTTCTATTGAGCTGTCGCTCAATCGTCATGGCCATATGAACTATTGCATCTAAGGACTCTGTCGGGTGTATTTCAACGGTGTCTCCTATGTCTCTATTCAAGCCTCGAATGAATCTAGAAATAACCTGCTCCTCAGGTTCTCATATCTACTCGTATCCTTAGAGTTTCAAATTCGGCTAGGTAAGCCTCAATGGATCGAGTTCCTTGTCGTAGGTTTTGGATTTGAAGGAATAGATCTTGACGGTAATGGGTGGGTATGAACCTCTTAGTCATGAGCGACTTCATTGCTCTCCATGTCATAATAGAGGTATCTCCTATCCGTCGTCTTTGGAGCTTAATATTGGACCACCAGAGGGCCGCATATCCCGATAGCTCTACGGATACTAACTGGATCTTTACTTTATCGGAGTACTCATGATAGTCGAAAACTTTCTCTACCTTATCAATCTATTCTAGAAAGGTATCTCCATCGTATGTCCCGTCAAATGGGGGTATATGTAGCTTGACATTTCTAAGGTCCTCTTGATCCTTTCGTCTATTTGGTCGAAAAGTCTCTTAATCATCTAAGGTCCATTCTTCCTCCTCCTCATAAAGCGGGTTTCGTCTCCTAGGATACTCGGGTCTTTCTTCATTCGAGGTGGGATATGGTTCTTGAAATCGTCTCCTAGGATTTCCGGGTCTAAATCGAGGTGGGGGTTCTTGGGTCGCGTCATTTGGAATTCTCATATTAAGGACTTCCATTATGTGTTTCATGCTAAGGGTTAAATCCTTAAGTTGTTGGCCTATATGGTTAACTTCTCCACTAAGACCATCTAATTGTCCTTGCATGCTAGACTTTCTCTCTTGTGGGGTGTGAGTCTCGGGTTGGGGAATGTCCTTGTCCCGGTTCGGTTCTTGATTCATATCTTGGTTTAGCTCTCGGTTAATTGCACTCCTAGTCTTCATTCATGTGATTTTTAAAGTCTTAGGAAGGAAGATTGCAATTAGGTTTAAGTTGATCCTAAGTGTTAGGAAAGGGAAAAATGGCGAACCAAACTAGGAAGTCGAGTTAGAAATTTTGAAACGCATTTTTGAGGGCCTAAATGATGTTTTGTGGGCACTCAAATGGTTATCGAGTTTCAGTTTAGAGCTTGCATGGTGTAGAGCTCTTTGAGAGCTTCGATTTGATGGGTGACACGTAAAAATCGGACACTCGTAGCCAAAGTTATGGCCGTTATAGTGGGGAAAGGTCAAATTCACTAACAAACAAGTTTTAAATCCACTAAACAGAGATAATCGATTCGTACATGCTCTTTAACGTCTTAGTGAACTTAATACATATGCTCCCAAACATGCAATTACAAGCAAATATCTTACCAACAGAACCTTATTAATTTAAATCTCATCTAAACACAAAGTGAAAGTGACATAAAGCAAACACCAAAAGTAGAGGCTAGTTTAGGTTATGCACTTTTACTTAACTTTCACCCTTTTGAGTAATGTTGCTTTACCAATGCAAATTCGAATGTAAAAGGTAAATGTTTTCAGTAGAATAATATATTAACTAATAGCAAACAGAACATTAAACTCGGATTTGGTACAACATAACAAAACAGCAATAACTAAATAAACAAAACACTAAAACAACACACAAGCAGTTTTCTGGAAATGTAACAGCAAACAAATCGGTTTTCTTTATATGATTCTTTTAAACATTGATTCATGCTCAGATCTGTAAACATTAGAATATATTCATTAGGTCTGGAAAAGTAAACACACAGCAGCCAAAAGTTCAAACCGCAAAGAGAAATAAAACATCAAGTATACTATTTTTTAGAGTTTGGTCTACCAAAAGGGGAAGGAAAACTTGTAGCACGAAAATGGTGGAAATGAAAACTTAAAAACCCATGCACAAGTTGCAGACAACTAACAAAAACGTTCTGGAAATGATCTTTGCAAGAAACTAAAAGAGAAGATAAGATAAACAGCAAGAACACCAAACCGAAAATGAAGAACAACAAGCACCCGGTTTTGGTGCCTCGGTTTTGGGCAACCAAATGGGTTTGGAAAACCAAACCGATCTGGTTTCCCTCACCCTAAGGGAGCTATCCAATCTCTGATACCACCTGATGAGCTCTGACCTACAAATAGGACTCAAGAACACGAAGAAGACCGTTAGCTCTGAGTGACACAAATCCGAGTAAATCCGAGAATGAAAAATGTAAAAGAAATATCAAACGTGCTCAAAATTTAATGAAATTTTAGGTGAATCTTGTGAAGTGAGTGAGGTGTGTGCTGGTAAAAATCGTGATCTAGATTCGTTAAGATGAAGGATTTATGGACTATTTTCCGAGAATTGGCCGGTGAGTGCTTCAATGGAGCTTCCGGCAAGAGTTTCTTCCAAGGAAGATAACTCGATTCAAGGAATCGGTTATGGCCACTCCTTGCTGTTTTCCGCTCTCAAAAGAGTGGAGAAGGAGGTGGCAAAATCCACTCCAACTAGCTATCAAACTAGAAGTTGTCAACCGAGCTTACCTTGGAAGCTCCTTGCTCCAAGCTTCTTCTTCTATTGAGATAGAAATCCGTGGGTGCTCATAAATCCACCAAAAAAAGTTACAAACACCAATGCCATGAATATATAGACCTAATGGTGGGCTTGGACTTGGGCTTAGGCTTGGAGGGGGATGATGGGTCATCATGTGGCCTTGAACCATGTCTTCAACTTCAATGGGCCAAACCAAGCCACCAACTAATCCTATCATTCATCTAATCCTAACATGCATCTAATCCTAACATGCATCTAATAAAGTTTAAACAAGAAGGCCAGCGTTTGCCAATAAGTTCGAAATTTTAAAAAGCAACAAATATCAAAGCTCGGGAAGACAAATTCCCATGTGAGCATTAAGGTGCCTCTTTAGTCTTTCCACATGAGTAGATGCTTTGGTTGGTCAACGTCCTCAGCTTTAATCTCCCACTTCAAGTCGTCCACGGTGTCCTCCAAATCTTCACACGAACCATGACCTGCAAAAGAGACAAGTGTGTTAGTAAAATTGTGGACTCGGGTCTGGGATCGTGTAATGGGCCTACGGGGCACATCACAATAGACTCTGATAACCCTCGGGCTACTTGCAATTTCTGTGGGAAATCAAATACTTGTCATCCAGTAAAGAATGAAACCTTAATTTAAACAAAGATGTAAATACTTGTAAGAATTTATTAGCTAGTTTAGACGAAACACAGAAGACATTATTACTTCATAAAAAAAATAGTAGGAGAAAGTTTATTTGGTTTTTTAAGTGTGAAATCATTTAGTGCAGAAAGATGTTGAGATAAGATTGCTAGGATGATTGTGATGGATGAATTTTCTTTTAGTGTTATTGAAGCAAAATATTTTATTGATTTGTGAAATGAGTTAGAACCTAAATTTATTGTTCCTTGTTGCAAAACTGTGGTGAAAAATATTTTCAAGCTCTACATAAAGGAAAAAAGTAAGTTGAAAGTTTTCTTTTTCCAATTGTATGGAAGAGTATGTTTAACCACTGATATTTGGACATCTACACAAAATATAAATTACATGGTGGTGACTACTCGTTTCATTGATGCAAGTTAGACTTTGCATCGAAAAATTATTATTTTTTGTGTCATTCCTAATTATAAATGAGATATTATTACTATGATTATGGAAAATTGTTTATTGGATTGTGAAGTAGAGAGAATTTTGACTGTCCCGATTGATAACATTTCTTCTAATGAAGTGACTTTTGTTGGAACGTGATTGTCTAAGAGGGGGGTGAATTAGAAATTACTTGCCATAATTAATTTTATGCAATGTAAATTAGATTTATATGTTCTTCTCTCTCTATAAGAGATTACTCAAATAATCGTAGACAAGCACACAAGTCAAAGTAAAAGAGAGAGAGAAAAATGACACCAGAGTTTTTAATGTGGTTCAGCCAATCATGCCTACGTCCACGCTCCAAGGCTCCCCCTTGAAGATTCCTTTCTTCTCCTCTCGAGAAAACCAGATCGAACTTCACGGGCATCAATCTACTACCATTTACACTTTGATTGATCTTCATGGGCGTCAATCACAGCCTTTACACTTTGATTGATCTTCACGGGCGTCAATCACAGCCTTTACACTTTTACAAGATAAAAGTATTGAGTACAAATGCTACACTCTCTCAAAGAGATAAATCTCAAGTTCTAGGGTAGTGAGAGAGGTATATAGACTTTTTGCTAAAAGGGCCCGTAGGAGTATGTTCTTACTGTTCAATAGATTGACAAAAAGTTGTTCTCTTAAGTTTCATTCTTTCTTTTATACTATGTCTGTAATTTTCCTTTCATCTAGAGAGGTCCTTGTCGCCATACGAAAATATGACCGTTGGAGAGCTTTTATTCACAGAAAAATAGCCGTTTGAATTCTGGAGTTGCTATCGCTCGTGGTCTTTAAAGTCTGGACGATTGAGTCTTTGCTTCGGTTTGAGTACTTTGGATGATGAAGCTGTGGACAAGTACTTTGGACGACAGCGTTTCTCTTTAAACCGTGGACGACAGCGTCTTTCTTTTAAGTGTGGACGACAACGTCTTTCCTTTGAGTGTGGATGATTGCGTCTTCCCTTTGAGCGTGGACGACTGCGCCTTTCCTTTGAGCATGGACGACTGCGTCTTTCCTTTAAGCGTGGACGACTGTGTCTTTCCTTTGAACGTGGACGACTGCATCTTTCATTTGAGTGTGGACGACTACGTCTTTCATTAGTGTGGACGACTGATTCTGACTGAAGTCACCTGACTTTCACGTGATACTTTGGACGATTGATTTTGACTGAAGTCATCTGACTTTCACGTGATACTTTAACTTTGGACAACAGATTTCGTCTTGACTGTGGACGATTGATTCTGTCGCTCCAGGCAGTGAACGAAATCGGTAGAAGGAGATGACGTCAGCCGGAAGATGGATGACGTCACCGGTGGATGCAGGCAGTGAACGAAATCGGTAGAAGGAGATGACGTCAGCCGGAAGATGGATGACGTCACCGGTGGATGCAGGCAGTGAACGAAATCGGTAGAAGGAGATGACGTCACCGGTGGATGCAGGCAGTGAACGAAATCGGTAGAAGGAGATGACGTCAGCCGGAAGATGGATGACGTCACCGGTGGATGCAGGCAGTGAACGAAATCGGTAGAAGGAGATGACGTCAGCCGGAAGATGGATGACGTCACCGGTGGATGCAGGCAGTGAACGAAATCGGTAGAAGGAGATGACGTCACCGGTGGATGCAGGCAGTGAACGAAATCGGTAGAAGGAGATGACGTCAGCCGGAAGATGGATGACGTCACCGGTGGATGCAGGCAGTGAACGAAATCGGTAGAAGGAGATGACGTCAGCCGGAAGATGGATGACGTCACCGGTGGATGCAGGCAGTGAACGAAATCGGTAGAAGGAGATGACGTCACCGGTGGATGCAGGCAGTGAACGAAATCGGTAGAAGGAGATGACGTCAGCCGGAAGATGGATGACGTCACCGGTGGATGCAGGCAGTGAACGAAATCGGTAGAAGGAGATGACGTCAGCCGGAAGATGGATGACGTCACCGGTGGATGCAGGCAGTGAACGAAATCGGTAGAAGGAGATGACGTCACCGGTGGATGCAGGCAGTGAACGAAATCGGTAGAAGGAGATGACGTCAGCCGGAAGATGGATGACGTCACCGGTGGATGCAGGCAGTGAACGAAATCGGTAGAAGGAGATGACGTCAGCCGGAAGATGGATGACGTCACCGGTGGATGCAGGCAGTGAACGAAATCGGTAGAAGGAGATGACGTCAGCCGGAAGATGGATGACGTCACCGGTGGATGCAGGCAGTGAACGAAATCGGTAGAAGGAGATGACGTCACCGGTGGATGCAGGCAGTGAACGAAATCGGTAGAAGGAGATGACGTCAGCCGGAAGATGGATGACGTCACCGGTGGATGCAGGCAGTGAACGAAATCGGTAGAAGGAGATGACGTCAGCCGGAAGATGGATGACGTCACCGGTGGATGCAGGCAGTGAACGAAATCGGTAGAAGGAGATGACGTCAGCCGGAAGATGGATGACGTCACCGGTGGATGCAGGCAGTGAACGAAATCGGTAGAAGGAGATGACGTCAGCCGGAAGATGGATGACGTCACCGGTGGATGCAGGCAGTGAACGAAATCGGTAGAAGGAGATGACGTCACCGGTGGATGCAGGCAGTGAACGAAATCGGTAGAAGGAGATGACGTCAGCCGGAAGATGGATGACGTCACCGGTGGATGCAGGCAGTGAACGAAATCAGTAGAAGGAGATGACGTCAGCCGGAAGATGGATGACGTCACCGGTGGATGCAGGCAGTGAATGAAATCGGTAGAAGGAGATGACGTCACCGGTGGATGCAGGCAGTGAACGAAATCGGTAGAAGGAGATGACGTCAGCCGGAAGATGGATGACGTCACCGGTGGATGCAGGTAGTGAACGAAATCGGTAGAAGGAGATGACGTCACCGGTGGATGCAGGCAGTGAACGAAATCGGTAGAAGGAGATGACGTCAGCCGGAAGATGGATGACGTCACCGGTGGATGCAGGCAGTGAACGAAATCAGTAGAAGGAGATGACGTCACCGGTGGATGCAGGCAGTGAACGAAATCGGTAGAAGGAGATGACATCAACCGGAAGATGAAAGACGTCACCGGTGGATGCAAGCAGTGAACGAAATCGGTAGAAGGAGGTGACGTCAGCTGAAAGATGGATGACGTCACCGGTGGATGCAGGCAGTGAACGAAATCGGTAGAAGGAGATGACGTCAGCCGGAAGATGGATGACGTCACCGGTGGATGCAGGCAGTGAACGAAATCGGTAGAAGGAGATGACGTCATCCGTAAGATGGATGACGTCACCGGTGGATGCAGGCAGTGAACGAAATCGGTAGAAGGAGATGACGTCAGCCGGAAGATGGATGACGTCACCGGTGGATGCAGGCAGTGAACGAAATCAGTAGAAGGAGATGACGTCAGCCGAAAGATGGATGACGTCACCGGTGGATGCAGGCAGTAAAATTGAATCGGATGAGTGATGACGTCATCAGAAGATGTGATGACGTCATTGGCAGATATGGGCAGCAGACAGGATCGGCAGGAGGAAAAAGCCTATAACAGAACTACTGTTTGGCGGTGGATGAGAATAAGGCAAAACATGTACAGTATCTATCGGCAGGAGAAGTTTTGACATAGTTATTGAAGGCAAAACTTACAACTTTTGACAGAGAAAACATATAGACATAGAGCTTAAAAAAAACAGAAGACATAGAAGTTTCAGATCACCAAAACCCGAATCATAACAAGATTATGAAACATGCCTCACAAATGACAGATTCAAGAAAATAAACTGCATGGATAGCTCTAGAATTCGAGGCTATCCATGCACAACCTGAAAGGAAGAATCCCAGCAGTTCCAGAATGATTTCGACACATTGAAAAAAACATAAATACAACTGTCAAATACAGAGGTTTTAGAATACACCAACAAAACCTATACATAAATCAGGTTTCTAACAAAAATCCAAACAGAGTTTTGAAACAAAACACCAGAGTTCAGCAAAACCTACAGACATAAACCTTACTTAAAAACTGAAACCTCAGAGCAGAAACATGTCTGACTGCAGCAACCAACCCCCTTTGAGCTCGGTCCACCAATTACATCAGTTCATCATCTTGAGGCACAAGGTCCTCATTTGCAGATTCAGTACTTACATCAGAGAGTTCACCTATGAGTCTAAAACTCAGTAAGAACATATTAGATATGCAGTGATGCAAAATGCTATGCATGCAGTTTTCAGAAATACAGTGACAGTACAGAGCATTAAGTTACAGTGGCAGTAGAATTAAGTAGAGCTTATAGGGGAACTGGCAAACAGTGGGGGAGGGGGAGGGTGCACTATCAGGCACATTCAGGGATACAATACAGTAAACAGTTATGGGGCCAGTCCCCGTCTCGAACTTAACCTGGTACATTTCAGTTGGACTTTATCTTGTTTAGTTTCAAACGGTGTACAGAAATCGGTTTTGCATGACTTTCAGAGAAAACGTGTATGCATGAACAGTGCTTGAACTTAAACAGGCAGAGAGTAGATGACAGAAATAACAGAACATACGGGAAACAGGACATAGACAACTCAGAACTTAACTATAACCTTTCTACCCGAAACAACCCGACAGTACAGGAAACCTAGAACCTCTGAGATGTAGGGCCTTAAAGGCCAACCTACGGATATGAACTTACCTGTTTGCTGCGGTGTCAGATGCTCGAATGTCCCTGGAATGCTCGGACCTGTAGTATGCATGAAGAGGTATTAAATAGCTGCAAATGCTAACTAATAAGTGAATAGAATCTGTTCCAAACTCATTCAAACCCTTAGAAAACAACCTGGTGTGTTTTCATCCAAAAAGAGCGAGTTTTCATCGAATACCATAACCCTAAACCTCGGTAAAAACTCACATTTAACTCGTCCAAACTTGTTAGCATTAAAAGATGCTTACCCTAGCGAAGAAACAGAAAGGAACTGAGGAGATCGAAGTAGCTTCGATGGTTGTTTTGTCGACTGGAAGGAAGAATGTAGAGAGGAATACAGAGAAGGAGAAATGTATATGAATGTTTACGTAGAAGGAAGGAGAATAGGTGGGTTTCTCAGCAAGTTATTGCCACTTGGCAATCATCCATTGGTTATCTCCCACCAACCTTAATTTCTTCCCAATTTACCCTTCCATCCATTACCAACTAGCTTGTTTGTTTAGTTACACTTTTGTTTGGTTTTCATCTCATTATCCAATTCAATATGAACCCATTCGTTTTGGTTTCCAACAAAACATACATTGTATTAATATTGAATTAATCCACTTAATAATTCGGGAAATAATTACATGGCAAAAATGCCGGGTGTTACATGAGACCTTGGACGTTTACGTCTTTCTCTGTTTTCTTTTCACGTGGACGATTGACTGTGGACTAATAAACACTTAGCCAAAATTTGTCAGAAAACATAATACCCTTTTCAAGGGCATTTCGAGATAACTACAATTTATATCACAATTCAATTATGCAGTCTATGTATTTCAAATTAATCATCAGTTCACCAATATCATGTTAATAATAATAATACAGATTAAACATAATCATCAAAAATATAATTACTTAAACACATTTAAGCTAACAACTTTGACTCATTTGGTTAAGAGTATTAGAAACTGAAAAGATTTGGTGCTTGATGGAGAGTGTATGCATGTTAGATGCTTTGCTCATATTGTAAATTTAATTGTTTGAAATAACTTAAAATAGTATAATGGTTCTATTATGAAGATTCACAAAGTTGTATAATGTCAGGTCTTCTTCTGCGAAGGTGCTTAAGTTCAAAGCATGTGTTGAAAGTGCGAAGATTACATGCAGAAGTAGTGTGTGTCTTGATATTCAAACTTGATGGAACTCAACATACTCAATGTTAGACAATGGTGAAAAGTTCGAAAAGGCTTTTGTAAAATTGTGTGAGTATGATATTCAATTCATATATGAGTTTCATGAAAACGAATATGTAAGTGGTCCTCCCATTGATGAAGATTGACCTGTCATTCGTGAATTTATAATATTGTTGAAAATATTTTATGATGTGATGTTGAAAGTTTCGTCGAGTTTGCACATTACCGCCAATGTATTTTTCTTTGAAGTTTGTAAACTTTAAAGGGGTATCAAGAAATATGTTACAAGTGATAACTTATCACTAAGAAATATGACATTCAGTATGAAAATTAAGTATGAAAAATATTTGAGAAATTTCAGCAAAGTCAATCACTTTCATGTGTGTAGCTGTTTTGTTGGATCCACGATATAAATTAAAGTTCATGAGACATTGCCTAATGAAATTGCAAGGACTTGAGATAACCAATGAGTTGATAATGGAATTGCAATATACAATTAGAAGATTATATTTTGAATTCCAAGTGGATTCACCAACAAATAATTTGCAAGAAGCTTCTAGACATGTGTTTGATGCTCATGACATCGGGGATAATGATGAGTTTGAGTCGACATGTCAAGCAGAATTGGACACTGAAGGTGAATTGCACAATAAAAATGAAGTTGAAAGTTATTGATCAGACAAACTTGAGAATTTTTCCAATGATATGGATATTTGAGTTGGTTGAGAATGCATACTTTAGAATATCCATATTTGAGTAAAATAGCACGAGATGTCCTTGCTATTTCTATTTCTACAATTGTCTCATATTTGGTATTCAGTTGTGGTGGGCGAGTGTTAGATTCTTTTTGGAGTTTCTTAGCTCCAAAAATAGTGAAAAGTCTCATTTGCTTTCAAAGTTGGATTCGTGATTTAACTAAGATTAAAAATAGGGTAATTATCAAAATGGATCCTAAAGAATGGAGATGTTTTCAAGTAGTACCTTAAAATTTTAATTTTATCAATTGACACCTCATAGTTTGAGGCGTTATCAATTGACACCTTATCGTTTGAAGTCCATTAACGTCCGTACAACGACCTTTTTTCCTTCAATTCTGTGTGTGTGTGTGTGTGTGTGTGTGTGTGTGTGTGTGTGTGTGTGTGTGTGTGTGTGTGTGTGTGTGTGTGTGTGTGTGTGTGTGTCTCAATTTTCCATCATTCCCTTTGTCCTTCCCTCCTCTCATTCCTCAATGAAAAGTTTATCCAAAGCTAAAAACATGGTGGCTTGTTTTTGTTCAAAAGCTTCATGTTGATGAAAAAAGAGATTTAGGTGAAAAGAGGAGAATGAAGTCATTTGTGAGATCTTACCACTTGGAGAGATGATTAGCAATTACATGAGCAGATAGAATTGATTTCGAGTTTTCAACGAGATGATCATGTGCTACTTTAAGTTGTTCTTACCTTCAGAGGAGTTCTTGTTGCTCAGCTTTGCTAGTTTGTTAAATGTCCCTACAAATTGAGAGACAGCAGAGACAAAAAGGTATTATGATTTCTTTGGGTAAAATCTATTTTAAATCCTGAAAAATGAATATCTTAACAAAACAAACTCCAAACTTTTTTATAACAAAATAAATCCTAATTGGTCACCCCTTGCAATAACAGGGTCCCACTTATTTATAAAAAATTGAGCGGGGACTCGTGTAATAAATGCAGGTCCCCACTCAAATTAGGGCATCAGGCAGGTCCCGTGTTCTTTATTAAAACGAACATGAGGACTCGTGCTTCTATGGCGGGTCCCCGTTCTCACTTAAAATCGCTAGAATAGATCCCTCGTTCTCGCAGACCAGGTCCCCGATCTTCGATTCTATATATAGAATAGGGGACTGCTGTAACGACCCCTTTTCCCAGTAAGATATTGTCCGCTCTGGGGATTGGGTAGCATCCCAATATCCTCCTCTCACGGCTTTGTTTGGCGAGGACTTCCTAGTCGATCACTCAACCTGGTACTACTCTCGCCGAAGCACTTTTAACTTCGGAGTTCTTATGGATCCATTGCCAATTGTACTAAAAAATGCGTCTTATTATTTTGGGAGAGTCTCTTTACATATGTTTCATTTCCACATATTTCCCCAAGCGATGTGGGATTGTGAGGACCCCCTTTCTACGACCGAACCCTCCGGCCCAAGTCCAACTTGGGATCCGCAGAGTTTTAACCCAGCACGTCACCCTCTGACCCAAGTCCCACTCGGGATTCTCGGAGCACTGGGAGGTTCCACCTCATATGTGTCCATTTGAGTCATCACAATCACCCCCCCTCGGGGGCCCAACGTCCTCGTTGGCCACATTTTTGGTTGGGTACAGGCTCTGATACTATTTGTAACGACCCATTTTCCTAGTAAGATATTGTCCGCTATGGGGATTGGGCCGCAGGCCAATATCCTCCCCCCACAACTTTATTTGGCGAGGACTTCCCAGTCGGTCACCCAACCTGGTACTACTCTCGCCGAAGCACTTTTAACTTCGGAGTTCTTATGGGATCCGTTGCCAATTGTGCTCCAAAACATGTCTTACAATCTTGGGAGGGTCTTTTTACATATGTTTCATTTCCACTTACTTTCTCAAGCAATGTGGGATTGTGACGACCCCCTTTCTACGACTGAACCCTCCGGCCCAAGTCTAACCCGGAGGAATTTGCAATGAAAAATTTACTGCAACGTATCATTATTTTATACATGATTGGTAGATGTTTGGCGTCAGTCTCCTATTTAATTCTTAGTTAACCAGATAATAGACTCAGTAAAATGAATATCTCGGTAGCTTTGAATTGTTCATCACTTGGATAGTCTAAACAGACTCTGATATAACTTTCGGGTAAATCAACTCTTAGAAATATTAGACACACTTGAGATTACTTGTTTTCTTTAAACACATGAATATAAAAATATGCACGTGAATGCATACGTGTACTTGCAGGCTGGCATGCCTTCTTGAATCATTGTTAGGAACTTTTTAACTTGATTTTTTCTTGTTCAATGCAACTGGTTTTTATATTTCTTTTGATTTTTTTTTTGTTTCTAGCCTCTTATACTAACACTATTTATGATGACATTACTGCAGGTGACTATTTGTTAGTTATGCGGTGATGGAGGATTTTCTAATGCTTTAATTGATTGTGAAAAGTGTAATGCTTACAGCATCCATCGGTATGTATGGTACAATTTTATTTTATTTTTTTTGGGTTGGAGCGGCTGATGCTGTCATTTTAGTGAACACAATATATACATATCTACTAAAAATTTTGTGTCTAGTCGTGTGATAGCTGAAATCAAAGATGCAAAAGTTTGATCATTTGATCTTCTGCTTATGATTAGAATGTTATATTTTTGCTTAGTTTTTAGCCATATAGGTGATTTGCTTCTTATGAAATCATGAAATTTTTATTACTTGTATCGCAATATAAAAAATGTAAGAAATGATAGATAATGAACATCTGTATTTACTCCATCTTCATGTTGATCAACATCTACCTTACAGTGCTTCTATTTGTTTCCAGATACTACTTGGATGTGTTGCCAAAAACCTTTGACGAATATGTTACGTGGTTTTGTGATGAATGTGAACTGACCAAACCCACTCTTGACAAATCTAAAGTTCTTACACCTGGAAAAAGTATTTTTCGAAGTCCTGAAGTACAGGCACAGAAGCAATTAGAAAGGAAAATTAAAAATAAAGCCAAGATAAAGTTGAAGAGAAAGGTGAAGAGTGAAAGTGAGGGTCTGAATAAATCAATAGCTAATACTGAATCGTCCACAAGTCAATGTAGCCCACCAACTAATCATTTAATTAGGGCACACTTCAGAGACGCATGTGAAGGTATGAAGGGCAAAATGCAGATGGAGTTGTATCAAGAAGATGGAGCTAACTCTGTTGAAAACACTTCACATTTCCTCGATCATCGTCAATCCTCTGCAGAACCCCCTGGAGGTTATAATCTCATGTTTTCATTTTTCTTAATTATTGTTGTTTTCATTTATCATAATAGTATGTTTAATATGTGATTGTAGTGACCTAAACTCCAGTTTATGTAGGGAAAGATTATGCGTAAGGGACAAGAAATCTAAGAAAAAATTGAAGAATTCACGACCCGGATCCTAATCCAGCTAAGGAGAGACCCTCTCCAAAAAATGTCCTGTTGTGTGGTACGTTAACAAGAGTTCATTGCAATAAGATAAATTAATCTCCATGTATTACTTTTTAGCTCTTAATTAAGCTTCTATCTACTATTTTTATGCATTTCCAATTTGTGTTTTACTGGTATCTCAAAAGAGCTCATTGTTGCTTCGTAGGTATCTATCTTCGAGGATTCTCCGGCAGCTACTCCACCGGCTATCGGAAATTGACGCGGAAGAACCTCTAAAGTCAAAATTAAGTTTTGATTTAACAATTTTTGATTTAACAATTTCTTTGTGAACATTATCATAAATCGCAACTGCATGGATGTTGACCATATTCTTATTTTTTTTTTGTTAAATTTATAGATATTTAAGAATTTATGGAAAAGCATAGAACAATCACATTATCTAGAGGCTTGATGTCACGTTTTATTTCAAATATAATTTCAATATTGAGTAAACAAATATAATTTATATAAATAAATCACATATAACAATACTGAAGCACCAATTACATGAAATAAATGTTGGTAAGAAGCAACATTTAGCTACTCTATCTAATAAATTTACTGCAACAGTAAAATATGTATACTTAAGCAACAATCATAGAAACTACAATTTCCAAAAACTATAGAAATTCCAAGATGGGGATCACTAGGAATATTTGTACATCCTGAAAGAAAGGAAGTCATATATTGCACAAACTATCATTAGTAAAGGAACAAACTGAGGTGAATCAAGAAAAGATGACAGATTAGGTAGATTAAATAGCATTGCAGGACGAAAACATGGTTGATTCAGCCAAAATTTGATTCTCATTCGTGGAAACAATCAAAACAGAGCATACAGCCATGAGATTCACAGAGAATGAGAAACATACTACTTTCAACAACTGTTTTTTGAACAGAAATATGAAAAACACAAGAAACTATGAAACTGGAGCTATTAGAATTTTTCAAAATGACAGGAATGCTCAATTACGTTCCCAATTCTGAGAGTGGGGAAAAGAAAAGCTCACTTTTCTCGACACATCTTTACATTAATAGGAGTCTCCTTATAGGATCGTACTTTTTCAACTGCTCGCCTCATTGGCTTGCCATTGGATGCTCGTCGGTTTTCCTGAGTTTCGAATTTGGTGCCATTGTCTCATTTCTCTTCTTTTCCAAGTGCTGATCCCTCTGAAATTGCACAATTTACTTCTGTCTGGTCATTGCAGAGAAAAGAGACCGGGACTTCGGCTTCATCTATTTCAAGCAAATCTTGGGTTGGTCTTGGTTCCCCCACTTTAAACCTCATAGATTGCCTTCTGGTTTTGGCAGGCCTGTAAAATATAATAGTTTATAAATGTAAGTGGCATATTGCATTACAGAAGCAACTATCAATTGCACAGGCAAACCTTTTGTCATTATCCTCCCCAATATTACGAACTGAAAGGTCCAAGGCTGCAAATAAATCATAAAAAATAAACATTTGGGTACATTAAACTGAAGATCTTACACTAATAAAGGATTATTCTACACTGACCCTCTATTTTTACATTTTTACATTCTAATAGAAGCTGCTGATATAGCATCTACATACAATCTTAACAAGTTCTATATAATCAATCAATAATTATTACTAAATCCTCCTCTGTTTTCCTTCTCTCTCCTCCTCTTCTTTGTTCTCACTCTATCCTCCCTACTTTCACTGCTTTCCACTAACTAATTGGAAAAATAAAATGGAGTTAAGGTTTAGGTTTCAATAATGGGAGACTATCCACTATAGCATTTTGTAACTAGCTTGGATTACAACCTCTAGGACACAGTCGACTTTCTTCACTTTATTCTTCGTCCAATTTTTCCAATGGGAAAGTACTTTGTCAGGGTTTGTTGTGCGTATAATGATGTTTTAATACGAAGAAAATGATCTTCTAGTGAAGTTTTGGATAAGGATTTGCAGTTTGAGTTGCTTGGTTTTTTATTAATTAGAGTTAATCTCATTTTTATTGTTTTGCTATTTTACATTAGTTTATTTTAATTGTTTTAGTTGTTATTTTAATTTCAATTCTTGAAATCATAAAACGTATGTTTAATTTAGAATTAAGATTAATTATTTCCATTATTAATTAACAAGTCCTTGTGGGTTCGACACTCTATCTATCACTGTATTATTTGTTGCGACTCATACACTTGCGAACTATTTTTCACAACAAGTTTTTGGCACCGATGCCAGAGACTTTATTATTAATATCAAATTAATTATTTTTAGTTTTATATTGAATTCTATTTATTTTATTTCTTTATTTTCGTGGTATTCCCAGGTGTATACGTAAAGAAGGAGATGCTAATCTTCTCCCGCTCAATCTTGAAATTGAGCGTACGTGTCGACAAAATCGTAGAGAGAGAAGAGAAGTTATTCAACAAGCGCGTGCCATCATGGGTAATAATGGGGAGGATAATATTGAGCACCGGACCTTACTTGATTATGTTATACCTATTGTATCCAGAGTGCATTCAGCTATTTGCAAACCAGCCATCGCTGCTAATTTTGAAATTAAGCTGGACACCTTGCACATGATTCAACAATTTCAATTTAGTGGATTACCTTCAGAAGACCCCAAAAATCATATTGCCAATTTTTTAGAAGTATGCGTTGTTGACTTAAATAATGTTTAAGTCTAACGATGTTTTTAATGATGTGTTTTTAAGAAGTGTAATTTGATTAAATTAAATATATGAGATTAATAAATTGATTAATAAGTTAAATATTGACCTCCAAATATATATGTCCCTAAATCTTCAGTGGAAATACCCTTTGAAAATGGTATTTTATTTGTTTAACAAATCTGTCAAGTGTTCAGGGTGTGATAGCAAAACAGGGCTGAAAATGATAAAATATTGCACATCCACCGCTGGCATTCAAAGGTCACATCCACCGCTAGCTAAACGACAAAGACCACATCCACCGCTGGCATTTCAAAGAAGACTTCCACCGCTAGCTAAACGACAAAGTTCACATCCACCGCTAGCATTTCAAAAAAGACTTCCACCGCTAGCTAAATGACAAAGGCAACATCCACCGCTAGCAAAACGACAAAGTTCAACATCCACAGCTTGATTTTCAAAGACAACATCCACCGCTGGAATTTCAAAGACAACATCCACCGCTGGAATTTCAAAGACAACATCCACCGCTGGACAGTATCGGTTCGAGCATTTTAAAGCTACATCTACCGATGGCGGTTTAAGTATTTCAAAGTTACATCTACCGATGGCGGTTCAAACATTGTAAAGCAACATCTTCCGCTAGAATTTAAAAAGACCGCGAAGCTACAGTGATAGTCGTCCAGAGCCTTAACTCCAGACCATTAATGGCCGACGAATGAAAGCGACTTCAGAACGCAACGGCTAGCCATCTAAGTACGGATGTTTCTCCAACGGCTATATTTCTATTTTTAGATGAAGCATTCTAGATCTGAAGCCGATTTCAAACAGAGTACAAATAGAAGAAAGAAGCTTGGGAAAAGAACTTTTGCTGAATTTCTCTCTGAGCCCTAACGAGCAGAATACTTCAAATTACTCTGTATTTTATTCTACATCTCTCTATATTTCCTGAACTTGAGATTCATCAATGTGAGAGACTGTAGTCTGTGCTGTAAACTTTTATCCATACTGTAAAAGTGTAAAAGCAGTGGATTGTCACCCGTGAAGAACAATCCAGATTGTAAGGCTGTAGATCGACGCCCGTGAAGCTCGATTTGGTATTCTCGTTGAGGAGAAGTTAAGGATCTTCAAGGGGGAAACCTTGAAGCGTGGACGTAGGCAGGTTTTGGTCGAACCACGTAAAAACTCTCGGCATTGTTTTTTCTCTCTCTCTTTACTTTTATTGCTTGATTGCTCACTGTTAACTTATAAGTTTAACACAAGGGAGAAAACGATTAGATTAACAATTAAGTTTAAAAAGTCTAATTCACCCCCCCTCTTAGACAATTACGATCCTACAATTGGTATCAGAGCGAGGTGTAACATTGTCTAAGTTGCATTTTTTCTTGAAATATTTTGTGATATATCTGAAATGGCATTTAACACTACACACGTAGAGGGCCAATCAATTACTAGACCTCCATTCTTTGATGGGAATGACTATGGTTATTGGAAGTCTAGGATGAGAATCTTTGTTCAGGCTATGGATTATGAACTATGGAATATTATAGAAAATGGTCTATTTAAAGCCATGAAAACAGAGAATTAAATTAGAGTTCCTAAGGCCCCTCACGAATTAACAGACTTTGATAAGAAAAATTTGAGTTTGAATGCTAAGGCAACTAACACTCTATATTGTGCCTTAAATAGAGATGAATTTAATAGGGTACAAGGGTGTGATAGTGTATATGAGATATGGAGATTGCTTGAGATTACTCATGAAGGAACTAATCAAGTTAAAGAGAGTAAAATGAGTATGTTAGTCCATGAGTACGAATTATTCTCTATGAAAAAGGATGAAACCATTAACTCCATGTTTACACGATATTCTAATATTATTAATGGTTTAAAAGTGGTTGGTAAGATTTATTCAGGCGAAGAATTAGTAAGAAAGATCCTTCGGTACCTGCCAAGAGCCTGGCAACCGAAAGTGACTGCCAAACTAAAAGCTCGAGATCTCAAGGTTCTCAAACTTGAAGAACTCATTGGCTCTCTCATGACACATGAGATCACCATGAGAGCAAATGAGAAGGAGGATCTTAAAGAAAAGAGGATCACCAAAAGAAAGGATATTGCACTCAAAGCCTCCTCCAGTAAATAAGATGAATCTGAACTAGAAGAGGATGATGAGGAGATTGCATTCATAACAAGAAGGTTTAGTAGATTTCTCCAACGGAAAAGATTGAATGAGAGGATATTCTCAAAGGGAGAAAAGCCTCAAAAGGATAAGGAGATTACCTGCTACGAATGTGGGAAGCTTGGACACATCAAGGCCGAGTGTCCACAAGCAAACGAACGAAAGCGACTTCAGAACGCAACGGCTAGCCATCTAAGTACGGATGTTTCTCCAACGGCTATATTTCTATTTTCAGATGAGAAGCATTCCAGATCTGAAGTCAATTTCAAACAGAGTACAAATAGAAGAAAGAAGCTCGGGAAAAGAACTTTTGCTGAATTTCTCTCTGAGCCCTAACGAGCATAATACTTCAAATTACTCTGTATTTTATTCTACATCTCTCTATATTTCCTGAACTTGAGATTCATCAGTGTGAGAGACTGTAGTCTGTACTGTAAACTTTTATTCATACTATAAAAGTGTAAAGGCAGTGGATTGTCGCCCGTGAAGAACAATCCAGATTGTAAGGCTGTAGATCGACGCCCATAAAGCTCAATCTGGTATTCTCGTTGAGGAGAAGTTAAGGATCTTCAAGGGGGAAACTTTGAAGCGTGGACATAGGTAGGTTTTAGCCGAACCACGTAAAAACTCTCGGTGTTGTTTTTTCTCTCTCTCTTTACTTTTATTGCTTGATTGCTCATTGTTAACTTATATGTTTAACACAAGGGAGAAAACGATTAGATTAACAATTAAGTTTAAAAAGTCTAATTCACCCCCATCTTAGACAATTACGATCCTACATGCGATACTTTTCGATTTCACAATGTGGGGGATGGTGCAGTGAGGTTACGTCTATTTTCATTCTCATTACGGGATCGTGCGAAGAACTGGCTTAACTCTTTGCCAGCTAATTCTATTACTACTTGGGAAGATTTATGTAAGAAATGTCTTTCCAAGTTCTTTCCTTTCGAGAAGACAGCTAAGCTTCGTAACGATATAATCAACTTCAGTCAATTTGATGGGGAAACACTATATAAGGCATGTGCACGCTTCAAGGATATGTTACGAAAGTGTCCAAACCATGGCTTACCGAAGTGGATGCATATTCAAACTTTTTATGTGGGATTATCTGACTTTACTAAAACTCTGGTCAATGTTGCTGCAGGTGGAGCATTAATGAGAAAAGCTGAAGAAACCGCTTATGATTTATTGGAGGAATTAGCACTTAATAATGACCAATGTCCAGTGGAGCGATCAATTATGAAGCGCACAACGGGTACTCCAGAACTTCAGGCTATGAAAGCTTTAACTCTACAAGTTGCCTCATTAACTAAGCAACTACAGGAATCTCATATGGCAGCAAGTGTTGGGAAAACATCGAAAGTTAATTGTCAGTGGTGTCAAGGGCCACATTTGAGTGAAGAATGTCAAGATAAAAATCTCATGTCAAATGAACCCGCAGAGCAAGCTAACTATATGGGCAATTTCAATCGTCAAGGCAATCCAAATTTTAATACTTATAATCCAGGATGGCGACAACACTCGAATTTTTCATAGAGGAATTCTAAAAATGCTATGCAGCCACCTCAAGCAGCTCAACTCGGTTTGTCTCAACAAGTGGAGAAGAAAAATGATCTTGAAACAGCCCTTATGCAGTTTATGACCGAGACCCATACAACAATGCAAAATCAATCAGCTCAAATTCGTAGTCTTGAAAATCAACTTGGTCAATTTGCAAGCGTTATTAATGGAAGACCTCAAGGCTCACTACCAAGTAACACAGAGGTGAATCAAAAAGATCATTGTAATGCAATCACCACTCGAAAGGGAACAGTAATTGAACCAGTGCAAAGAGAGAAAAACGTGCCAAAAGATGTTAATGAGGATTCCACTGCAGGTGAAGTTCAAAAGTCACAATCATCTCATCAATCACCTCCGGTGCCATTTCCACAAAGATTGAAAAATGTGAAGCTTGATAAACAATTTTCTCAATTCTTTGATGTCTTCAAGAAGCTCCACATTAATATTCTGTTTGCCGATGCATTGGAACAAATGCTGAGTTATGTCAAATTTATGAAAGATATTCTTTCCCACGAGCGTAAAATAGAGGAGTGTGGTATTATAGCTCTTACAGAAGAATGCAGTGCCATTATTCAGAGGAAGCTCTCGCAAAAATTAAAAGATCCGGGAAGTTTTACGGTACCTTGCGAGATTGGCAATTCTGTATTTACTAGGGCACTATGCGATTTGAGGGTGAGCATTAATTTGATGCCTTTATCTATATTCCCGAAACTCAATCTAGGCGAAGCCAAACTGACAGGGGTTACATTATTGATGGCCGATCGCTCTATTAAATACCCGAGAGGAATCTTTGAAGATGTGCCCATAAAAGTAGACAAATTCATATTCCTTGCTGATTTTATTGTGCTTGATATGGAAGAAGATCGAGATGTGCCGATTATTTTGGGTAGACCATTCCTTGCTACGACTCGTGCCCTTATTGATGTACAAAAAAGTGAATTGAGTTTGAGAGTGCAGGATGAAGAAGTCAAATTTAATGTCTTCAAAGCCATGAAATATCCAGGAGATAACAATGATGTTTTTCGCGTGGAAGTTACCGAGTCCACGACCGATGAAGTTGCACTTCAACCTAATGACCCTTCAGAAGCTTGTATGTTTGAGCAGAATTATTTTCTGGAAGAGGCCAAGGAAGTACGTGGTTATGCAATGTGGATGGACTCTTATGAGCCGAATAGGAGGTCATATTATGAAAATTTGGGTGAAGGCTCATCACGCACGTTGCCATCCATTGAGCAACCACCGGTGTTAGAACTGAAAACACTGCCTGCACATTTAAAATACGCATATTTACAGGCCACATCTTCTTTACCAGTAATTATTTCCGTTGATTTATCTACAGAAGAAGAAGAGAAATTACTCCGAGTTCTCCAAAAATTCAAATCGGCAATTGGTTGGACTTTGGCAGATTTAAAGGAGATCAGCTCATCTTTTTGTATGCATAGAATTCTTAAGGAGGAAGGTCACAAGCCATCAGTGGAACACCAACAATGTCTCAACCCCACCATGAAAGAAGTAGTGCGAAAAGAAATCTTAAAGTGGTTAGATGCAGGGGTGATATATCCAATTTCTAATAGTTCATGGGTTAGCCCCGTCCAAGTTGTACCGAAAAAGGGCGGGATGACAGTTGTGCAAAATGAAAATAATGAGCTCATTCCTACTCGCACTGTTACTGGTTGGCGCATATGTATGGACTATAGGAAATTAAACAAGGCTATATGAAAAGATCACTTCCCACTTCCGTTTATTGATCAGATGCTTGACAGGCTCTCAGGACACGAATTTTATTGTTTTCTTGATGGTTACTCCGGGCTTGACACATGTTCAACTTGTTGAAGAAGCCATGTTCTTCCTCTTTTCTCTTCCCTCCTACGTGAAACACTTCTCATTTCTCTCTTCTCTGTTTCTCTCTTTCACGCAAACCAGACAACTTCTTCTCCACGCCAACGATCAATGAAGTCCTTCCTTCCTCCTGATTTCTCCGTCTAAGGTAACCCTCTACGCTAGTTAATGAGTTTTGACTAGTTATACGTGAGTTCCGTTGAAGATTTAGGGTTAAGGTTTTGGAGAAAACTTATCGTTTTTGTACAAAAACACGCTAGAATATTATCTAAGGGTTTGAATGGAACTTAGAGAGAGTTCTACTAAGTTTGTTAGTTAGCATTTTTCAACGTGGTTTATGTTCGATCGTGCATGATATAGGTTCGAGAATCGCCGAGGACTTACGTGCAAGATTTTCAACTTTACGGACATCAGGTAAGTTTATACGTTTAAGTTGGCCCTTAAGGCCCTACTTCACGGAGGTACTAGGTTCTGGTTGTTGGGTAGTTAGGTAGTAAGTTGTGTTCTATGTTAAACGTGTGTTGTTTTATGTTTAGTTCCAATATCCTATTGCTTGTTTATGTTACGTTTAAGCACCATATATGTTCATGCATACACATTTTCCTGAAAGTCATGTAAATATTTTGTGCACGAGATTTGAAGTTAAGAAAGATAAAATGTGAATGTAATGTACGATATGTGCGGGACGGGGACTGGCACCCTGTTATGTATCCCTGTTATGTATCTCTGTTATGTATCTCTATTATGTGCCTGATAGTGCACTCCTATTGCGCCAGTTCCCCTATAAGCCCCACTTATATCCCAGTCCACTTGAACGTAATGTAAAGTAATGTTCATGTATTTTAAAAGTTCATGCATAGTATATGCATCACTGCATTGTATGTTCTTACTGAGCTTTAGGCTCATAGTTGAACTCCCTATTGTAGGTATGGATCCTCCAGATGAGGACCTTGTGCCTCAGGCCGACGAGAAGGTGTTGCTGGCGGAACGAGCTTGCGGGGGTTGGTTGTGGCAGCCATACATAATTTGATCCTGTGGGGATAGTTTGGAAGTGTATGTCAAGTTTTGTATAGTTCTTGAGAATTCTGGATAATGTATAGGTATTGTGTTGATATTTTGAAAACTCTGTGCTGACAGTTGCATCCTGAAATGTATTGAAATCGTTTGGGATTTCCTTTAGGTTGTGCATGGATTGTCTAGAGTTTTAGAGCTATCCATGCAGTTAGATTTCTTGAACTTCTGTCACGTTTTCAAACATGTCTAAAATTATGTTTTGAATCAGGTTCTTGGGGTTTTAAGTTTTCTGTGTCAAAAGAAGTAAATCGTCAAACAGAGAGGTAGCCGATCGATCACCTGGGGTAACCGATCAATCAGCGGAGTATATATGCCTTTCGAGTTTTTCAAGTCTTCCAACTTTCTCAGTCGTCCATTTATGTCGTCCAGACGCATTAGAATCCTTCTTATAAATTTTCAGCTAAGTGTTCTGGCAGAGGCCACATCATCCGATTCTGTCGTCCAAACCTGTCGTCCATTCGGCCTTCTGTTCATGTCGACCGTTCTGGCTACTGTTTCAATCGTCCATTCTGCCTTCTGTTTCTATCGACTGTTATGCCTTCTGTTTCTATCGACCGTTCTGCCTTCTATTTCTGTCGTCCATTCTGCCTTCTAGTTCTGTCGTCCATTTCAGTAAAAGTTAAACGTCATCCATTCCTGTCTATTGCAACATCGTCCACTTCTACCTTCTGTTTCCGCCGTCCACTTCTGTCTTCCTGTTTTCATGTCTCTTTGTCTTCCTGCTTTCGTTCGGAGTACTCGTCCAAAGCTCATTCGTCCAAATTTCAAATGTTCCTATCTTTCTGTTTTCTTCTGTCATTTATTTCTGTAGTCCGATTTTAATTGTCTTCCAGTTTTAAATATGTCATTCAATTTACCATGCTCCTTCAAATATGGCTTCTAGTCTTCAATTCTAGAGAGGGTTTTCTATGTTTCTTCCTGTTTTCTTCAGTCTTCTATTACTGTAGTCCAAATTTTTAATATGTCTTATGATTCCCTGTCTTCCGATTCTGTTTTCCAATTCCTCCTATATCTTCCGGTTTACAAATCTAGAGAAGGTTTTTCTCTGTTAAAGTTTTAAAAGTTCCAAAAAAATAATTCACGTATTAAATGTCCGGAGTGAGGCTCGCCGACCCCGATCGGGTCGGGGGTCGTCACAAAAGATGACTGATTAGGTAGATTAAAAAGCATTGCAGGACGAAAACATGGTTGATTCAGCCAAAATTTGATTCTCATTCGTGAAATTTGGAAACAATCAAAACAGAGCATGCAGCCATGAGATTCACAGAGAATGAGAAACATACTGCTTTCAACAACTGTTTTTTTAATAGAAATATGAAAAACACAAGAGACCATGAAACTAGAGCCACTAGAATTTTTCAAAATGACAGGAATGCTCAAATACGTTCCCAATTCTGAGAGTGGGGAAAAGAAAAGCTCACTTTTCTCGACACATCTTTACATTAATAAGAGTCTTCTTGTAGGATCGTACTTTTTCAACTGCTCGTCGGTTTTCCTGAGTTTCGAATTTGGTGCCATTATCTCATTTCTCTTCTTTTCCAAGTGCTGATCCCTCTGAAATTGTACAATTTACTTTTGTCTGGTCATTGCAGAGAGAATAGACTGGGACTTTGGCTTCATCTATTTCAAACAAATCTTGGGTTGGTCTTGGTTCCCCCGCTTTAAACCTCGTAGATTGCCTACTGGTTTTGGCAGGCCTGTAAAATATAATAGTTTATAAATGTAAGGGGCATATTGCATTACAGAAGCAACTATCAATTGCACAGGCAAACCTTTTGTCATCATCCTCCCCAATATTACGAACTGAAAGGTCTAAGGCTGCAAATAAATCATAAAAAACAAACATTTGGGTACATTAAACCGAAGATCTTACACTAATAAAGGATTATTCTACACTGACCCTCTATTTTTACATTCTAATAAAAGCTGCTGATATAGCATCTACATACAATCTAAACAAGTTCCACATAATCAATCAATAATTATTACTAAATCCTCATCTATTTTCCTTCTCTCTCCTCATCTTCTTTGTTCTCACTCTATCCTCCCTACTTTCACTGCTTTCCACTAACTAATTGGAAAAATAAAATGGAGTTAAGATTTAGGTTTCAATAATGGGAGACTATCCACTATAGCATTTTGTAACTCGCTTGGATTACAACCTCTAGGACACAGACGACTTTCTTCACTTTATTCTTCATCCAATTTTTCCAATGGAAAAGTACTTTGTCAGGGTTTGTTGTGTGTATAATGATGTTTTAATAGGAAGAAAAGGATCTTCTAGTGAAGTTTTGGATAAGGATTTGCAGTTTTAGTTGCTTGGGTTTGCAATTCATTTCTAGTCATGTGTAGAGGTTTCTATGGGAGAGGTGGCAACTGTTAATTTTGATTCAAAATTGAACACTGTTATTACTATAACAAAATCTCCGAAGTCGATCAGATTCTAGACATCTCATTTTCATGTTTACGATATATAAAAACAGAATTATGCTCATTGAATAATGTGCATATTTTAAATTGTGCGACAACAAGAATTATGATTGAGTTTTTCAATTAGTTAACAAACAGTGAAGAATGAATAAAAGAGAGTGAAACAGAGAAGGAGAGACAAAATGGCAAAAACAAAGGAGTAAGTGTGATTTGCTTTCAATGAACACTTGATTGATTTGATGGAACTAATAAGGATCACGCATAGATGCCACATCAACATTAGTAAGATTAGCATATGAAATTAGAGGATTAATGTACTATTACTCTATTAGTAAAGGACACATCAACATTTACACTTACTTGATTTTCGTGATTGTCCTTTCTCGCTGACATCATAAGATTGATTTTTTGTATCATCTATGGAAGAAAACTCCACTACCTGAGCATTATTAGCAGGTACAGCCTTAAAAAATTGAGGAACTGGTCAATGACTTCGTACAACAGTGTATCAACAATCAAATTTCACCAAGGAAGAATGCAAGTCTAACATTAAGTAACTCATATTTCATCCTTTCATCATTTACTGCCATTTACCTTCTCTGTAGGAGATAAAGTTTGTGAGTCCACGAATTTTGGGGCAAGTAAGATAGACTATTCGGCTTAGAATATCTATCTTCACATCATAAAATAATAATGCAAGCATATCAACACTAAAATGGCTGATACAAGTTAACTGACCTCTCTATGAAACTTTCCAGCATGGAGCAAAACGTTTTTGCAACCAAGCTCATGTTGAAGAACCCATAGCTGAATAAAAAATACAAAATGCAACTTTAATCTCCTCACACTAGAAGAAGAAGCAAGCAATTGTACTAACCATCAACTACTTACCTTGTCTTTTCCAGAATTAAGCTCCTGAAATGTTAGAGACATCAGTTAGTTTCACAAGAACACAAAAATTGGCACTTACAAATCTGTAATTATTCACGTCCAGTTCAATAAAATAATCTTTCAGCAATTAATCAGTTAAAAGATTACCGCAAGCATCTGGATGTTCATTTGGGCAAGTTGCACATTTTGTTGTTGTGCTTTCTAAAAATTGACCCTCAGCTTCTGTAGTTCTATGCCACAGAGCTCAATTAATTTACTGTTAATAACGTCAAGAAACACAAAGGAATAAATGAAAAATGCTAGACACCAGATAGAAGATATTCCACCCCCAAGTGCTAAAAAAGATACTTTATGTCAGCAACAAGCTTCATGAGAATCATATTTTCCTGGGGAAAAAAAATCAAATGAGCCATTTCAAAGGAAGCTTAAGCAAAACAAGACAAGGATTGTTTTGAGAGAGAGAGAGAGAGAGAGATAATACCTTATAAAGCTTGTCAACATTGTCATTAGAGCTAAGTAAAGCTGAATGCTGCTTTAGGTTCATTAGTTTAAATTGCTGTTTGACGTTACTAATGTCAGCAATCCTTTTCCTGGGCGAACTTTCAATTTTGAAACCCTTACCTGTTTTCTCCTCACCTGCTTTGCTATCTGCAACTCGAACAAATTGCGTCTCAAAACTACAAAAATCAACCATAAAATCAACCTCCAAGAAACCATGAAGTGAATCAGAATCAAAGTATATCCTGTTCAAATACGGTTAGAACTTCTGAGAATCCTTGGCAAATTTTGAATTTGCGCAATTAAAAGCAACTTCCTCGATGATTGGTCAAGAAATGGAAGCTCTTGTTATAAATATTGCCGTTTGACTGAAGAATGAATCAGTGAAAAATGATGTTTCTGTTATTTTATAATCGTCCACTATAACCGTGGACGTTTATCGATTACAAGTAGTCGTGGACGTTTAACGATTACAAGTAGTCGTGGACATTTGACGTTTACAGTAAAGAGTGGACTATTATAATTATGTACAGTAACCGTGGACGAATATAAATGTTCATGTAGTCATGGACGTTTGTCATTTACAGTCAGTGTAGACGAATAGAATTGTTCACAGTAACCGTGGACGTTTATTGATTACAGTAAGAATGGACGTTTATTAATTACAGTAAAGAGTGGACGACTGTTATTGTCCACAGTCATCGTGGACGTTAAGAGATTATAGTAAAGATTGGACGCCTGCAATCATCCACACTTTACTGTAATTGTCCATTGCATTAAGAGTTGCAATCGTCTACGATGCAATCGTCCACTATAAGGATAACAGAAACAACAACTGATCACTGTTTTGCTCTGTAATGTATTTTTACAGATAAAGCCAAATTTTATGAAACTCAAACGTCAAATTAAGAAACCCACGTGATGTGGTCCATATGTGTACAAATCTTATTGATCATGGTATTTTGTATTTTACTAATGAATAGATTAAGTTGATGGAACTTAATCATTACTGTAACTTTAAGGAAGAAATTTGGTCCTCTCTCCACCTAAGAAGAAAGAACAAGAAATTATTCCATCGAATTTCTCACTTAAGAAACTTAAGGGTTAAGGGAGAGAAATCAGTTTATGTCACCATGAAATCAAGTAAGTATTTCTCTTTTCTTCGATTATGATAGAGTTGTGAAAATCAATATGTTCACGATCCTGTTATTTTGTAACGACCCTTAAACTATTCCTCGAAATTCCCGATAAATTTAAAAATTTCTTTTTATACTAGGTAAATCTCATAACATTGAGCAGAAATTAAATCATTGAAATCGTTTGGGAAATCATTGGAAGGCTTTTTAAATAAAACATTCTAAAACCTCAATTCAATTTAAAACAAACAATTAAATGACAATTAAACCATCAGCCATTTGAGACAAAAGAGCACCGAAGCAGGGGAGGGGCAGAAGGGGCAATTCAGCCCAAAAAAAACACAGGCGACCGAACGCCTGAAAATGGGCGATCGGGCGCCAATCGCACAGCTGCCCGAATGCTCATCTTCGAGCGTTCGGTCGGTTCACGTTCTGCTTAGAGAACGTGAAACCAGACCATCAAACCAATCGTACGCCTTTCTACCCGCGTACGATCGCCAAACTCTCTGGAAAACCCGAGAGTTTTGCGACCAATCACCATTCCTTCAGCGACCAGTCGCTTCCCTCCATTTCTTTCCTTCATTCTTCTTTCCTTTCACGCCTTGCACACCATTTACACACACAACACAACACATTCATCTGTTTTCTCATTCCTTCATCACACACTTTTACATACCTTTAACAAAAACTCCTCAACTTAACCTTACTCTTTTCTTCACTCAGTCTTAAATCGAGAATTCCCCCAATATCCAACCCAAACATAATTAAAACGCAACCAAACTTCGTACCAATAAACTGCGTGGTTTCATTTAAAAGTTTAACAATTCCTCCTGTTTGAAAATATCAAAACATTACAAAACACTTTCAATAAAAGGTTTTCAAAACAATTATAAATCAGTTTCAAAAACGCTTAAAACATTAAACTTATCCACTATCAGATCCAAACATCCTAAAAGATTTAACTATACAAGTTTCCTATATTCTATCTATCAATTCCCAAAACGTTTACCTACGTCCCCACGGGTCAAAATCACGCTCCGACTGCCAGCGCACTCCCACGGGCCACCCTCCTTCAACATGCTCATACTTCAGGCGGAGGGACGTCTTCCTCACCTGTCTCGTAATCACCTACACCATAGAATTAAACACGTGAGCTAGAGGCTCAGTAAATCTAAGTGAATGCACGTGAATGCTATGCTATGCATGTACAGTTCAAAATCATGCATCCTACCTTTTCGCTATACATTTCATATACGTTACCGGGACTTCTCTCTCATTAGATAGGAGCGGCACATCTGGTGATTGGATAGCCCCTCGTATCTAACCGGGGGGAAGACATGCTTCATCCGACAACCATGTCTGAACCATCTCCACCGACGTGACCATCATTACGTTCATTACCTTTTCGTTATCATTTTCCTTTTCATGAAAATATGCATAGAAACTCATTTTCATGCCGTTCGAAAACTATGATGCGTGAACAAATATCATGCTATGAACGAGATAAAACAAGTAGAAACATATAATAATAAACTAACAATCAACGACCTAACAAAACATAATTCTAGCTACCCGTTCTAAACTACCCAAACACAACATATCTCCAATTTCCTCGATTGACTCAATTCATACGGTGTAGGCCAAGACGGCCAAACAAGTCACAGAGACTTACTTCGCGTCCTTAGCAAATCAATTTAACTTGATGAATCTCTCTTTGTAACCTGACACCTAAAGCACATCAACTTCAAAATCAGTATCTCCATTTGAAACATCTCAATGCAATTAGTTTTTGAACCAAACATCAACAAGTCCAAGCCATCTAATCCAACAAGAACATAAACATGTGTGGCATTTAAATGAAGTATTTTAAACCAGCACAAGTAAATCAATTGCCCTTAACCACAAAAACTCAGATTCTAGCTCAAAACATGAACCAATTTCGAAAAATTATAACTTCCTCTACAATTGTCGAAACGGCTTGATTCTAAAGGCCACGGCTTTCTTAAAGTATCTAATTTAACCCACAAAAACAGTTTTGCAAGACAAAATCAGAAAGATGGTCAAAATGCATCAGAACAGTGACCTGCCCGAAATTTCGCTTTACTATTTTTCTTAAACTTTGGAAATTCATAACTTTTCGTATACTCGCCCGAATTCGATGATTCAACATGCTATAGAATCCTTAAAACGTCTAGTTTAACATTGTGGAGTATATTTGCAAAAAAACTAACTCAGTTAGCACCAGAAAATCAAAAACCGAACTGACCGCGGAAATTTTCCAGTTTTTACCCAACAACTTTAAAAATTCATAACTAAATCAATTCTTAACGAAATCGAGTTATTCAAGTTGCTATGGACTCCTTAGAATGTCTACTTTCTAATGGTGAAACTCATTTATCAAAAGCCATTCACATATACTGGCAGAAAAAACTAAAACCGAAACTGCCCTGACCATTTCCAATTTTGCACATTTAAATCATCAACCAATATTCATCCAATATCCATCAATTTACCAATGATCATCCAAAAATCAAGAAAATCCAACAAAGAACCTCTCATTTTCGTAAATCCCTCATCTATCACAAAACCCTAATTCAAACAACTCAAACTTACCTTAATCGTTGAAATAGAGGAACGGGAACGGAACGACAGAAATCGGAAGGGAGAACTCCGTTGTCGGTGGCGTCGGCGTGAGAAGAACAGAGGGCACGAGAGAGGGGGGAGGAAAGGGCTCTGGAGTTTCTTTTCGTGTGGGGGAGGAAGAATAGCAAGGTAGGGTTTTTGTTTTATAATAATAATAATAATAATAATAATAATAATAATAATAATAATTCTAATTACCATCTCACCCTCAACCTTTAATTTTCTAACCTAATGGTCATTTAACCTGTTCTCGGCGAGATTCTTATAAATCTAACATTCCGGTCAGCTTCAAAAAAATTACTTTCTTACCCGCGTAAATTTTCCGCTCTAGATTCTGATTACAACTCCGCCGTTTAATGACACGTAGAGTTGGAAATTGCGTAAACAGGAATAAACTGGGTGTACGGAAAATTTCGGGTGTTACATGTTTCTCCTTAATGAAAGTGAGAAACTATTATGAAAGCATGTGTAAAACTAACATGTGGTATTAGAGCATGGTTTAAGAACAGTTGATTTTCCATAATGAATACTCATGTCACACCCCTAAATCCGTACCCATATTTCCGTAATAAAATTTTTCATTTTAACTTTAAGCTTATACTTGAGCGGAAACTAAATCAGAATTTAAAACGGAATCGAAATCGGACCTCCAAAACATTTAAAACAAGACGTTTAATAATTAAATAAAACTTAAAACATTTATTTAAACATTTAAAATCGTTCAGAAAAGTGGGAGGGCAGAATTGGGATTCTGCCCCCAAAATTTCAAGCAGCGATCAGGCGCTGTGCATAGCAGCGACTGATCGCTGCCATGCATTGATCAAGCAGCGATCGGTCTTTGCTGAAGGCAGAGACCGATCGCTGATGGTGATGATCGCTGCCAAAGCAGCGATCGATCTCTGCCAAAGGCAGAGATCGATCGCCGCATATGGCTGCCAACGCAGCAAGCAGAGCAGCGATCGATCTCTGCTTGCTGCAGAGATCGATCGCTGCACACCTTATGCAGCGATCGCCCAAGCGATCAAACTTCTCCCTTGTTTCTTCCTTCTGTTTTCGTTCAGTTTTCGTTCAATACTTAGCTCTCTGGAATTCCAGAGAGCAGAACACAATCTCAGCTCTCTGGAATCCGATTCCAGAGAGCAATACACTTCACTTTTCCTTCAACATTTTCACATTTCATTCATTACATTCATCAACATTATCAACCAACTCATAGCTTCAATCCCACTCAAACGTATTCTAAACTCAATCGTATTACGGCGGACTTGGCGAAGTCCAACTGCGTGGATAGCTCCAAAAACCGAGCATACCCGTAACCATTTAAAATCATTCAAAACACTTCAATAACACTAATTAAACTTTAACAAACGTTTTAAATACATTTACCAAACAGTTATAAACCAGGTTTCAAATCGTCCAAACATAAACCTATTAACCAACCAGACCAAACATCCTAATATATTCAATTTACACAATTCATATCACATCCCCAAAACATATACCTACGTCCCCACGGGTCATAACGCGCCTCGACTACTCAGCACACTCCCACGGGCCATCTTTCTTCAACCGATCATGCCTCGGGTGGAGGGATCTCATCCTCACCTGTGTAGAGGTCACCTACACCATAAACATAAGTCGTGAGCTTAAGGCTCAGTAAGTCTACGTGAATGCAATGCATGCCATGCGTGCAGATCATAAAACATGTTTCCTACCTTTTCGCTAATCATTTCATTCCATTCCATTCAATTACTTTTACTTCACCGTGGCCACACTCTCGCTAGATAGGAACGGCACATCCCGCGATTGGATAGCTCCTCGTATCTAACCGGGGGGAAGACATGCTCCCCAAGCAGCCATGTCTGAACCACCACCACCGTCGACAACAGATTACATTCATTCATACATTTCGTTATCCTTTTCCTTTTCATGAAAACATGCATAGAAATCCTTTTTCGTGCTTTTCAGAAACATGATGCGTGACATGTGCGATACTATAAACATAATCAGAGCATAAACAAACAATTAACAACCTAATCAAAACTAAACTAACTACCCATTCAAATTACCCGAAACACACAAACATCTCCAATTTCCTCGATCAATACAAATCTTATGGTGTAGGCCAATCGGCCAAACAAGTCACAGAAACTTACTTGAAGTCCTTAGCAAATCGAGAGCCGTCAGGGAGCTTTGTTCACCTAAGCCAATTTACAACAGTTTTCGTCAAAATTAGTTTAAACTCCTAAACGTCCAATTTAACAAAACCTTAACTAAAGAATTTTCCTAAAATCTTAACTTAACTAATCGAAGCATTTAAACCAACAATTAATGCTCGATAGTCCGTAATCCAAATTAACGAGTTTTGCCCTAAAACCCGAAAATTAACCAATTTATAACATTTTCACAAATGCCATTTTATATTAAAATAATAATATCCCATAAAGCGGGATATTACAACTCATATGCTATCTTCTGATGAATAATGTTTTCCGCTATAATAAGGATGAATAAAGATGAAATTAAGATAATTCATCGATTATTATTCACGTGATTAATTATTATTGTTTTTATGTTTATTGTTCACGTTGAAAAAAAATGAAATGAATTTGATTTTTGTATTATAATCAATCCGTTAGTCACCAAAGTGGCCGGATGATAGCAAACAAAAATTAAATTAACTGAAGGCAATTACTCATGTTGTATGTAATGCTCAATAATGAACCGACATGATGGAAATCATGTTTTTAACATGAGTATATTGATTTTCATGATTATAAAATATGTTGAATCGCCCAAAGGTGGATTGATTATTTTATAATTGTGAATATGATTGTGGTTAATTGATATGTTTTGAGTAGATGTGTTTAGTATATCCAAAGATAACGAACATGTCTATATCGAGTATGTTGATTACAAATTATGTGAAATTTAAGTTGAGCATTAATTATGTTTATGATTATATATTGTTGTTTCACCCAAAGGAGAACTATTAATGATGATTGTTTGATTGCATTATGACTCAAAGCATTAAAGTTTGAATGTTTGAGCTTGTTTTATTTTGCAGCATCTATTCCTGTTGCTCTTCATTCGCAAGCTACGTCTGTTGTTAAGTTTTCTGGTCTAAATTTCTCCGAATGGTGCGAACAAGTTCAATTTCACCTCGGTGTTCTGGACCTTGATTTGGCACTTCTTATTGAGAAACCAGCTGCTATTACTGCATCTAGTAGCACTGATCAGAGATCTTCCTATAAAGTTTGGGAAAGATCAAACAGATTAAGCTTAATGTTTATGCGAATAACTGTAGCAGACAACATCAAGTCCATATTTCCTAAAACCGAAAGTGCTAAGGAATTTATGAAATTTGTGGAAGAATGTTCTCAGTCAGAATCGGCTGATAAATCACTTGCTGGAACACTGATGGGTACTTTAACCACCATGAAGTTTGATGGTTTACGTACCAAGCATGAACATGTTGTTGAAATGACAAACATGACAGCAAGACTAAAGACCATGGGAATAGAAGTGAATGAGAACTTCCTAGTGACATTTATCCTGAACTCCTTGCCACTTCAATATGGCCTATTTCATATAAGCTATAACACTATGAGGACTAAATGGAATGTGAATGAATTGCAAAGTATGCTCATTCGAGAAGAAGCAAGGTTAAAGAAATCAGGAAATCAAGTTGTCAATCTCATAATTATGAAGGAGCTGGTAAGAAACCAGGAAAGAAAGCTGGAAATGATAAGAAAGGACTATTATCGGTTGCTCAGTTCTCTTTCCAAATCCACAAGAAGGAACAAAAGAAAGATAAGTGTCATTTCAGTGGAAAGCAAGGACACTATCAGAAAGATTGTCTGAAACGAAAGGCATGGTTCGAAAAAAAAGGTAAGCTTAATGCCTTTGTATGTTTCGAATCAAACTTAACTAAAGTTCCTTCTAATACTTGGTGGATTGATTCTGGTTGCACCACTCACGTTTCTAATACGATGCAGGGATTCCTTACGACCCAAACCATAAGCCTAAATGAAAGATATATATATTTGGGCAATCGGGTGAAAGTTCCAGTTAAAGCTATTGGAACTTACCAGCTAATGTTAGACACTGAATATCAATTAGATCTTTTTCAAACTGTTTATGTTCCATCTATTTCTCGAAATCTAGTTTCATTATCGAAACTTGATATAGCTGGATATTCCTGTATGTTTGGGATGAATGTTACAGTTTGTATAAAGATAAAGTTCTTATTGGTTCTGGTGTTCTGTATGATGGTTTGTACAAGTTAAAACTTGATAATTGTATTGCTGAATCTCTTTTAACTGTGCATCATATTGTAAGAACGAAACATGATTTAATGAATGAAAGTTCTGCTTATTTGTGGCATAAACGATTAGGTCATATATCCAAAGAAATAATGAAAAGATTGATAAATAATTAAATCCTTCCACATTTGGATTTTGCTGATCTAAATATTTGTGTTGATTGTATTAAAGTAAAACAAACAAGAAACACAAGTAAGAAAACAGCCATAAAAAGCAGACAGCTCCTTGAAATCATACATATGATATATGTGGTCCATTTGATGTTCCATCTTTTGGTGGAGAAAAATATTTTATCACATTTATTAATGATTTTTCACGTTATGGATATATCTATCTACTGAATGATAAATCTCAATCAGTAAATGCTCTTGAAGTGCTTATTACTGAGGTTGAAAGACAATTAGATAGAAAAGTGAAAATTATTAGATCAGATAGATGTGGTGAATATTATGGAAATTATGATGAAAATGGACAACATCCAGGTCCATTTGCTAAATTCCTTGAAAGCCATGATATTTGTGCACAATACACAATGCCAGGAACATCAGAACATAATGGTGTTGCAGAAAGGCAAAATCGTACATTAATGGATATGGTTAGGATTATGTTGAGTAATTCTTCTTTACCCTTGTCATTGTGGATACATGCATTAAATACTGCTGTATATTTATTAAACAGGGTTCCTAGTAAGGCAGTTTCAAATACACCATTTGAACTGTGGACAGGAAGGAAACCAAGTTTAAGACACCTGCATGTTTGGGGTTGTCTAGCAGAAATAAAGATTTATAATCCACACGAAAGAAAACTGGATTTAAGAACAACCAGTGGTTTTTTCATTGGTTATCCAGAAAAATCTAAATGGTATAGATTTTACTGTCCTAGCTATAGTACAAGAATTGTTGAAACTGAAAATGCTAGGTTCATTGAAAGTTGTGAGACCAGTGGGAGTTTGGAATCACGTAAGGTGGAAATTAAAGAAGTTAAGGTGCAAGTTCCAATACCTATAACTTTTGCTCAAGTTATTGTTCCACCGGTTGTTGATCGTATTAATGATCCATACGAACAACAAATTAACGATCAAACTCCACATGATGAGGTTGTCACTGATGAACCTATAAGAGATGAACCACTAGAAATATCATAAGAAGATCTATAAGAGAAAAAAGATCTGCTATTTTTAGTGATTATGTGCTTTATCTTGACGAGTCCGAATGTGATTTAGGACTTAATGATGATCCAGTTTCATTTTCACAGACCATGGAAAGTAAATATTTTGATAAATGGTTAAATGCCATGAAAGATGAGTTGAAATCAATAGAACAGAATGATGTTTGGGAACTCGTTCAATTACCAAAAGGTTGTAAAAGAGTTGGGTGTAAATGGGTCTATAAGACCAAACACGACTCTAATGGTAATATTGAACGATATAAAGCCAGACTTGTTGCCAAAGGTTTTACTTAGAAAGATGGCATTGATTATAAATAACCTTTTTCTCCTATTTCGAAAAAGGATTCTTTCAGAATTATTATGGCAATGGTAGCTCATTATGATTTAGAGCTCTATCAAATGGATGTCAAAACTGCCTTTCTGAATGAGAATTTAGATGAGGAAGTTTTTATGGACCAACCTGAAGATTTTGTTCTTGAAGGACAAGAACATATGGTGTGTAAATTAAACAAGTCAATATACGGACTTAAACAAGCTTCCCGATAATGGTATCTTAAGTTTAACGATATCATCACTTCCTTTGGATTTAAGGAAAACATCGTTGATCGGTGTATATATCTAAAGGTCAGTGGAAGTAAGTTTATATTTTTGATTTTGTATGTTGATGATATCTTGCTGGCAACTAATGATCTTGGTTTAATGTATGAAACCAAAAAATATCTCGATAGTAGCTTTGAAATGAAAAATATGGGAGAGGCATCCTTTATGATAGGAATAGAAATATTCTGGGATAGATCACAAGGATTGTTAGGACTGTCTCAGAAAGCCTATATTAATAAAGTTCTGGAGAGATATAGAATGGATAAATGTTCTGCAAGTGTTGTTCCAATTCAGAAAGGAGATAAATTCAATCTCAATTAATGTCCAAAGAATGAATTGGAACATACACAAATGAAAGATATTCCTTATGCTTCTGTTGTGGGCAGTTTGATGTATGCACAGACTTGTACCAGGCCCGACATTAGTTTTGCTGTCGGCATGCTGGGAATGTATCAAAATAATCCAGGCATAGAGCATTGGAAAGCTGCAAAGAAAGTGTTAAGATATTTACAAGGAACGAAAGATAACATGCTCATTTATAGAAGATCTGATTATCTTGAAGTAATTGGATATTCAGATTTTGATTATGCTGGATGTGTGGATACCAGAAAATCCACATTTGGCTATTTGTTCCTTTTAGCCAATGGTGCAATCTCCTGGAAGAGTGCGAAGCAGTCTGTCACTTCTACGTCCACTATGGAAGCTGAGTTTGTAGCATGCTTTGAGGCTACAATTCAGGGTTTATGGCTGTGGAATTTTATTTCAGGAGTTGGAATTGTCGATAGTATTGTCAAGCCGCTAAAAATTTATTGTGGTAATTCTGCAGCAGTCTTCCAAAGGTGCTAAACATATTGAATTGAAATACTTGGCTGTTAAGGAAGAAGTTCAGAAACAAAGAGTGTCAATAGAACACATTAGCACAAACCTTATGATTGCAGATTAGTTAACTAAAGGATTGCCATCTAAGATATTTACGGAACATGTCGAACGAATGAACATTTCTGAAAGTTAACTTTATGTTTATGATTGTGTTCTGTATATAATTAGTACTCTTGAGCTCATGTATTGATAGTTTCTGATATACACTTATGAATCATGTTTAAATTATGTTGAATGCATTCATAATGATATTATGAACTGATGATGTTATAAACAGGATTTGTCTTTAATAAAGACACTTATGTGGACCATTATGTTATTTCTTTTATCGATTATGTTGAGTATAAAAGTAATAGTGTGATACATGGAAGGAACTATGTTGGGATAAATTGACATATTACCGCCATGATCCATATTATTTATATACTTGATAATGATGTTATGCTTGATTGACATTAAGATAGATTTGATAATGTGATATGGACCAAGTGGGAGAATGTTAGAACTATTGCCGTTTGACTGAAGAATGAATCAGTGAAAAATGATGTTTCTGTTATTTTATAATCGTCCACTGTAACCGTGGACGTTTATCGATTACAAGTAGTCGTGGACGTTTAACGATTACAAGTAGTCTTGGACGTTTGATGTTTACAGTAAAGAGTGGACGAATATAATTATGTACAGTAACCGTGGACGAATATAAATGCTCATGTAGTTATGTACAGTAACCGTGGACGAATAGAATTGTTCACAGTAACCGTGGACGTTTATCAATTACAGTAAGATGGACGTTTATTAATTACAGTAAAGAGTGGACGACTGTTATTGTCCACAGTCATCGTGGACGTTAAGAGATTACAGTAAAGATTGGACGACTGCAATCGTCCACACTTTACTGTAATTGTCCATTGCATTAAGAGTTGCAATCGTCCACGATGCAATCGTCCACTATAAGGATAACAAAAACAACAATTGATCACTGTTTTGCTCTGTAATGAATTTTTACAGATAAAGCCAAATTTTATGAAACTCAAACGTCAAATTAAGAAACCCATGTGATGTGGTCCATATGTGTACAAATCTTATTGATCATGACATTTTTTATTTTACTAATGAAGAGATTAAGTTGATGAAACTTAATCATTACTGTAACTTTAAGGAAGAAATTGGTCCTTTCTCCACCTAAGAAGAAAGAACGAGAAATTATTCCATCGAATTTCTCACTTAAGAAACTTAAGGGTTAAGGGAGGGAAATCAGTTTCTGTCACCATGGAATCAAGTAAGTATTTCTCTTTTCTTCGATTATGATAGAGTTGTGAAAATCAATATGTTCACGATCCCATTGTTTCTCCTTAATGAAAGTGAGAAACTATTATGAAAGCATGTGTAAGACTAACAGCTCTACCATTTACCAACAACCAACAAACAAAAAGAAAATGCCAGCGAAAATGATGCGCTAAAAAAGCCCAAAAAAGGGTCATAACGAATAGATTGGTTCAGTGGGAGATATTATTCAACAAATTGAGGGAAAAGTGAAGACAGCATAGAGTCAAACCTTCGGTACCACAGTTCTCCAAATCAAAAGTGAAGTAACCTTCCATCCTGACGAAGATAACACCTAAAACCCAAGAAAGTTAGTGTACCTGGACTCAAAAAGAAAAAAATAACAACCAAACAATATAATATATATATATATATATATATATATATATATATATATATATATATATCTCTATCTCTCTCTCTCTCTCTCTCTCTCTCTCTATTTCCAACGAAAACTGCAGCGAGCTTGAGCGCGGGATTGTGAAGATGAAGGTAAAATAATCGACTAAGAATTCAAAAGGAGTGTAACGGCTGCCGGAAGGGTCAAATTGCAATCTGGTCCTAAAAATATGAGTAATTCACAATATTTCCTAAACTTTTTTAATTATCCTCATTAGGACCTAAAATTCAAAAATTTGTCTTTTCGGAAGGGCAAAAAAACAAAAACAAAAACAATGTTAATTAAATTGAAGTGGCATGATATTCTACCCTGTTGGTAACATATTAAGTAAGGGATGACTATTTTATTAAATATTTTAAAATAAAGTCATGACCAAAATTATTTATTTGAGGATATTATGAAGTTGTTGGACTAAAATCCAACGTGACAATCCTACATAAATAATACTCTCTACCTTTAATTCACTTGAATAACTTTAATCACCCAAAATTTAATCTTTTGAATTATTTAGATTTGCTAATACAATTTCATCTTTGTAGTTTAATACTTCAAATGTTAACTATATAATATGGGTGTGACATAAACATGAACAGCCTCCTCTAATTTGCCCAAAAGCTGGCATTTTGAAGGGGCCTGCTATTTGACATTTTGGATAAAGACAGCCTCTTTCTGTCTCCCTCTGTGTCAAAATTGTAAGCGAGAGTTAAGTGAGTCTGCAAAGGGGGAATTGGGTAGAAGAAGAGGGAGTCCGTAATGGCGGATTCAAACTCTCTCTCCCCTGTCATCCTTGCTTCTCTCTATAGTTGTTGCTCCAACCCTAATTACCCTCCCACTTATTTTTCTTCATGTCATTGTTGTTTTCATTAATTTTGTAATACCCGGTTTTTATATAGACCAATTCTCTATCTCTTGTAGCTAATGGTGCATTTTATATGGCAATATTAAATGTAGGGTTGGTGGATGACTAGACAAGGGCATATGAGTAATTGGAAATTTAAAAAGTGGATAATGTATTTAAGGAAAGAGGTTTTGAGTTATTTCACGGTAGCCGCCACCCTTTCCCTCATTTCCTCTCGGTTTTTCAGCTCGAGCAGCAGGATTCTCCAGGCGATTCCCCTGTTCGATTCTCCTTCAACCTAGGTGAACTCTCCTCGTCTTCTTGTGATTTTAGTAGTTAGATAGCTGAGGGAATACAATGTATGAAGTTTCGAGGAAAACGCTATGATTTGGTATAGATTCGGGTTTCTGTGAAATGGGAATGCACGAAGATCCGAACTCCATAATTTATTTCCTTAAACTCCTGGATTGTTTAGAATGAAGTATAACTAACATACTGCCTACGATTTTAGGTTTGAGCTAAACCGAAGTAGCTAGCAACCAAGTAATTCCAGGAGGGCCAGGTAAGTAGAGTTTGTATTTGCCTTCGGGCCTACATCACAAAACACTAGGATTTTTTTGTATGCATGAAAGTATGTTTCATTTCAATTGCCATGCATCATATTTTGGAAAGAAAACGAAAATGAATTTACATGAAGTAGCATGGTGAGTTGTGAACAGATTGAGACAATACATTTTTAAGGGAATTAATCCGCCCCTTAATCGAACATAACTGGATTCATACCTTGGGAAAAACCGATCCACCTCCCATTGTATCAGGGATCAATCATCTGTTAAGGGAACTAATCCACCCCTTAAGTGACATATATGTGGATTCATACCCTGGGAAAGCTGATCCACCTCCCATTGTATCAGGGATCATCAGACCGGTTGAATGAATGCAATATAACTGAGGAAGAGGAATGTAGAAATTGCATATTTAGGATTTGCATATCTCTGTACTTCCATCATTTCTTGCTCTGCTTACTTAGCATTAGGCTAATAGATGAGTTTTGTGATGTAGGTGTTGAGAATATAGCAGGTGATTTCCTTGATCGTGCAAATGAATAGATGTGGTTGGAGGAATACTCTCATGTTCTGGTTCGGCAAACTGTTGAGGCGGATTAACTGATGTCTGCAGATATGAGAAATTAATTGACAATGATTTAGTCTGAGTATGTTGAATTTTTATAACAGTAGAGATTGCAACCTTTTGAATACATTTTAGAATTTCTGATGTTAGTGTCCTGTTGAATTTCTAGAATGCTGATTTTACGGAATTTGAGTAATACAATGAATTGAGGTGTTTTAGAATGAGTTTTGGTAAAATGTTGAGTCCAATTGTTAGTCAAGTTTACTGTCAAATTGTTCAGTCCATCGATATGAAGTTGAGTAATACGTCTATTTGATGTTGTTTGGTAAAGTCTATCGGCAGGAGAAGAGTAGTTGTTTTGTTGTCCTACCGGTAGTTGATAAGCAGTAAACTTGCCTTCTATCGGCATACGTTTTAAAAGTCACGTGATAAGCACGTATCGGCAGAAGCTGGATAATTAAGTTATCCTGCTGACGTCATCGGCATAAGTAGGACATTCTGCTTAGCCGTTTAGCAATCGGCAGAAGTTAGATAATGGGTTTATCTGGCTGACGTCACCGGCAGGAGAAGCTGGATAATTAAGTTATCCTGCTGACGTCATCGGCAGAAGCCTGTTATTTATATATGGCCTATTCCGTTGACTAGTCGTCGGCAGCTGTGTTTGAGTCGTGACGTCATCGGCAGAAGCCTGTTATTTATATATGGCCTATTCCGTTGACTAGTCGTCGGCAGGGGCGTTTGACCTCTGTCACCCCATCGGTATTTAACGATTTAAACTTTTACTTCCTTCAACTAATTATTCCTTAACACTTCAACTGATTCTTTCAAACATTATTTTACAGTTTTTATTAATTCACATCTTGTCTAAATGATTTTCCGCTGCAAGTTTTAAACATTTTTAGGTTTTAATAAGCATCAAATCTTGATCCTCGAGTGAAATTGTAAATTGCTCCGAGAGTTCTTGGTGATGTTTGCGTTAGTGGTAACGAACCGGGTTCAGATAACTCGGGGCGTTACAAATTTAATCCCCATCTAACATTAAAACCTTCCCCAGTTCCCAAAAACTTTTGCAGCTTTCTCAGTAGTTCTGTTTTTCTTTTAAGAACGAGGAGACTTTCTCCAAAGAAAGTCCTTGATAGCGGCAACAACTTCATCAGCATAACTACCATTTCTATTTCAGAGGGTGAAGACCTCTGCGAACGTGAGGCGCACGTGGACGCGGAGAATCTTCACACTCTGAAATGTCCCTTGGGGAAACGGGTTGCCGTTCTCCGCACGCGGCAACCTGTTCTCTTCAAATCACTCCTCGCGGATGGTATTTGCCAGTTTTTGTCCATTTCGTAAACTTTGAGCCATTTTTCACACAAAATCAAAATTTAATTTATTTTTTACACTCATCCGATAGTTGAGTCTAAAAAATGGATTTTACCCATCTTAAAAACAGTGCAAACATTTTGAAATTGGACTGAGAAGTGCAATGGGGAGGCAACTCTTTAATGGACCGCCTCTCTCACCCAGATTTTGAGCTTGAGCTCTTGATGTCTGAGCTGGGCCCCTTCGTATGAACTCTGCAGTTGTGCCTGTGTATCTCTTTTTGATGGACCTATGTGGGTTAGAGTCCTTATGTGGACTTTTATGGCCTTTACAGTCATGGGTTGTGCATCTCTCATTCTATACGAACTGGGCCCTCGGGCTATCTTTGTCCAGACTCGCCTGAGCTGACTTCTCTAGGCTTGTCTAGTTTTTACTCTTATGGGCTACACTGTGTATAAGCTTGGGCTTCACTTAGATAAACATATGTACCTCTTCGATTGGGTTGGACAATACTTCATTGGGGATGGGCTTTTCTTCAAAGGACATGGCGATGAGCTGGCTTCTATCTCATTAGGTTGCGCTTTGGATGGGCTTCTTCCTCTCGTTTGCTTAGCCAATGCTAATTCTTGTGCTGGGCCCATCTTCCTTTCTGATTGGGTTGGGCATATCTTTGCTGGGCTGAGCTCTTCGTCTCGATTTTGGCAGAGATCTTTCTCTCTGAATGGGTCGGGCAATGCTTCATTTCGATTTTATTTGACGAGGTGGCTTCTATCTAGGTGGGCTGTGCTTGGGCCCATACTATTAGTCTGGGCTGGGTTTAAATTTTTAGTCAAGGCTATTTTAACCAACTGCGCGTGGTGATGAGCCTGAACAATTAATCTCGAGCCAGGCCTTCTTCAATAGGGCAGGGTGTCTCTCGAGTAAGGCTACGCTCCTATTACTGTGTAACACCCGGCATTTTAGCCATGTAAATATTCAATGAATTATTAAACGGGATTAATTTGCCATTAATAAAATGCGTATTTTACTGCAGTCGTTGTGATGCTTTATGGAAAAACAGGTTTCGGAGAAAAACCAAATCGATGAACTAAATAACAATTTAGTTAGAAACCAATGGAAGGGCAAAATGGGAAAGCAATTAAGGTTGTGGGAGGAAGCCAATGGATGGATGCCAAGTGTTCAACTTGTTGAGGAAGCCATGTTCTTCCTCTCTTCTCTTCCTCCTACGTGAAACACTCCTCATTTTCTCTTCTCTGTTTCTCTCCACTCCTCTCTGCCTTTTTCTCTTCCAGACGACGAACGATTATCGAAGCTCCTCTGATCTCTTCAGTTTCTTCTGATTTCTCCATCTAAGGTAACCCACTAATCTAGTTAGCGATTTTGGACTAGTTATCCGTGAGTTTTGTTGAAGTTTTAGGGTTAAGATATTTTGGAGAAAACTCGTTGTTTTGTACGAAAACACGTTAGTTTGTTTTCTAAAGGTTTGAATGGAGTTTGGAGCATATCCTACTAAGTTATTAGTTAGCATTTTTGCAACTCGATTTATATTTTTTTTAACGTGCATATTATAGGTTCGTGACTCGTCGTGGCAACACGAACAAAGCTTGCAACTCACAGACAACAGGTAAGTTCGTACGCGTAGGTTTGGCCCTTAAGGCCCTACAGCAGGAGATACTAGGTTTTGGTTGTCGGGTAGTTAGTGTTGACTTATTGAGTGTTTAAGTCTAAATATGTTTTTGATGATGTATTTGTATGTTCAGGAAAGTAATTTGATTCTGTTTAGTATATGAGAATAATGAGTTATGCATATGAAATTAATTGGTTGGAAATGCCCTTGAAAAGGGTATTTTAGTAGTCTAACAACTGTGGTTAAGTGTACAGGGCTGAATAGTAAAACAGGCTGAAAACTGAGAGACAAAGTTCTTCATCTGTCGGTAATTTTTAAAGTAGACTTACACCGATCGCAAATCATCCGATTGTTCACACCGAATGTTCACACCGATCACTAAACGACAACAGCGGAGTCGTTCAAAGAGAAAACATCCAATTGTTTACACCGATCGCTAAACGACAAAAGCGGAGTCGTTCAAAGAGAAAATCATCCGATTGCTTACACCGATTACTAAACGACAAAAAGCTACAGATACCGTTGGCGTTTCAAAGTCTTCCAAAGAGTAACTCTGTTGATAGCTAGACGACAAATTTCTAAAGACTTCTACTGATAGTGGTTCAGCTTTTTAAAGCAATCTATACCGATGGCGGTTCAGCGTTATAATGTCACATCTGCCGATACCAGTTCAAAACGATGTAATGCTGCATCATCCGATGGAGGTTCAAGCATTTCAAAGACAACATCATTCGATGGCGGTTCAAGCATTTCAAAGACAACATCATCCGGTGTACAGTATCTTCCGCCAGATTTAAAAACAAAATGTCGCGAGGCTACAGTTTGTCGTCCATGGCCTTAACTCCAGAGCATTAATGGCGACGAGCGAATAGCAACTCCAGAAAGCAACGGCTAGCTACTTTGTACGGATGGTGCCCCAACGGTAATAAAATTTCCATATTCGGATAAGGAGCATTGAAGTTCATTAGCCGTTTGCAGACAGAGTATTTAAGAGAAGAAGATAGCTCGAAAAAACAACTTTTGCGAAAATCATTTCTGAGCCCTAACGAGTTGAATTTTTCATACTCTGTATTTTCATCTACTCCTCTCGAATCCTTAACTTGAGATTTAATCCTTGAGGGAGAGTAGTCTGTACTGAAAAGCTACAAATTTATTATTTTGTAAAAGACAGTGGATTGTCGCCCGTGAAGAACAATTCGGTTTGTAAAGGCTGTAGATCGACGCCCGTGAAGTGTGATCTGGTTATTCTCTGAGAAGAAGAAAAAGATCTTCAAGGGGGAAACCTTGAAGCGTGGACGTAGGCAAGTTTTGGCCGAACCACGTAAAAACTGTGGTGTCAATTTCTCTCTTTCTCTCTCCTTTATTGTTTGATTATTAGCTGTCTAAAATATCAGTTGAGCATAAGAGAGAAATTGATTAGATTAATAAATTAAGTAAGTTTAAAAAGTCTAATTCACCCCCCCTCTTAGACAAATACGATCCTACAATTGGTATCAGAGCGTGGTTTTACATTGTCTAAGTTGTTTTTAAATACTCTGTGATATTTACAATAGCATTCAACACAAATTCCACGCACGTAGAAGGTCAAGCCATTAATGGACCTCTTTTTTTTATGGTAGTGATTATGTATACTGGAAGGCAAGAATGAGAATATTCGCTCAAGCCATGGATTATGAAATCTGGAACTTAATAGAGAATGACCCTTTCAAGGCCATGAAAACTGAAAATGGAATTAGTATTCCTAAGGTTCCCTCTGAACTAACAGAGTCCGATAAGAGGAACCTGAGTCTAAATGCCAAAGCCATAAACACCCTATACTGTGCTCTGAATCGAGATAAGTTTAATAGAGTACAAGGGTGTGAGGGCGCACAAGAGATTTGGCACTTATTAGAGATCACACACGAAGGCACAAACCAAGTGAAAGAGAGCAAACTAAACATGCTTATACACGAGTATGAGTTATTTTCTATGCCTAAGGATGAATCTGTTTCTTCTATGTTCACAAGATTTACTAACATAACTAATGGTTTAAGAGCTTTTGATAAATCTTACTCTAGTGAAGAATAGGTCAGGAAGATTCTCAGATGTCTTCCAAGAAGTTGTCAGCCGAAGGTGACAGCCATTCAGGAAGCAAAGGATCTCAAGGTTCTAAAACTTGAGAAGCTCATTGGATCACTCATGACACATGAGATCACAATGAGGTCAAACGAGAAGGAGGATCTCAAGGAAAAAGAGGCTACAAAAAGAAAGGATATTGCTCTGAAAGCCTCCTCCAGTAAACAAGAAGTATCTGAGGAAGAAGAAGAAGAAGATGATGAGGATATAGCTCTCATCACTAGGAGATTCAGCAAGTTTCTCCGAAGGAAGAAGCTGCAAGGGAGAAGTTTTCCTAGGAGTGATAGGCAACCTAAAGACAAGGAGATTACCTGCTTTGGGTGTGGAAAGCCGGGTCACATGAAGGCCGATTGTCCACAAGCTAAAGGCCCCAAGAAATTCAAAAAGAGGGCAATGAAGGCCACTTGGGATAACAGTGAGAGTGACTCCTCTTCAGAAGACGAGGAGGTAGCCAATCTGTGTTTTATGGCACACGAAAATAAGGTTAGTATTTCCTCAAGTGATAGTGAATCTGATGATGATGGTGATATGGTTGATGCTTTTAATGATCTAGTTAAGCAATTTGGTATACTTAAGACTAAATATAATTTGTTGAAAAAGGAAAATGTTAGTCTGATTGAAAAGCATGCAAAAGAAGTTGACTCATATGAAAAGAAAATTAGTGATCTGAAAAATAAAAATGAAGATTTGAATGATATCATTCTGAAATTTACTAATGGCACCAAATTATTTAAGATGTTATTAGGTAGTCAGAGAGCAAATTTTGACAGAGCAGGTTTAGGTTATGACAAGTCTAATAAAAAGAAGGCTTTTAAGAATTTCTTTGTTAAATCTACTGTTTGCCATGCGTGTAATGAAGTAGGGCATAAATCCTTTGAGTGTCCTTTAAAATCAAACAATATCAAATCTGGCAGTAAACTACAATGGGTTCTTAAGGGGACCAGACCTAACACTAAGACCCAAAAGATTTGGGTACCTAAGAAGACCAATTGATTATTGTTTTGCAGGTTGAGTGTTCTCCCTCAAAGAATCAGTGGTACCTTGACAGTGGATGCTCAAGGCATATGACGGGAGACTCAACCAAATTTGCCTTTGTCAACAAAAAGAAAGGAAATATTACTTTTGGTGGAAACCAAAAGGGGAGAATCGTTGGCATTGGCAATATAGGTAACAGCTCTAATCCCATTATAGAAAATGTGCTGTTAGTAGAAGGTTTAAAGCATAACTTGCTTAGTATTAGTCAGTTGTGTGATAAAGGCTATAAGGTAACATTTAAATCAAATGCTTGTGTGATCAAAGACATTTCAAATAACAACGTACTATTTAAAGGCTATAGAAAAGAAAATATCTATATTATTGATCTGAATGATATTGAGCATGTTGATGAGAAATGTTTTGCTGTTAATTCTTCCAATGATAGTTGGATTAGGCATAAGAGATTAGGACACGTAGGGATGGATACCTTAGCTAAGATTACTAAGGATAATTTAGTTAGAGGGATCCCTAAGATAACATTTGAGAAGGATAAGGTCTGTGAAGCCTGCCGAATGGGTAAGCAGATCAAAAGTTCCTTTACATCGAAGAATGCAATCTCTACCTCCAAGCCTTTCCAACTTCTTCACATGGACCTCTTCGGTCCAGCTAATATAGCCAGCTTAGGAGGTAAATTCTATGCTTTTGTCATTGTTGATGACTTCTCTAGATTTACTTGGGTGTTCTTTCTAAAGTCAAAGGATGAGACCTTTGATACCTTCTCTAGTTTTAGGAAAAGAGTTCAAAATGAAAAAAGAACTCACCATTGTTGCTATTCGTAGTGATCATGGTGGAGAACTTGAAAATGAGAGATTTGAACTATTGTGTCTCAAATATGGAATTGAGCACAACTTTTCCTCCCCTAGAACCTCTCAGCAAAATGGCGTTGTTGAGAGGAAGAATAGGTCTCTTCAAGAGCTAGCCCGAACTATGCTCAATGAAAATACCCTTCCAAAATACTTCTGGGCTGAAGCTGTGTCAACAACTTGTTATGTTCTTAATCAAGTCTCTATAAGACCTATTCTAGAGAAAACTCCCTATAAGCTTTGGAATGGCAAAACCCCTTCTGTTAAGTACTTTAGAGCCTTCGGTAGTAAATGTTTCATTCTTAATACTAAGGATAACTTAGGAAAATTCGATTCCAAATTTGATCTTGGAATTTTTCTGGGTTATTCTCTTTCCAGTAAAACTTATAGAGTGTTCAATAGGAGAACCCTAGTTGTAGAGGAATCTGTACATGTCAATTTTGACGAGTCCCCTCAGCCCACAATCAATGTGGATGAGGATGTTTCTTTATAAAAGCATCTAGATTCCCTTTCCCTAGATAAGCCCACAGATACCCTTCAAGGAGATAAATCTCTAGAACCCTCTTCAAATTCTCTAGAAATTGTTTCTGTCAATGATGAAAATTCTGCTCTTCCTAGGGATTGGAAATATGTCAAAGATCATCCCTTAGATGAAGTCTTAGGTGATCCTTCCTTAGGTGTAAAGACTAGATCTTCTCTTAGGAATCTCTGTGCCAATGTGGCATTTGATTCTCAAGTAGTGCCTAAGAAATTTGCAGAGGCCGAGTTTGATGATAATTGGATGTTGGCTATACAAGAGGAGCTAAATCAATTTCAAAGGAGCAAGGTATGGGAACTTGTTCCACGGCCTAAGGAACATCCCATTATTAGAACTAAGTGGGTTTACAAGAATAAATTGGATGAAAATGGGATTGTTGTAAGAAATAAGGCTAGACTAGTTGCTAAGGGATACTCTCAAGAAGAAGGTATTGATTTTGAGGATTCCTTTGCCCCTGTAGCTAGACTAGAGTCAATCAGAATGCTCTTAGTTTTTGCCTGCTACAAGAACTTCACACTCTTTCAAATGGATGTAAAGAGTACATTCTTAAATGGTTTCATCACAGAAGAAGTTTATGTTGAGCAACCTTTAGGTTTTGAAGCCTTTGATAAACCCGACCATGTATACAAACTAAGGAAAGCTCTTTATGGTCTTAAGCAGGCTCCTAGAGCTTGGTATGATAGATTGAAGAATTTCCTTGAGGAAATGAATTTCAAAAAGGGTAACACCGATTCAACTCTATTTACCATGCAAAAGGATGAGGATATTCTGTTAGTTCAAATCTATGTCGATGACATTATTTTTGGATCAACTAATGTCACTATGTGTAATGAATTTTCCTCCCTCATGCAAAGTGAATTTGAAATGAGTATGATGGGGGAGTTAAAATTCTTCTTAGGATTCTAGATCAGTCAATCTCCTGATGGGATTTTCTTCTGCCAAGAAAAATTCATTAATGAGCTCCTAAATAAATTTGGTCTTGAATCTGTTAAATCCTCTAGAACTCCCATGAGTACCACAACTAATTGGACAAAGATGAAAATGAAATAAATGTGGATATTAAAAAATATCGTGGTATGATTGGTTCATTGTTATATCTGACTGCAAGTAGGCCAGATATTCTCTTTAGTGTATGTCTATGTGCTAGATTCCAAGCTGCTCCTAAGGAGTCTCATTTATCTGCTGTGAAAAGAATTTTCAAATATTTGAGTGGGACTTATGACTTAGGATTATGGTATCCGAAGGGCACCTCTTTTGATCTGGTTGGATACTCTGATTATGATTATGCTGGAAGTCTAGTTGATAGAAAAAGTACTAGTGGCACTTGTCAGTTCTTAGGGGAATCTCTAGTGTCTTGGTACTCTAAGAAATAGAATTCTGTTGCATTATCAACTGCTGAGAGTGAATATATTGCTGTTGGCAGTTGCTGTGCACAAATGCTTTGGATGAAGCAAACTCTAGAAGATTATAATCTTTTCTTTGATAGGATTCCTATTCGGTGTGACAACACCAGTGCCATTAACATTTCCAAAAATCCGATCCAACATTCTAGAACTAAGCATATAGAGGTCAGTTATTACTTTATAAGAGATCATGTTCAAAAAGGTGATATTTCCTTAGAATTTGTTAATTCTATTGATCAATTAGCTGACATATTTACCAAGCCTTTGGATGAAAAGACCTTCAATAATATTAGAATAAGGCTAGATCTCATTCGGGTTGAGAAAATCTAAGATTCTTCTTCTGTTGGTAAATTCTGTTGGTCTCTGAAGACATCGGAAGATGTATGTCTTCTATTAGGCATCGGATAATGTATATCTACCGATAGGCATTGGAATATATATTCTTCAATCTGTCGACACGTGTCATTCATCGAACGATATCTGATTTTCAAATATATATTCTTATCGGGCGAAACCATCAAGCATTTAAAACTTGTTTGTCTGAGACGCTTCATCTTTCGCGCCCTTTCAAAAGCCTCTGCCCTACCAGTCATCCCTTCACCTCCTAAATTTCTCCTCTCTCGAGTTTCACTCTCTTGTCGATCAAATGGCTTCATCATACCGTGCTGTTCCGAAACCGGCCAAGAAGAAGGCTAAAATTTCAGTCCGTCAGTCATGAGAGCTTCTTCGTGCAACCCATTGGCCATCGTTATATTTTCATGATCAGGCTGCTGAAGCCAAGTATCATGACGATTTCAAACATAAATCCTTGATTCCCAGTAGGGGTATTATCCCTGATGATTTAGTTGGATTAGATATTGTTGAACCTTTGCAAGATCTTGGATTACTGGGATTATTTGACGTCGAATCTTTCTATTATCCTGAGGCTATCAAAATGTTTTATGCAAACCTTAGCTTTCCCTCAGATATCTCTACTCTTTCAAGCTATGTGTATGGAAAGCACATAACTATTACCTCTCAAACCATCAATGCCCTTCTGGGGAGTCCTCACCTAAATGGTCTTCCCAAATTTTATGGGTCAGGACTTAAGCCCCCTTTTCTTAACTCTCCTGCGGGCTATCAATTTTTGAAGGCTATTGCTTTGGACCCGAATCTCATTCCTGATATCTTAAAGAGCAAGCATCTCAATATCAAGGCTCGGCTCTTGCACCAGATGATCGGGTATAATATCATTCCTAAGGGTGGTCACCACGATGAAGTAAGTGGTATGGATTTGTTTGTTTTGTTTGCCCTTTATCAAAAGACCCCTTTGATATGAGCTTCATTGTTTTACGAAAGATGGTTCAAAGTGTCTCCTCCAGGGCTTCTTCCCTTCCGTATAATCTCCTACTCATGCGACTCTTTGAGCAGTTTGAAGTAGAATTTCCTGAGGAAGATGATCCCTTTCGATTGCAACCTTCCAGTTATTACTCTACCACCACTCCGAATCGTATGGGGATCAAGAAGATTAGGAAAGGAGATTTTGTTTTGGATGCAACTAAGAGGAAGGCTACTAAGACAGCATCTATAAGACTTGGGAAAAGGAAGCTTATCCTACCTGAGGAGTCTGTTCAAGAAGGCAGGGATGACTCTGAGATTCCTGCCTTTGATAATTCACCTTCCACCTCTCAGGTGTCTCGCTTCCAATCTCCTCCTCCAGTTCCCAGACTCCCTGCCCTCTCCTCTCATGCACTTTCTTCTGAGGCACTCTCTGCTCCATCCAATATACCTCCTCCATTTCCAGAAAATCCTACTTCTCCTCCACCTTCTATTGTATTACCTTCTTTGCCTGCTCCAGCTCCTATTCCTCCAGTCCTCCACACTGATCCTACTCTCCAAGTCCAAACTACTCCTCCAAGTCCAAATGCTCCTCCAAGTCTAAATGCTCCTCCAAGTTCACTTGTTCCTCCAGTCCAAACAACTCTTCAAGTACAAGTCTCCTTTCCACTCCTGTCCAATGCTCCTGCCACTCCACGAACTTATCAGAGGAGATTTTCAATGACTGAGGATCAGTACATTGATTTGAAGTCCTGCACTGAGAGCCTAGGGACAGCTCTCAGCTCTCTTAAGACCCAGCTGGATGCATCTATCGATGAAAAGCTCAACTTGGTAAAATCGGCTCTGAGCACGGATCTTGATGTGTCTCTCGATGCAAAGCTCAAACAGACAAAACTGGACTTGAGTAGGGATATTGATTCTGTCCAAGATCAGCTGTCTCATAAATTAGATCGACATAAGGACATTTTCACCCGGGATCTTCGGTCTCTCCAGTCAGATGTTGAAGCTCTTCGGCCAACACCACATAGCCCTCTGTGTTTCCCAGAGGATTGCTCTGAAGACCTCCTCCCTCCCATCATAAGACCTGAGGTTGGTGAAGTTGCTCGCCTCATGCCTATGGATCTTCAGGAGGCAGAACTGCAATTCCCTCCTACTATTGCTCCTCCTGTTCGTGAGCCTTCCTCTGTTCCAGCCAGTCCTATGGATGCATCTTCTGCTGGACCATCTGTCGAGCAACCATCCTCTGCTCCTCTACTAGAGCCTCCTACCAGTATGGAATTGGTAGTCTCTCCAGAAGCATTTCCTCCTCCTCCTCCATGTCTGGACCTGGTGGTCTATCAAGCCCCACTTCCTCTCGATCTTGCTTCACTTCAAGCACTCGTGGATGCTTATTTCTCCCCGAACCTTGAAGTGCCTTCCTGGCTTATCCATGCTTTTTGGCAGCATTTTTTAGATTTCTTTAAATAGGAGATATTTTTTTTTTAAACACAAACACAATTTGTTTTCTGGTATCCCTATTTTTTGTTACAACTGTTGTTTCTCTGAATTGTGTTGAATGTATTGCTTCTTATATCTCTCTGCTCATTTTTTTTTATAATGTCAATGGGGGAGAAAGTATTTGATGTACGCTGATATGTGAAATTAAATACTTAATATGACAGTACTAGTATGAATGAATGAAATCTGTTTATGAACAAAGTTTGTAATTGGTTTGAATACATTATTTATTATGCATATGTTGTGGGGGAGCTAGAATTATGTGGGAGAGTTTTACTTAATCAAATTTATAGGTTGTCATCATTAAAAAAGGGGAGATTGTTGACTTATTGAGTGTTTAAGTCTAAATATGTTTTTGATGATGTATTTGTATGTTCAGGAATGTAATTTGATTCTGTTTAATATATGAGAATAATGAGTTATGCATATAAAATTAATCGGTTGGAAATGCCCTTGAAAAGGGTATTTTAGTAGTCTAACAACTGTGGTTAAGTGTACATGGCTGAATAGTAAAACAGGGCTGAAAACTAAGAGACAAAGTTCTTCATCTGCCGGTAATTTTTAAAGTAGACTTACACCGATCGCAAATCATCCGATTGTTCACACCGATTGTTCACAACGATCACTAAACGACAACAGCGGAGTCGTTCAAAGAGAAAAACATCTGATTGTTTACACCGATCGTTAAACGACAAAAGCGGAGTCGTTCAAAGAGAAAATCATCTGATTGCTTACACCGATTACTAAACGACAAAAAGCTACAGATACCGTTGGCGTTTCAAAGTCTTCCAAAAAGTAACTCTGCCGATAGCTAGACGACAAATTTCTAAAGACTTCTACCGATAGCGGTTCAGTTTTTTAAAGCAATCTATACCAATGGCTGTTCAGCGTTATAATGTCACATTTGCCGATACCGGTTCAAAACGATGTAATGCTGCATCATCCGATGGCGATTCAAGCATTTCAAAGACAACATCATTCGATGGCGGTTCAAGCATTTCAAAGACAACATCATCCGGTGTACAGTATCTTCCGCCAGATTTAAAAACAAAATGCCGCAAAGCTATGGCCTTAATTCCAGAGCATTAATGGCGACGAGCGAATAACAACTCCAGAAAGCAATGGCTAGCTACTTTGTACGGATGGTGCTCCAACGGTAATAAAATTTCCATATTCGGATAAGGAGCATTGAAGTTCATTAGCCGTTTGCAGACAGAGTATTTAAGAGAAGAAGATAGCTCGAAGAAACAACTTTTGCGAAAATCATTTCTGAGCCCTAACGAGCTGAATTTTTCATACTCTGTATTTTCATATAATCCTCTCGAATCCTTAACTTGAGATTTAATCATTGAGGGAGAGTAGTCTGTACTGAAAAGCTACAAATTTATTATTTTGTAAAAGGCAGTGGATTGTCGCCCGTGAAGAACAATCCGGTTTGTAAAGACTGTAGATCGACGCCCGTGAAGTGTGATCTGGTTATTCTCTGAGGAAAAGAAAAGGATCATCAAGGGGAAAACCTTGAAGCGTTGACGTAGGCAGGTTTTGGCCGAACCACGTAAAAACTATGGTGTCAATTTCTCTCTCTCTCTCTCTCCTTTATTGTTTGATTATTAGCTGTCTAAAATATCAGTTGAGCATAAGAGAGAAATTGATTAGATTAATAAATTAAGTTTAAAAAGTCTAATTCACCTTCCCCTCTTAGACAAATATGATCCTACAGTTAGGTGGTAGGTTAAGTTCTAAGCTGAATGAGTTTGCTTTCTGTTTTGCTTGTTATCCTGTAGCCTGTTTAAGTTATGTTTAAGCACCGTAAATATTCATACATACACGTTTTCCTGAAAGTCATGTAAATGTTTTATGCACGAGGTTTGAAGTTAAGAAAGATAAAACCTGTAATGTAATGTACGGTTAAGTGTGGGACGAGGACTGACATCCTGTTCTGTATTTCTGTTTTGTATCTCTGTTATGTGCCTGATAGTGCACCCCTGTTATGTGCCTGATAGTGCACCTATGTTGCGCCAGTTCCTCTATAAACCTCACTTATACCTCTCTGTCCACTTGAACGTAAAGTTATGTATTTCAAAAGTTCATGCATAGCATATGCATTACTGCATTGTATGTTCTTACTGAGCTCTATGCTCATAGTTGAACTCCCTGTTGTAGGTATGGATCCTCCAGATGAGGACTTTATACCTCAGGCCGACGAATAGCTGGTTGGTGGCGCGAGCTTTCGGGGGTGGTTGCGGCAGCCAAACATATTTCTGACCCGAGGGTGAAGTTTTTAAAATGAATGTCATGTTTGTATAGTCTCTGTTGGGATTCTGTTAGAATTTTAATAATGTATAGGCTTTTGGGTTGAAGTTTTAAAACCTCTGTTTTGACAGTTGTATATATATATATTTTGAAATATTCTGGAACTGCTTGGAGTTTTTTTTTTTTAGGTTACGCATGGATTGTCTTAAGTTATAGAGTTATCCATACAGTTAGATTTTTGAACTTCTGTCATGTTTTCAAGCATATTTAAAAACTATGTTTTAATCGGGTTTCTTTTGGTTGGGGTACTTCAGATGTTGAGTGAGTGTTTAGTCCCTCTGTTCCATTCGGTCGAATTTGTCGACCGAATGGTGTAGAAATTAATTCCAGAGACTTAATCTGTCGACTAAGGCTAAGTATTAATCGTCCAAAGTTGTCGTCCGAACTTGTCGTCCAAACCTGTCGACCAGTTCTGTCATCCAAAACTTGTCGTCCAAACCTGTCATCCGTTTTGTGTCTTCCATTTTATGTCTTGTCATTTTAATGTTTAAGGCAGAGGTCACTTCGACCGATTTCATCACTGAGGTCACTTCGACCGAAACTCAGTCTTACTACTCTTTTGCACTTCGACCGATTTTGTTGTGGGCATAGCTCTTCAAGTGCTGTGTCTTGTCAACCGAAAACCCTGCTTTATTGTTTTAAAACAGTCATCCACGCTGTCCTTTAAAACTGTCATCCACACTGTTCTTTAAAACTGTCGTCCACGTTGTTCTTTGAAACAGTCGTCCACGCTGTCCTTTAAAATAGTCGTCCACAGCTTCTGTCATCCACTGTAGCCCTCCACTGCATGACTTCCAGTTTATGTTTCCCATTTTATTAAGTCTTCAACTGCATGTCTGTCATCTATTCTGCCTTTTGTTTCTGTCGTCCATTCTGCCTTTTATTTAAAACGTCCAAAGTATTCTGTCTTCTTGTTTTCTTCTATCATTTATATATGTAGTTCGATTTTAATTGTCATCCAGTTTTAAATGTGTCTTCCAGTCTTCAATTCCAAAGAAGGTTTATACTCTGTGTAAAGTTTTAAAAGTTCAAAAAAAAATATGTCCGGAATGAAGCTCGACGGCCCCAATCGGGTTGGGAGTCGTCACATACTGGGCTGGACATCATTTTATAAGATGGGCTTTTCATCTATGAACTTCTCTTGGCTGGGTTGAACGCTTTGTCTATGGGCTTTTCGTCTGGGCTTCATTTATGTAAAACGAACATAAATGTAAGTTAGAACTCTACGTTTATGTTCGTTTTACAGATTGAATCGTAAACTATTTTATTTCAACAAACCTAATGTTTTAATCGATTCCTACTAAAATTTAGCGCATACGCACAGGCGCACACATCACGTTTCAAAACACGTTGATCTCTTCTATGATGATTTCAAACTCTGGCTAGATCCACGTGGAAGTAGTACTCCAAATGGCAAATGGACAAACAAATCATGTGGTATTAATTAGGTTTGCATATTTATATCTTTTTTATTTAGTGATAATTAATTATATTAGGGAATTAATTTATTAAAGACATGCTTAGAAAGAAAGATGGGAGGCGAAGCAGGATACTTTCTTCCCATTCTCCCACCTTCCAATTTTTGTGGGTGTTTCTGTGTGCAAGATTCAGCCCCCTCTTCCCTTGGCCAATATTTTAACCTCGTTACTTCTGTTTCTCACCTCCCGCTTTTCGAATTCTCCTTCTTCTCCGCCGTCTGAGATCTCTGCGATCCCATTTTCATGGTAAAAAGTTGAAAACTGGGCGAGGACGCGGATCCTAGTGAATCTTCTGTTTGGGTTTTGTTTGGTTCGTGATGGGTTGGAGATATAAAGCTGGATTATGCCTCATAGCTGACGTAGTTACTCAGGTATTGGTTTTCTCTCTTTTTTCTTCCATGGATTTTTCCTTGTTTTACGCAATCCTGGAGTGTTTTTTTTTTCCTATCTGAATCGAGTAAAATCTGAAGTAGACGCAAGTTTTGGGTGCTTTGATGGTTGGGCGATGATATAATTTTTTCTTGGTTGATCCGAATTTTATGTAGACGTCTGATTTGCATTGACGTTTTTCGTTATTTAACTGCCAAGAGATTTTATATATAGAGATTTAAGATGGACATTTGAATTAATTTTCTTTGTCGAGTTTTAATATTATAGGATTGAGGGTAATACTTACAATGTAATGGTTAGTCACAAATTTGAAGCACGATTGCATTACTTTCACTCTGACTTCAATTGAAATTTACAGGCGTTCTTTTTTTCACAAAATTGAGTTGAATTTTTTTTTACATCTTTACTTGTATAGTTTAAATCTAAGAAATTTCTGCTTATTCTTGTTCATGGTTGTAAACTGCTTAGATAGGAGGAGAATTGGATAGGCAAAACTATAAGCAACACCAGAAAATACTCAAAAGTGTATTTGCTTTATCAATCGTATCTATTTCAGAAAAATCTCTGAACCTTATTTAGTGCAGCAAAACTTTCTTCTGTCTATTTAAGGTATCTGATTGGTCATGGCGATGATTATCTTGGATCAAATGCGCCATAGTTCCTGCTTGTTGTGTAATATATGATTTGTGTTTTATTATTTGAATATTATGTGATATAAATATTATAACAGTAAAATAAAGTGCACTTCGAAGCATGGGAGCCACGATTCAATCTTCCTTCGTTTATATTTATTTGTGCAGGGAATTTTTACAGATTATAAGCAACCATTTGCGATAACGTATCTAGGTGCATCTCTTATGGTAGTTTATCTTCCAATTGCATTCCTCAAGGATTGTTTTTGTAATTTGATAAAGCGTCGATCTTCTAGAGGTGGTAAAGTCTCTGATAGCGCAAGTGCTGGATTGAATTCTCCTTTAAAATACAATGGAGGGCAGAAAAACTTAGAGCTGGAACTACAGGGTAATTTGACTTAGAAAGACAGCGAAATAGATCTTTCAACTTATGAAGAAGAGAGGCCTTTAGTCTCCGGGCTTAAAGAGGATACACAAACTCCAAAACAGAGCAAAGAACTTACAATGAGAGAGTTTGCTACTTATGGGTTTTACATAGCTCCTATCTGGTTTGTAACCGAGGTATGAAGCATTTTTTTTAATTTGTTGAAATTATTTCATTTATTTATGGAAGTACTTGACTACCAATTCCATGCATATAGGAATTAAGAGCTTATAATGCAATTGCTTTGACATGGTTATGGCTGTAAAGAGAGTAGACAGATAAAACCATTTGTAGTCGATTATCTAATACGAATTCTCTTTCTCACTAAATAAATGACATTACATTTTTTACTGACTATCTCATTTTAAAATCAACAAGAGTCACTATTGTAGTTTGGTTTTACTTTCCAGTCAATAAATTTAATTTGATTTGAAGGACATTGAAAGAGAAAACGTTAATTTTTTCTATTTTGGTTTCCATATTTATAATTTGATGAGATACTTTGGTTTCAGTATTTGTCGAATGCTGCACTTGCACGCACGAGTGTTGCAAGTACGACAGTTCTATCTTCTACATCAGGCCTTTTTACGCTTTTCATTGGTGCATTTCTGGGCCAAGATTCGTTAAATGTATCAAAAGTGGTTGCTGTTTTTGACAGCATGACTGGTGTGGCAATGACAACTCTAGGAAAAACTTGGGCCACTGATGATTCACAATTAAGTGCTTCCCTGTAAGTGTATTCTTGTATCTTTTGCTACTCAAATCAAGTCTAATTTGAGCATTTTTCTTGGTTTTTTGAATTTTCACATTCTGTTTGGTAAAGCTTCTGTCTTGTCATTTAGGCAAATCAAGCCTGGAAAGACTATAAATCGCCACTCTGTCCATGTCCATAAAATGTTCATATTTTTTCGTGTTGAGGAAGTTTATTGGCTTTGTTAGGTAAAGTTGCTGATAATAAGTAACCTTTTTTATTTTAATTCTACACGTGTCATCGTCGTTTTGACCGCATGTGTCATCCTCGCTTTGAATTCAGTAATGGAAAACGCTCTCTCGTGGGAGATCTCTTATGCCTTCTTTCAGCTGTGTCGTACGGTTTGTTTACTGGTTCGTAAAAATGTTTTTCCGATAAAGATCTTTCTAATTTATTCCAACAGAAAATCATAGTTAGTTATATTTAGTGTTTGTTAACAGTGCTGCTCAAAAAATTTGCTGGGGGAGGAAGGCGAAAGAGTAGATGTACACAAAAGTTGTTTGGATACATTGGACTGTTTACGCTTGTAACTCTATGGTGGCTGGGTAAGTAGTTCTTTGATTCTTTCTTCTCCTAGCTATCAACTTTCTACCTGGGTTTCGTATATGATTTATCACAATGAATTTAGTCGGAATTTCATCAATAGCAATCAAGAGATAAGCTGAAACTAGGGTGATTTTTCAGTTTGGCCATTGACAGTGTTGGGAATAGAACCCAAGTTCACCATTCCTCACTCTGTTAAAATGGATGAGGTAGTTCTAGCAAATGGCTTCATTGGAAGCGTGCTTTCCGACTACTTCTGATCTGTAAATGTCTTCTTTATTTTGCTTCAGCTGCGTTAACTCAATATTTCTTGAATATTTTCTTTCAACAATGAAGGGCACTTTGTGTTGTTTGGACGACGCCTCTGGTGGCAACACTGGGGATGTCCCTGACGATTCCTCTCGCAATGGTCGCTGCCATGCTCATCCATGGCCGCCATTATTCTGCAGTTTACATTCTTGGCTCAGCCCAGGTTTGATTTTGACATAAGGCTAACTCATGTGTTTCGGTGAAAAAGTGGTTCTTAAAATAAAAGCAAGATGCAATTGAGATTTAGCTGATTACCCAGCATTTATTTCATCCATGTTCTTCAGCAGGTGTTCGTGTTTGCAGGATTTGTAATAGCAAATCTCTCGGACTGGTTCTCAAAAAAGCTGCGATTATAGCCTTGTTTTCTTTATAGTTAAAATTAACTATATCGTTAAATTAATATTTTAAGCAACTAAGTCAATATAATATATTAATTACTAATATTATTTTAATAGAAATCTTTATATTTAAATATATATATATTATATATTATAATGAAAAATTAATTTAATACACAAATTGTATTATATTATAATACAATATGATTAATATATTTTATAAATAATTATAATTTGTTATTTAATTACTTAAATATATATATATAATATGATATATAACTAAATTACATATTAATATATTATAATATATTAATTATCTAATAATTATTAAAAAATATAAGTAATTAACGTATATTTTATAAATATATTTCAATTATTAATATATTATAATTAATAATTAAAATTACGTTAATATAATATACTATATTATATTAAATATTAAATAAATTATAGTATATAAATTATGTAATATGTTAAATATGTTTAATATTTAAAGTTATCAACCAAATAATATTATTTTCACTATTAATTTAGTATAAAATAAATAATTTACCTATGAGTTATATTCTTTTAAGTTTATCATAATATAATATAACATAGAATTTATATTTAATCTTATTTAATAATGTAATATTATAATCAAACAAAATAATTATTTATATTATATATTTAATAGTTTATTAAGAAAAAATAAACTATTAAATATATAATATAAATAATTATTTTGTTTGATTATAATATTATATTATTAAATAAGATTAAATATAAATTCTATGTTAAATATTATATACTTAATTATACATATTAAATTTACTATAATTTTAAAAATTATTTATATTAATGTTATATAAATATTTTTTTTCACATTTTTTCAATGATTTTTAATTTTTAATGTCTATTTAGTTTATGAAATAAAGTGGCAAAATCGGTTTGGAAAAAAAGGTCCAATACGAATTAGTCTTAAATTTTAACTACACAATCAGCATATCACGAGAAGATGTTCCACGAAATTTTGTGACTTTTTCACATTTTTTCAATGGTTTGTAATTTTTAATGTCCGTTTAGTTTAGGAAATCAAGTGGCAAAATGAGTTCCCAAAAAAAGATTTGGTACAGATTAGTCTGAAATTTTAACTACAAAACTAGCATATCACGTGTAACATATCGAATTTTCTCCCAAATCAAGATAATCAAGGGTTTCCAATTATTCAATCTAACCCTAGTTAGCAGCCAATTAAAAATTTCTCAAATTAATTTATAATATTTGAGCATTAAAACCCTAATTTTAAAATAAAAATATCTCTAAATAATAATTGAAATATTAATTCAACCGAAGCTTTAAAACTTAAAATATTAAATATTTTTATCATAAATGCGGAAGTATAACAATTCATAAAACTTTATTTAAGAATTAAAATTCGATATAAAAACATAAAAAATCTTTGAAAACCAAAACATACTAATTTAAAACTCTTCCTTCAAACCAAAACATAGTATGAGAATAAACTCAGCAAGCAAAAATATGTGCAAGTGTAAAAATTAACATACAATTTTTCCTAATTTTGATTATATACTGGTTGGTACTCATTTCCCAAACAGCATATCACAATAAGATATTCTGTAAAATTTTGTGACTTTTCCACATTAGTCTGATTGTTTGTAATTTTTAATGTCTATTTAGTTTAAGAAATAAAATGGCAAAATCGGTTCGGGAAAAAAATGTATAGTTCGAATTAGTCTGAAATTTTAACTACACATTCAGCATATAAGGAAAAAATGTTCTGCAATGTTTTGTTACTTTTTCACATTTGTCAGAGTGTTTGTAATTTTTAATGTCCGTTTAATTTAGCAAGTATAATGGAAAAATTAGTTCAGAGAAAAAAAAGTTCATGTCTGGATTAGTTTGAAATTTTAACTACGCAACTAACTTATCAAGAGAGTTTTAGATTCCACCAAATCAAAGAATGGAGAGGCAAGAGAACACAAAGAAGAGTACAAAACTGCACTACACAGGGCTGTCACTTTATCCGTTCCACATATATATTCGCCTTCTCAATATGGAACTTTCACCGAGCAGGACGAAGGAGACGAATCCGTCTTATCTCCTCGAGAAAAAGCATGATAAGAGAAACTTGGGACAAGTTGATAGAGCGGCTCTTTGATAAGGATGAGTCGGGTCATATGGTCCTTAAAAAATCAAACAAACGAAACGAAACCACGCGAATTCCTGTACTCATTGGAGATTGAAAAAACTTCTTTTAAGGGTAAAAGTAAATTTCATTGATTCATTTCCATATCCATTTTTTTTTAAATCCAGAGTTTGTATTGCTGTTTGGCTTCTTATTTGAATGTGCATGGAATTGAAACGAACTCTGTTCTTGTAAATTTATGAAGCCTTCTAAAGATCTATATCCGTTAGATTGTTGCTTGTGAAAATAGAAGTATATTTTGTGAGATGACTTTCATTTTAAAAGATTGCGTAGTTTCAGGTGGCCTAGAGACTCAACCTAGCCAAACAACCTACGGTTTAAGTAAATTTCAAACAGTAAATTCTTCACTACTCAGCAGTTGAAGGCTTATAAAAACATCTATGGACATTCAGAACAAATTTTATCCACTTTTGATGTTATGTACAACTGCATGCATCTTCTGAGAAAACCATTACAGTTGTAGATTATTATAATATACCTTTCGTATTATGCTTGCATCTTTATGTGGCAAATCCATTATGCTGCACCAAACTTGCTTCCGTTTCTAATGTATCGACTTATGATCAATATAAATTGATAAAGTATGCAGACTAGTCCAGTATCTTTCATCAAAAATATAAAATTTGCTAAAAATTCTTATCAGATGAAGCTCTCAAAAAAGAAGTTGAGCATACCAAAAGAAACCGATCATAGTCAATAGTGTATTTTGTGTTTGAGTGATAGAATCTACATGACACTTGAGGAACAAAAACTCGATTAAACTAAAACAACATGAAAGCATCTTCACTTTGCAACTTTTGATAGTCATTAAAAAATATTTGTCCTTCAGCATTCTCCTATCAACTTGATTTTACTTAGTTGAATAGCCCTCCCGTTTGGTTCCTCAGCTATCCCTTTATGTGACAGCCCGAAATCGAACCCGATCGGGGTTCGGGATCGGAGCCATCACTCCGGGACAGATAACAGAAAACGGTGACTATTTTTTTTTTAACAGATCGGTCAAGACAGTGGACTTTATACTTTTAAATATTTACAGAGAAATAGAATCGAATGACAGAAAACATGCACTGTCAACGTGAACCCTAAAAACGTAACTCTACAGAGAAGAAGAAACTACAGTGAATAACAGAACATTTACGGGAAGATAGAGAGTTCTCTGGGATTGGAAGCAAAACAGGTTTCAATAATGGATAACAGAACATAAATTAGCATAAGGCTGGCGGAGGAGGGAATGAAATTCTTAAAACATACAAAATACTGTTGGGCGGAAGAGATAAATTGGCGGTGGATGTCGAATAAGACAAAACAAGTGAACAGTATTCAACGGAAGATGTAAACAGAAACTGTGAATAAACTGGGCGGAGGAGGTGATGACGTCAACCGGAAGAATAGATGACGTCAACCGGAAGATACAGGCATTACCCTGGCGGAAGACTTAGGTGACGTCAGCCGGATGATATAAATAACTGGGCGGATGACTTGGATGACGTTAGCCGGAAGACAGAGTTTTAAACTGGGCGGAAGACTTATGCTGACGTCAGCCGGAAGACAAATACACTGGGCGGATGACTTGGATGACATCAGCCGGAAGACATAGTTCGGAACTGGGTGGAAGACTTATGCTGACGTCAACCGGAAGACATGAATACACTGGGCGGATGACTAGATGACGTCAGTCGGGAGACATCGTTTTAAACTGGGCGGAAGATTTATGCTGACGTCAACCGGAAGGCATGAATACACTGGGCGGATGGCGTCGAATAAGACAAAATAGCTGACGTCACCAGAAGACATAAATTTTGAAGGCAGAATTGAACATCTTTTTAACAGAAAGACATAAAAACAGTGGACATGAAAACAGAAGCATAAAACTTCAAACTTAAGAGACTGATTTAAAAACATAACTTTAACACATGTTTAAAGAAACACGACAAAACCACGGCAGAAACTTAAGAAAATCAAGTTGCATGGACGGCTCTAAAACCAGAAACCATCCATGCACAGGCCAACAGAAAATATTCCAAACAATTCCAGAATATTCAGAACATGAATTCAACTGTCAAATACAGAGGTTTTAAATATCGACATAGAATCCATACATTGTTTTAAAATCTCAAAGACAATACAGAACTTAACATGGATTTCCAGAATTCATTATAACAGAAGTTTTTAAAACCTAAATACAGAACTTCAAAACCTTTCTTTCTCTGGACAGATTTATGTCTAGCTGCCACAAACACACCCCATGAGCTCGACCCGCCAACTACATCAGATCATCATCAGCTTGAGGCACAAAGTCCTCGTTTACAGAATCCGTACCTACAACAGGGAGTTCAACTATGAGCCTAGAGCTCAGTAAGAACATATCAGAAAATGCAGTGATGCATATGCCATGCATGAATCTTTTTAGAAATACAGTGACATTACAGAACATTACTTTTATCTGTCAGAAAGTGGGGCTTATAGGAAAAACAGGCATAACAGAAGTGCACTAAAGACACTAAAAATTCAGAAACAGAACACCAGTTCCCGTCCCACACTTAACCAGTACATTACAGACAGTCAGATTTTATCTTTCTTCACTTCAAAACAGGTGCAGAATACATTTTTGCATGAGTTTTTGGGAAAAACGTGTATGCATGGACTTTCTCAGTGCTTAAACTTAAACAGCATGCAACAGAAATGACAGAACAAACTGTGAAGTAGAACATTTACAACTCAGAACATAAACTATACCATTTCTACCCAAGACAACCCGACAGAACATAAAACCTACCTAGTACCTACGTGATGTAGGGCCTTAAGAGCCAACCTATCGGGTATGAACTTACCTGTTTGCAGCGGTGTCAGATGCTCGAATGTCCCTGGAATGCTCGGATCTGTTGCTGAAACGTAGAGAAGTTAAACAAGCTGCAAAAGCTAGCAAATAACTTGAAAGCTTATGCAGTATACTCCATTCAGACTTGTAGAAAACAACGGATGTGTTTCCATACAAAAACCGAGAGCTTTCTCCCAACTATCTTAACCTAAAACTTCAACAAAAACCCATAGTTTTTGTTTGTCCAAATGTGCTAGCATTAGAAGATGTTTACCTTAGCGGAGGATCAGGAAGGAAATCTGAGGAGATCGAAGTAACTTCGATGGTTGCTTGTCGACAGGGTGAGAGAATGCCGAGAGGAGAAAAGAGAGAGAGAGAGCAGAGAAGAGAAGTGAAGAGGGTTTCACGTAGGAGGAAGAACTTAACTTCTTCATCAAGTTGCCAAATGTCACTCAACCATTGGCTTTCTCCCACCAACCTTAATTTCTGTCCAATTTACCCTTCCATTGATTTCTAACCAAATAGTTTTGTTTTGGTTGAACATAATTTGGTTTTCCACTAAACATTCCCACAATTTCACCAAAACAATCCCTCCCAGCTTAAAGCCACGGTAGTGGACTGCACTGTGTCCCACCAAAATCTCGCACTTTCGGTGAGATAGAACGTGGCGCAAATAACTTTTTTGTTGTCTTCCACTTCTGCATAACTGAACATCTTCTCCATTGTTCGAATCCAGGTTTCAGCACGAGTCGGGTCTGTAGACAGTCCATCAAATGAAGGCGGCTGGAGTCGCCGGAACCTATCTCCACTGTTGTCACGCGGGGCATTAGCATGATTGTTGTTTCCGTGGTTATTGTTTCTGTCATCCTCTCTGGCCATCATGCGTTCCACCATACGGGACTGCACCCCTACCAGCTCAGTTAATCGGTCTATTGCCCTGGCACTGTCACTAGCTTCTTCCTGATGTCCTCTCACCATTTCTAAGAAATCCTATAAGCAGAATAACCTAACTTAATAAACAGAAACTTTTTACAGAAACTTAAGCACTTACAGTTGGTGGAGCGATCTCACGTGGCAGGTTGTGCAACCAGACATTTCACAGAATCGGTTTTAAAACCGTGTCCCCTCTGATACCACAACTGTGATAGCTCGAAATCGAACCCGATCGGGGTTCGGGATTGGAGCCATCACTCCGGGACAGATAACAGGAAACGGTGACTATTTTTTTTTAACAGATCGGTCAAGACAGTGGACTTTATACTTTTAAATATTTACAGAGAAATAGAATCGAATGACAGGAAACATGCACTGTCAACGTGAACCCTAAAAACGTAACTCTACAGAGAGGAAGAAACTACAGTGAATAACAGAACATTTACGGGAAGAGAGAGAGTTCTCTGGGATTGGAAGCAAAACAAGTTTCAATAATGGATAACAGAACAGAAATTAGCATAAGGCTGGCGGAGGAGGGAATGAAATTCTTAAAACATATAAAATACTGTTGGGCGGAAGAGATAAATTGGCGGTGGATGTCGAATAAGACAAAACAAGTGAACAGTGTTCAACGGAAGATGTAAACAGAAACTGTGAATAAACTGGGCGGAGGAGGTGATGACGTCAGCCGGAAGAATAGATGACGTCAACCGGAAGATACAGGCATTACCCTGGCGAAAGACTTAGGTGACGTCAGCCGGATGATATAAATAACTGGGCGGATGACTTGGATGACGTCAGCCGGAAGACAGAGTTTTAAACTGGGCGGAAGCCTTATGCTGACGTCAGCCGGAAGACAAATACACTGGGCGGATGACTTGGATGACGTCACCCGGAAGACATAGTTTGGAACTGGGCGGAAGACTTATGCTGACATCAACCGGAAGACATGAATACACTAGGCGGATGACTAGATGATGTCAGCCGGAAGACATCGTTTTAAACTGGGCGGAAGATTTATGCTGACGTCAACCGGAAGGCATGAATACACTGGGCGGATGACGTCGAATAAGACAAAATAGCTGACGTCACCAGAAGACATAAATTTTGAAGGCAGAATTGAACATCTTTTTAACAGAAAGACATAAAAACAGTGGACATGAAAACAGAAGCATAAAACTTCAAACTTAAGAGACTGATTTAAAAACATAACTTTAACACATGTTTAAAGAAACACGACAAAACCACGGCAGAAACTTAAGAAAATCAAGTTGCATGGACGGCTCTAAAACCAGAAACCATCCATGCACAGGCCAACAGAAAATATTCCAAACAATTCCAGAATATTCAGAACATGAATTCAACTGTCAAATACAGAGGTTTTAAATATCGACATAGAATCCATACATTGTTTTAAAATCTCAAAGACAGTACAGAACTTAACATGGATTTCCAGAATTCATTATAACAGAAGTTTTTAAAACCTAAATACAGAACTTCAAAACCTTTCTTTCTCTGGACAGATTTATGTCTAGCTGCCACAAACACAACCCATGAGCTCGACCTGCCAACTACATCAGATCATCATCAGCTTGAGGCACAAAGTCCTCGTTTATAGGATCCGTACCTACAACAGGGAGTTCAACTATGAGCCTAGAGCTCAGTAAGAACATATCAGAAAATGCAGTGATGCATATGCCATGCATGAACCTTTTCAGAAATACAGTGACATTACAGAACATTACTTTTATCTGTCAGAAAGTGGGGCTTATAGGAAAAACAGGCGTAACAGAAGTGCACTAAAGACACTAAAAATTCAGAAACAGAACACCAGTTCCCGTCCCACACTTAACCAGTACATTACAGACAGTCAGATTTTATCTTTCTTCACTTCAAAACAGGTGCAGAATACATTTTTGCATGAGCTTTTGGGAAAAACGTGTATGCATGGACTTTCTCAGTGCTTAAACTTAAACAGCATGCAACAGAAATGACAGAACAAACTGTGAAGCAGAACATTTACAACTCAGAACATAAACTATACCATTTCTACCCAAGACAACCCGACAGAACATAAAACCTACCTAGTACCTCCGTGATGTAGGGCCTTAAGGGCCAACCTATCGGGTATGAACTTACCTGTTTGCAGTGGTGTCAGATGCTCGAATGTCCCTGGAATGCTCGGATCTGTTGCTGAAACATAGAGAAGTTAAACAAGCTGCAAAAGCTAGCAAATAACTTGAAAGCTTATGCAGTATACTCCATTCAGACTTGTAGAAAACAACGGATGTGTTTCCATACAAAAACCGAGAGCTTTCTCCCAACTATCTTAACCTAAAACTTCAACAAAAACCCATAGTTTTTGTTTGTCCAAATGTGCTAGCATTAGAAGATGTTTACCTTAGCGGAGGATCAGGAAGGAAATCTGAGGAGATCGAAGTAACTTCGATGGTTGCTTGTCGACAGGGTGAGAGAATGCCGAGAGGAGAAAAGAGAGAGAGAGCAGAGAAGAGAAGTGAAGAGGGTTTCACGTAGGAGGAAGAACTTAACTTCTTCATCAAGTTGCCAAATGTCACTCAACCATTGGCTTTCTCCCACCAACCTTAATTTCTGTCCAATTTACCCTTCCATTGATTTCTAACCAAATAGTTTTGTTTTGGTTGAACATAATTTGGTTTTCCACTAAACATTCCCATAATTTCACCAAAACATACATTATTAATGTAAAATTAATCCCGTTCGATAATTTAAGGGATAATTTCCCCGGCCAAAAATGCCGGGCGTTACACTTTATCTGTTAGTAAAATTGTTCCCCACAACTCAACAACGATAATTACTTATAAAGCTAAATATAATTGGATGTTGCCTGGATCAAACAAGAGATGTCAACGAGAGAGAAGTTACCTGCTTCTCAGACAGTCCGATTGCTTTCAAATCATCAAGCTGCCAAATGAAATTAGCATCTTCACATACCCTCAATGAAAAAAATAAATAAATGGCATCACACTCACACTTTTAAACGGCTCCGGAGAAGCATCACGGAATTCAATAATTGCTGTTACTCTCTTCTCCCCAATGCTCTGAGTGAAGAATGTCAAATGTCAATCATTCAATATGATCTAGAGTTGTCTGATTTCTTGAAACAAAAAATGCTCTGATTACTTACCTTCAATTTTTTAAGTTCTTCCCTAAATAAAGATTGGAGAGAAGAACTCGTTAGGCTTTCGAAGAAAAAATAAATACAGGTAAAAGTATGCAATTGGATTGATCATTGTAGATATATTCTACATTTCAGATAAAACCCGTAATTTTTTCTTTTGGATATTCATATCATTTTTCTTGCCAGAATGTGATATCCATTTACCAGGACAAAAATACAATGAAAAACTTCAGCACTATTTACAAAAATATTTTCATTGTCAAAAGTTTTAACTTACTAGTCTGCGGTATTTAGAAATTTCAGATAGTCTTCATCAAGGGAATTCTGGAAATAAAAAAGAATAATTGAATTAAATTAAACTTGATACGTTGAGTAAATACACTAAATCAAATTTTAACCCTGTAACCCTTTAACTATGAGAGCTTAATCCTGATATATTTGATTAGGATTTTTCACTCTCTAGTAAAGTGGTACAGTTTAATTTTGTTTGTGTATTTTACCTCAACGTAGCCAAGTTTACTTAATTCAATTATTCTTTTTTTTTCCAGAATTCCTTGAGGAAAGACTATCTGAAATTTCTAAATCCCGCAGACTAGTAGTAAACCTTGACAATGAAAATTTTTTGTAAATAGTGCTGAAGTTTTTTCATTGTATTTGGTCCTGTAAATGATATCACATTCCCGGCAAGAAAAAGGAGATAATATCCAAAATAAAAAATTACGGTTTTATCTGAAATTGTAGATATATCTACAATGATCAATCCAATTGCATACTTTTCCTGTATTTATTTTTTCCTCGAAGCCTAACGAGTCTCTTCTCTCCAATCTTTATTTAGGGAAGAACTTAAAAATTGAAGGGAAGTAATCGGCCTTTTGTTTCCAGAATCAGACAACTCTAGATCTATTGAATGACTTGACATTTAACAGTCTTCACTCAAGCATTGGGGAGAAAGAGAGTAACAGCATTTTGAAATTCCCGATCTTCTCCGGAGCCGTTACAAGTGTGGAGTGTGATGCCTTTATTTATTTTTTTTCATTGAGGGTATGTGAAGATGCTAATTTCATTTGGCAGCTTGAGATTTGAAACATCGGACTGTCTGAGAAGCAGGTAACGTCTCTCTCGTTGACACGCTTGTTTGATCCATGCAACTCCAATTATATTTAGCTTTATAAGTACTTATCGTTTTTGAGTTGTGGGGACATTTTTACTAACGATAAAGTGTAACGCCCGGCATTTTTGGCCGGGAAGTATCTCTTAAATTATCGAACGGCTTAAATTTTACATATATGTATGTTTTGGTGAAATTATGGGAATGTTTTTTGGCAAACCAAATTATGTTCAAACAAAACAAACATTGGGTTAGAAATCAATGAAGGGTAACTTTGGCAGAAATTAAGTGGGTGGGAGAAAGCCAATGGTTGAGTTACATTTGGCAACTTGATGAGAAGTTAAGTTCTCCCTCCTACAGGTGAAACCGCTCTTCACTCTCTTCTCTGCTCTCTCTCTCTTTTCTCCTCTCGCATTCTTCTCACCCTGTCGCCCGCAACCATCGCAAGTTACCTTCGTCTCCTCAGCTTTCCTTCCTGATTCCTCCGCTAAGGTAAACATCTTCTAATGCTAGCACATTTGTACAAACAAAAACTATGGTTTTTTGTTGAGTTTTAGGTTAAGATATTCTGGGAGAAAGCCCGGTTTTTGTATGGAAACACATCCGTTTGTTTTTTCGTACAAGTCGAATGGAGTATACTGCATAAGCTCAGTATGTGGCAGCTTTGGCAGCTTGTTTTAACTTCTCTATGTTCAGCACAGATCCGAGCATTCCGACATTCGAGCATCTGACACCACTGCAAGACAGGTAATTCATACCTAGGTTTGGCCCTTAAGGCCCTACATCACGAGGTACTAGGTAGGTTTTTATGTTCTGTCGTTTGTCTTGGGTAGAAATGGTAAGTTTTTATGTTCTAGTTGTTAAATGTTCTCTTCACAGTTTGTTTTCTGTCTTTCTGTTGCATGCTGTTTAAGTTTACGCACTGGAAAGTCCATGCATACCGTTTTTCCCAAAACTCATGCAAAATGTATTCTGCACCTGTTTGAAAGTGAAGAACGATAAAATCTGACTGTCTGAATGTACTGGGTTAATTGTGGAGGGAACTGGTGTCTCTTTTTCTAATTGTTTAGTGTCTTAGTGCCTTCGGTACCTGTTTTTCCTATATCCCCCTTTCCTGACAGATACAGAATGTTCTGTAATGTCACTGTATTTCTGAAAAGGTTCATGCATGGCATATGCATCAACTGCATTTTC